>OX246741.1:17085439-17685439 GCA_945910005.1 Isoperla grammatica | reverse complement strand
GTCCATTTTCGATGAGATCAAGACGTTTTCATTCGTGGGTAGAGAGTTCGTTTTGAAAACGAAGAAATTCTCCGTTTTGGTACTCAAGGCTACAAAATGTGTGATTTTATGTTTTCAACTCACAAAATGATCTGAAAACGCGGACAAACACACGGTTTCAAGACTTGGGGTCCAGGCGGACGTATAGCCTACGTTCATTGGCCATCTGCCACCTGGCGTATGTTTAGCCTACAACTAGTTGGCCATCCGTGTAGAAAACACTGTCGGATGTATAGGCTTCTATTTCTTGACGGTCCCCCTTGGTGGATGCATAGACACTCCATCCATAAATCAAAAGAGGTAGTTCTACAGTGGATCCCAGTGTATGGTACAGGGCAAGAGTTATGGAATCATATAGACTAACGTATGGAAGGAAGGAGTTTGGAAATTTGCTTGGAATCTTGCCCCCATAGAATTACCAACCTGCAGTGCCCTATCCCAGTCAAATCTATAATCACGCTGTCTCCTTTGCTTTAAATCTGAGATTATAAGTGCGGACACACCCAGGACATCGGCTGTTCGTTCATTCATGTCTCCTAATAAAACCTTTGTAGCTGTAAACAAAAAAAAGAGAATGGCAAATGATTTCATAAATCAGATTAATTTTAGAGTAGACCTACTGCTAGCCTATGATCACAATATGAATTTGAATACAGTAGCGAAACTCTATAGAAGGTGCATACAGAACAACTTGCGCATGGCCACCAAGTTGCTCAAAAGCAAGGCTATCTCAATTACATTATAAAAAAACCACAAATTGTTAAATTAAATAATTAATTAAATGTGAGTGGGGAACTTATCTTATAGGCCTAGGCCTACATTTAATATGCTCACGTGGTATTTGGTAAAACGGAACGAAACCCGTCCACCGCTACAAAAATTGGAACTATGCACGCATGAGTTTGTTGCAAAAAAAATACCAAGTTTTCCTACTGAATGCCTATCTTCATATTGTGCTATGGACATACTTCCAATTTATACAGTAACTTTAAACGTAACACCAACTTACTGTTAGAATCTAGCTGTTTTTTAACCATGACCTCTTTGATTTCATCTAAAATGTCTTTCAGAAACACAACATTTCCTTTCCTAGTACTCATTCCTTTAATTCTTCCAAACTTGATGTGGCGAAGTCTACTTGACCAATGGAGGTCCATCTTTGAAAGAATTGTAAATAAGGCCGTAAAGTGATCAGTCTGAGCATTATCGACAACATATAGCATTTGATCGAAGTTGTGACGAGTAAACCGGTCCATCGCAGCAGCTATATCCCTTGTTAAGTAAAGTGTTGAACCATCACTCTTTACCACAGTTACACGACGATTTTTACTTATCTCTGCAACTTTTTTTCCTTCGTGGTCCAATTCAAGTATACCCTTCTCCTCGAGAATATCGAGAACAGCTTGCACATCTTTAGCGCCATAAGAAGATTCCCAATTATATTCATCAAACGCTACTCCTAGTCGCTTGTAAACCAATTGTAGTTCCTCGATAGTGTAACCTCGGAATGTTTCCCATTTTTGTAGGTCGGGTAAACTGCCCTCTTCAAGTTGTTGGAAAACCTCTCGAGCTCTTATACTAATACTTGGATCAGTTTCAGCTTTCTGATTAGCGATGACATAGGCTTCATACAATAGCTGAATGGGGTTCTGTTTTACCATTTCTGGAGTGAAACCCGATAAATCCAGTCCGACTTTTAGGAAACCAAACTGCGTACCCCAGTCACCGAGATAGTTAATTCGTTGAACTGAGTTTGATAAATACACTTCTAGATTTGAAATAAAATTTCCAATTATTGTTGATCGTAAGTGCCCGACATGGAATGGTTTTGCTATATTTGGAGAACTGTATTCCACAACGATTTTCTTGCTTGGCTCTAGCCCTAGGCCTAGTTGGACTTGATGGTTTAGACATAGGCCTAGGCCTAAGCCATGTAACAATATATCTTGTCCCGCGGTAGTAACATCAGTAGATTTATTTAAATTTGTACTGAACGGGTAACAATAAGAAGGAAGTGTATTTCTAGTTGAGCCAGAGCACAGTAGACCGACCTGTAATGTAAACAAAGAGTGGTTATGTCACATTTGCTAACAAAACTTCAGAAGACTCACGGCAAACGTCATGTCTTTACTTCTTTATATATGCCTACGTAGGCTTTAAATCGGAAAAGCATCTTTTTCACTTCTATTTGGAAAGTAATATTCCATTTATAGAAAAAGTAAGGTTATGGCAGATGTAGGCTCCTTGTAGGCTCCAGGTTGTGGCCATCTTTCTTTTGCTTGACTCACCGCCCGTTTGATACTTTTACGTACTCGCACTGCGCTTGGGTAAGTGTTGCCATCCTTACAAAATTAATATTATTCCCTCGTATATTTGAAAATCTTGTACCAAGCATTTGCAAATGCAAGCATCACGATCACACATAAACATGATCAATGAGGTGGCTTAAAGATAGAAAGTAAAACTGATTCGATGCCAACTAACGGCAATCCTGACTGGAAGTTGTGTTTTAAATTTGCATTACTCATAAGTCGAGTAGTGGGATTTAATATTCACAAAAAACTCTGACATTCCTTCTCTTCCCAACCAGTCATCAGCCTTTGGCTACCATACCCATACCACACCAACGAAAATAATTTGCTTTATATTATTTATGTCAACAGGTGGCAAGTATTCTCTATTTTTCTTCTTCCTTCTGTCTTTCTCGAACTTTCTCTCCTTTTTCCCTCCTCCTTCGGCCTGGAGTTCAGTTACTATTCCCCATCTGTTATCTATCAGACCATTCCATCTTAACCCATTCCACTATCGTTCTACTGCCCAAAAAGGAAGGCTTTTGAGGTTGTATTCACCTCAAAATTTGATAAAGATGGCATCAAAGCCACAGAATTTAGAACTACAGAACAAGATGAAATGTTGTACATTACAAAGATAAGATAAGATAAGATACATCAAGCAAGTTAATTTTGATGCCTCTGGGTCTTCATGTGTGTAAACCGTTTCAGTTCCCCTTTTTATAAACTAGAACACTAACTCGTGTGGTTTTTAATAGAGTTAAACATTTTAAAAAATGTATATATTATATCATGTTTTTTTACAAATTTTAAACCAAATTGAACCCAAATTAAAATATTCCTGGAAATATCTAAAAATAAATTTTGTCTCTCTCAATTATACACGGTTTTTCATATTTTTGTCTTAAAATGCAAAAAAAAAAACTAGATATATATATTGTTATTCTGTAGGTGTGCTATATATAGAACACTAAAACTTTCGTGGCCAGGATTTATACGTCAGTAAAATTAAAATATTTGCGGGTTATTCCACCACGTCCTACCTCCATATTGTGCCGACGTTTCAGGAACCTTATGGTCCCTATCTTCAGGGCGTCGAACTCCAACTGATGTCTATATACATTAATGGAGTGAATCCTTCGAGACACCATCCATCCTGATAATGGTTTTCGTGGTTTTCCATTGTCCATAGAGTAGAATTACTAGGGTGGCCTCGAGAAATCGACCACGACTTTACAAACAGTAACACGGCGCAAAGAAGATCATATCAATATACAGTGTATACTATGAATAAGTACTAATAAGACAGTAACGACTGAAGTTGAACAAGGCACCCGCACCTCATGAAAATACTTGACATTTCATCCGTATTGTCCGTATACCATGTAAACACCGGCTTTGACCGAGATTGATGACTGTTTAAACTAGTAACAACTAACAAGTGATTAGTGAAGTTAAATAAGGTAGACACATGGAAATACTTGACATTACGTCCGTATAACATGTTAACGCCGGTTTTGACCAAGATTGTATGATTGTCATTCAATAAAATAATAATAATAATAATAATAATAATAATAATGTTTCATTAGAAACCATTCCCAGGCACAATCCATGTCCCACCTTAGCCTATAACTAGGTATTATGGGATTTGAAATAGCTGGAATGGAATGTCCGAGGGCTATTACTTTTGGTAACTCAATTCCCTGCAGTGTTTGCCTTGATTGACAATAGTTACTAATTTCGTTTGATCTAATCTCATTTTCATCCCCGCCCTATCGTTTGTATCCCTTGCCAATATATAGAATCAACATGTTGCTTCTTGAATTACATTCGTATGCGACAGGAGACTGATCGAGAACAAAAATGACTCTTTATAAAGCCCTTCTCAGGTAGGTAATCGGTTACGGACATTTTCTAAACAAAACTATTCGTTTCTCAGCCCTAATACTTGAATTATGTCTGACTGTTTTGACTGTTTTGACTCTATACTAATAAATATATTATGTTAAATGACTTAAATCCATGTAATCTTTAAAATATGCAATTGGCGTGTGAACTGTGAACCCTTGACTCCTTTAAAAATATTCTCGATGTCTCAAAACCTTGTTGAGGTGAACGACTTGGGACTAATTTTATTAAGTTTGAACTCCCAACAACATATAATCCAAGATAAGCGTTGTAATGCATATGTATAAATTAATAAACTGGCAGAAAATAGTAAGTTGTCAACAATTAATGCATTTACTCACTAAGCGATGCCGCTTATTTTCAAATAAGAACGAAATTTTTCGTTAGTTGGCAACAGTGATTTCACGGCCGGCTCTACGCAAAAACTCGCATTTGAATTCAGTAAATCGAACAAATTATAATAACACATATCTTAATAATAACTTGAGCTAGTAAAAATAATATTATAACAATTTTTAATCATGTACAGCAACTAGTTATGGCTCTATAAATGAATTTAATAGAGTTTTTATTTTGACAAGCTAATCTCTATTTTCTCTGACGTCACCACCTGTCTTCCAGTTTCGCTGCAGTCGCCATCTTATCATGTTGTAGTGTCGGCTGTTCACTCGAACTGTCATTGTAAGCGCAAGTTTAGTGGTGATAAGTGTTAAAGTTTGGGGGTTGCCAAACCCCTCTGAGTGTATATACAAAATAATTATTTAAAATGAGTGTTAAAATGGCTGGACAGACGATAAGCGACAGATTGTTGGCCGCAAAGCACAGTATCGCCGGCCAGGGGCTGGCGAAGTCGGTGTGCAAAGCAACCACAGAAGAAATGATAGGCCCGAAAAAGAAACATTTAGATTGTGAGTAACAGATATTAATTTATAATGAGTATATTATCCATGTAGAAGGCAATTGGTGTCTTTTACGTGATTTTTTTGCATACGCGTTGCCCGTAGTGGGCCAAAGATTTGCTAGATTCTCGTCTCCGGAAGGTTGATGGCCCTAGGGTATAGATACCTAGGCTTAATCGCCTACCAAGGAACAAGCAGACTGCACATCTTCCCTAAATCTGTTCGTGTCCTCCGGCTAGGGCAAAATATTCGAACGAACAAAATAGAAATGCAGGCCTAGGGCCTAGGCCTAGGCCTATTTAGCCTAGGCTAGGTACCCCAGATCCTGCGTCCCGTTGACACAGTTCGAAGCTCTCCTTTGAAATCGTAATCAAATTAAGGGATACTGTAGTCTTGCATTCTAGAAATAGTTGAGAATTAGGTGTACTTGATTCTCTTCTTTGATTAAAACTCAACCAACTTAGGGTAGGCTAGGCCTAGGCCTAATACTGATTTTTTTTAGAGACCCTAGATCCACTTTTAAATTGATCATCCATGTGGGGAATTTTTCTTGTCTGTTGGTCCTGTCCAGTCAAGGCATTTTTCACTTCAATTTCAAATAAATTCGAAAAGTACTCCTTTTCTGTATTTCTGTATGCATGCTCATTTATAGTGTCATCTGACACAATGTCAGTTGGGGCGAAATGTAATCGAGCATGGGGCTGGACTACTTTATGCCCCCCCCCTCCCCCATCCCTTTGTAGAACAATAAAACATCAAATAATGCCTTTCCCGTCAGTGTCATGTTCTCAATTAAAAATGGGCCTGAGGAACCTGCGGATGCTTATTTTAAACACTGGCCTATTATCGTCTCGATTATCCTCGCAGTGCTTTAATTAGCCAAGGGGGGGAGGGGTTTAACCCCCTTACCATTAAAAAATGTATACTTAGAAAGAGGAGGGAGAAAACTGCCATATTTATGTCAATTTATATAACGATGCTTACTTCAGAGACAACAAACTTATTTATGGTTGTAGGTTACTCATGCGATTGGGTATAAGCGATTGGGCGATTGTCCAGCCGTTCAAAATGTCAAATATGTAAAACGCTTATGGCTGGAGACTTTGTACCATACCCCATCTATTTCGGAAACTCGCCCCTCCCCCCCCCCCTTTATTTTCAGTTTCTTGGTAGCGTATACGCCACTGAACTATACCATATAAATAGTTCTATCAACTGAAACCCTATGGATATAACAAAAGAATAGGCCTATACAATATATATACCACATGCCCTTTGTAATTACCGAAAAACCACGAACTAATAGTACAAATGTACCTGTCAAGTGTCAATGCATTTCATCCTTCAAATCAAAGCAAGCCATGGTTCGGTTTTTCTCGTGTGGGTGGCATCTGCATAGGCTTTACAATGGGGAACATGCATAATGTTTTTTTAGCATTTTACTAGATTAAGATTAACGTCCTGAATACAAAAATATTTTATTTCGGTGACATAGAATTAAGTTTCATTTATAAAAACGAGCTGAAAGTTTCACACATATTTATGGCGGGAAAAACGGGGCATACGTCACTTGCCATGTATCAGCAATCAACCAATCAAAGAAAGATAAATAACATAACGCTTATTTGGAAATTATCATATCCAAAATCATATAAAATCGAATTAATGTCTAGTAAGCGTAGTAATTAATTTTGAAGCCCAGTTACTATAAAAACAATAATACCAAACCTATTTTCATAGAATATCAGTAAATATTGGGTGTTGTTATTCATATAAAGCAGACTTGACAACGGCTTGCGTAAACATTTTGACAAGGTTAGCTTGATGACCTTGAAAATGTGATTGTTTCGTCTAGGAGGCGGTGGCAAAGTCCAAGGAGGTTATATGCAAAGTCATTCATATAAGCAGTGATTTTCATGGCATGTGACGTCACATACCGTTTAAAAATAATAGTGCGGGAAACAGATAATCAAAATCTTTGAACATGTATAGAAGTATAATGAGTTAATTTTAAAACTTTTAAATTAGGTTTGTGATGTCTTCAGATGAATAACAATATATTCCACGTACTTTCAGAGCTGTAGAAAATTCATGCAAGTTCCCTATTGGAAAGTAGATGGGGTGAGTGCTAATTTATTTGGCATGCCTATCTATCTGCTCTCTAGCATTTTATTTGAAGGTCATTTTCGAACACTCAGATACTGACTCATAACAATATCGTAGTCAACGAAAGTATACAGAGTGAATGAATTACGTGGATCAACGAGCTATTACATAGCATAGCCTGTCATAACTTTACAAGAATGCCATAGCCCGAAGCTTGTTCTGTTATGTAGTTCCAAACTGGTCAAGCGAGGCTTATGGCAGTATGGTAATACAATGATTGGCTGGTTCCAATTGGGCGGGTGTGATGGGCTAAGGGTTTTCATCAGTTCCCGGTCTTCGTCAGCAGAAACTTGAAATCTTCATCATTTTTATCATGTTCTCTTGTAGTTTGTAAGTCATCTAGGCCTATCTCATTCATTCTATTAATTCTATTACGGTTTCCACCAGGCTACTTACCAGTACCACCCAATAAAGTGACTAATACGTCCCATTCTGTCTTATTAGAGCTATCTATCTATAGTTGATAGCACTTCTGAGCAAACACTTCTAGGCCTATACAACGATAGTAATTTAATTGCCCGAATTCTGTTGAAATCTATCATCTTATCAATGCATGTGTAGAATTTTTGTTGTGTTCAAATCAAAGGTGATCTATTGTTACGTGGGTACTGCACTGTTCAATTCTAGCGAAGAAGGACGAACCTTTTTGTAAACGTGTGACTGTTCAGTGCCTTAGGGGCTGATGTAGCGGCTGAACTAAAAAAAACCTTCTCACCGACAATGTCTGACTATTCGGATTTGCCCATGCATGCGTCAGTGACAGTTTACTCAGTAATCGGCGTTTCTGCTGACTAAGATGTGCCTTGCTTTTAATTGTTTGTTTAGTAATCATACACAATACACATGTACGCAAGTGATTTAATGCAGGTAGGTAACGGAAAACTCGTCCGTCGTTGATAGTCGATATTACGTCATGAAAGTCCAGCTGTGTGTGTGACGACCGTATGTCCACGCGGTCGCCACGCCCCCTCGTGTGACTGTTGAAACACTACTTTTCAGGATCATTGATTGTTCCCGCGGGAGGGTGGTGAAGGGCAGGGTTGGGGGCTGGAGGGGCGCGAGGGGAAGGCGGATATTGATCCAGGAAGAAGTGTGGTTTATTAAAAGAACCCCAACAGTCACGGGAGTTCAGGTTGAAGGTTGTGCCAAACAACATGATGTTGCAATGTTGATGGTTCATATCTTGTCTGGTCATTTTGCTGCCTTCACTGCGTATAATACAAATTGATTAAACGGATCGCGAAAGCGCAGCGCAGTCGTTGAGTGTGTTGACTGTTGTGACATCGACGTTGTGACAGACGATTTGAGAAGGGGAGGAAATTGATATTGATTCGTTTATGTTGTAACCCAACGATTCGTGGCAAGTTCGCAACCCGGTGTGGGTGCGCGACCAGAGATGAGTAGTATGACGTCACCGTCACTTGTATTTGGCAAATTAAATGTTTATGTGTCAGTTTGGAGCACAATCTCGTGGGCTATGCCGTATACGATGAATTGTTTTTTATAGAGGTTTGTGTGCTTGCAAAGTATGTACCTTTGTATATAAACTAAAACCGTTTTCGAGAGGGATGTTGGGTGGTAATACTGTCGACCTTGTGAGTGAATGCGCTAACTTTGACCTAGGCCGGTAATCGATCAGGGCTGACTGACTGACGTAAGCCCGCGCCGCTGTCTTGAATGGATGTCGCCGCTGCTGGTTATAAGCTCTCCGTCTATCTCGACGTCCTCGTTTTCACATCCTCATCCTCTTAGAGCGCCCGCCAGAGAGAGATATTGCAGCCAGCTAACCAGGAAACCGCGAGAGTGGCTTTCAAAAGCTTACACACACACATACTATAATATTTCAACCCTGATAATGATAAACGAAAGCTTTTCAAGAGGACCATGAACTATAACCACACAATGAAAGCATTCTTCTGCAAGTGTACTCGCTCGCATACAAGTGGTTCGTGCCGTGCTTGCTCTCATTCATGCATGCCGGGCCAGTAGTTCTTTCTACTTACCTACGAAGATTGGAACATTGTTCGTTCTGTAAAGCCATGTTTACATTTCGATGTTAGGACGTCATTTCCGATAAATCTACGTTTCTAAATGTTCATTACAATGTCAAATACAAGTTGGTCGATACTTTTTAACCCAGGGGCTTATCGTGCGCTATACTATATGTATGCGTATAGCCCGACTGTCAAAATTTAGTTCACTCCGAAGAAAAAAATATTTACATATGTCGCGAAAGAAGTCTTACCGCCGTGGGATCGCCGTAATAATGTAAAGTTCTTAGTTCAACGCTCCCCTCTATCGCTAAGTGACCGTCGCTTACCCTCGTGACACCTCGACTATCATATCGTATTTATTTGATAATATTATATCAGTCATATTTGTTTTGCTGGGCGGTGGTCACATAACTGCTCTGTGGAGCTTCAAACCGTAGGTACTATTATAAATCCATGTTCAAACTATGTCAAACTAAAAATATCTGCACTCAGCAGGCTGTGGCACATCGGGACGTAGCCGCCCAGCAGTGCCACTCGAGTAGTAGATCCGCAAGTTTCGGCTATCGTCAACTCAACTCAATCACGTCTTTGATGTGACCCGCGATGACTTGGCCAAGCCTATCATCGCGGTGACCTCGCCGTCCGTATTGTCTCTCACACTTTCTTCTTCCGAGTTTGACCTGCGACATGCGATGTTTCACTCGTCTTGCCACCGACTGTACCTACGCTACGCTCGCTCACAATCACCTCCCTTGTCCTTCTCTCAAGCAGGCAGGCTGGCAGGACACGCGACATGGGTAACCGCTCAACCGGCCAAGTCCTTCTCGAGTCGCCTGTGACCGACTCAAGTCAATAAAGCCCGTTCTCCGTTATATTCACTCACTATTCCCAAGACACCTGTCTTCGTCCACGGTCAAATACTTGACGAATCATCTTGCTTGGCAGCATTGCCATGATGGGTATGTCGACGGTTGACCTACCCTGATCCCCCCCCCCCCCCACCTCCTACCCACCCCCGATTTCGGTGGGTTAAAATTGCTTTAAAATGCTTTCAAAACGGTCGAAACCTAAACCAAAATAATGTCATCCCCTAGAGAATTTAATGATCTTTCTTGTGATTGTTTCATTGTGCCAATAAATATAAATATTTGTGTTTCTCAAATTACTGTTGTAATGTGTTATTGCAACACAACCTTCGCAATCAAGTAAGTTCATTTGAGAAACGGGCATTACATTCTCTAAGGAATTACATGTTTTGGTTTCCAACTGTCAATTTTCGCGAGTTCCGAGTTGAACCATCCCTGCAAAACCTCCCCTACCGATATGTAGTACGCACTACCCTGGTTCGCCTACGCGCAAGTAGTACGCACTACCCTGGTTCACCCCTACGCACAGATAGTACGCACTACCCTGGTTCGCCTATGCGCAGGTTGTACGCACTACCCTGGTTCACCCCTACGCGCAGGTAGTACGCACTACCCCAATGGGCACCCCTTCATAATATCCTTGACCCCGTGCGTGCGGCCGACGTGAATCGATGCCGCGCTTAGGAAGCTGCGTGGCTGTAACAATACAGCGCGACCTAACCTCTATGGCGCGACCCATTAGAAATTAGATCTCGAAATGTGACGACTTGGATTTTTATTAACATTCAACAGACGACCGTTGGCCAATCATTGTCTGAGATTGGTTCTGATTCTTGTGATCAGCTCAATTACTCCGTCTGCATACAGTGAATGGAACGCGACACGAGTAGTGAGTGTCCTGCCTGCCCTCTTGTGTGTTTACTGTGCGCATGTATGGATGGCCACCCTACCCTACTTTGCGTCGTAGGACCATCACTATTGATGGCCAATTTACACTGCCAAAAATACGAATGTTTTCGTTTACTAGTTAATGTCTATGCCAGTGCAATTGTTTTCCTTCACTAGGCCATGGCAGTAGTCCAGT
Source organism: Isoperla grammatica (assembly GCA_945910005.1). Classification (NCBI taxonomy): domain Eukaryota; kingdom Metazoa; phylum Arthropoda; class Insecta; order Plecoptera; family Perlodidae; genus Isoperla; species Isoperla grammatica. Next base: position 17,674,189 of record OX246741.1, on the reverse strand, counting down.
TTAGACCAACCGAACATTTGGCTTCTACAGCGTACAATCATGTCTAGTTGTAAATAAACTATTTACTTCGCATCTTTTCCAAGCAAGGACGTACAAGTATAAAACAATGACAAAACCATCTGAAATATTGTGTGTCATCAAATTGTATACACGCCCCGGGAGAAATGCCTGGAGAAGAAGACAAGTTATAACAAAAAATGAATACAAACAGTCATCATAGTCTAATTAGACGTGTATGTTTACCTCTTCATCCCTTATTCGTTTCAATGCGGTTTAATTAAATTAGAGGAAGCCAGCGCAGTTTGCCTCACTCGATTAGAGTAAACCGCGGTCTCTGCGTTCCGCGGTTCGAATCCCGGTGTGGCGTTTTTTCACCTTCACAATCACCCACACATCGTCTCGATTAGCATCGTTGCAAAAATATGAGACGTTAAACCGCAAATGACATCATAATTTAATTAGATAAATCACACAAAACAATTAATCGAGGTCCTTTACTATCGTAATAATCGATTTGTCTCGCTCTCGGCGCGCCTGTTCCTGTTGTGTTCTTGCCAGGAGCGCCAGTGTGTTGTAATTGTGTTGGATCGTATGTTGTGCATAAAGCTCAATTGGGTCAATCACTATAATAATACGCTAGCGTTTGTTTCACCCTATACAAACAACCGTGTCGAAGGGTTAAATGCATAATAATTGTGATTTATTGCGTAGTACTTGCTCGGTTACAAGAACTGATTTTGAGTCGGGATGGGGGGGGGGGGGATGGATGGTGTTATCTCGTTGCTCGAAAGTAACATCACAAAGATGTTGCGCGAACCGGGAGTCGAACCCTGGGTCACTTTCAGGAATAAACCTACACGAAACTATATAGTCACATAATGTAAGGCAGCGTTAGAAATGACAGCTTGTTATTTTTCTTTTTCAATATAGGTGCAATGCCGTAGTTTTTCCCGATAAACCTTCGCCTATTGAAATGGACGAGAGCTGTCTGTTGAAATTGTGTCTCAAATCTAAAATCACCATAAAGTAAAGTAGGCCTACTCCTGCCAAGCTCATGGTATAATAATATTCCAGGCAAGGAAGGATATCAGTTAGACCATGGCCCAAGTTATCTTCTTTATCAAGGTTACTTCCGTAGTAGTATATTATGCGAATTTCGTCACGTGTTTCCACTGCAGCAGTCAACTATGCGACTAAGCCGAACTCCACGCTCCAATATAGTCGCGTCAAATATAGGTACACTAATTTGTCAAGTGGTCTAATTAACATATTTCGTTGAGTGCTTTCCATGTTTGTAATGTGATAGCAAAGATTAGGTGATAGTATGCCTGCTGTCACTCTTGTTAAACTTGCCATAGGTGATACTTTGTTCTGTCCTTTATTAGTTGATTTTACACGGACGTGCCATTAAATTAATTAAATTATATTATTATACCGGAATTGGATTGTCATTGGATTGTCATGCCCAAGGTTGTTTGTATAGTGATGAAAGTAAACGGTCGAGTTGCCTGCGGTTATGCATGATGATAATATAGAACACTCGATCGATCCCATTTCGACTCTGTATGTGGTTTGTGTGTTTATTATTTGCAACAGCAATGACGATTTTTTTTCTCTTTCGGCACCTTTATTTATGTCATTTAGCCGTCATCATCTTTTTCCAACTTTCACGTTCTTTTTCTACATAGTTCCCTGCAGTCTTTGCGACCTGAACGTCCACCAACACCGTACGCGCCCACCCCTCACCCCCAACTGGAATCCCTTTATTACCACCCCGGTGACCTGTGATGGATCTGATTCGATGATGATGATGATGCTGATGAATGAAATACTCAAATACAAAAACCACCAGGTAGTTCGCTGGGCAATACTAATACAAGTATCTGGCTTCAGTTGGTAAGGTATATGAAGAGAGAGATAGAAAGTTGGGCGATTCATAACCTGCGTTCACAAGACCTCGTGGAAACCGTGAGGAGATCGGCGAAGTCAACAATGAAGGTGAAACCCCCGCCAGTCTCGGCTTCGTCGTATACGGCATCGCCGCCGAGCCGCTGAGAGTCGTGGGCTCGAGTCCCGTGCCCTTCAGCTCTCGTGTCTCGGCTTCGTACGGCGTTGCCGCCGAGTCGCCGGCCGCGCAGATAGTCTGCAGAGGAGTCATGGGCTCGAGTCCCGCGCCCTTCAGCTCTCGTGTCTTGGCGATCGTCGTCAAGTGTGGCAATGTAACTTAGTTCAGCAATTAAAATGCAAATTTCGGGAGATTGCGGATCTAGATTTATTTAATAGTTTGACAATTCCGGTGCGGACGATTCAATTAGGCTACATATTTCCCATTGTTTGGTTTCATACTTAGTTATGGTATCAACGGGCGAGGGTTCGATACCCGTTCAAGTCATCTCATTTAACTATATTGTATTTCCTTCAAGGCTTCAATCCTTCTACTCTTATTCGAAAATGTTACAAACTGTAGGAAACATCATGTAGTACATTTTCTCTTCGGAACGAGGCCCTAGATCGTATCTGTAAATTTACAAGTAATACTCGCGTGGTTTTAGTTGAAAAAGAAAAAAACTCACATACCTCACGTTTTCTCAAAGTCGCCTTATAGTCTTCGTTATGTACTAGACAATGATGTTAGTCATGACTGATAAGAGAAGATAGACAAAACAGCTGCGTCTCTCTACACATTCTATATAAGGAAGTCGTCGTGCATGGGAACTAGCGTTATCAGCACACAAGAGTGATGACGACGCGATAAGACGCGACGCTAGTTTGCGTCAGAGTCGTCCCAAGTCGCGTCGTTGTTGTTGTTGTTGCGCGCGTCGGTTTGTTTTGGCCGCGCGGTCACGTCCGCGGAGGCGAAACCACGGACCGCAGCAGCCTCGGTATATAGTAAGTGTCGGCACAAGCCGGGACGTGGGCGACCTTGACCGGTGTCGTTCACCATATCACCTGGACTGGACTAACTAGTGTCCGTGCAAAACTCGGCGTACAACGGCAACAATTACAGCAACAATGATGGTTTTATGATCTTATTTATGGCGGTCGCGATGTGTATGGTACCACCACTTGTCCATCGATCAGTGTAGCTACTTGTGTCGTTCCTAACTCTGGTGTCTGAATGGCTATTTGTATTGGCCCGTGATCCCACGCAAGGCGAGAGACGAATATAATTATGAAGATACTGTTTTATGGTCCATTGTTTGGGGGAATAGTTATGATACGATAGTACAGTTTTGAACATAAATCCAACAACATAGGTGTTGAATGTGTTTGGTGTGGGGGTGGCAGCGTGTACGACCACTGTGTGCCAAAGGTATACATTTTCTTGTAAGAACCGTCATTGGGTTTACCGTCATGCTTAGTGAAACTACCTCTCTAGCGGAGTTGTTCATCGTCTCGATTCGCACATTGCGTCAACGCGAACGAAATCCAATATTTAAAGACAATGGGCGCATCCTCCTCAAGCCACGCCCATTGAATGCGTTCGCTCAGAAATCACCGTAGTGTATCCTTAGTCGCGACTCGGAAGATTTATCATCGCAATCGTTAGTTACATTGGCCGGTCGTCACGACTTGTGGCGGAGAACTGATGCTGTTAAATTGCGACAAACGTGCGCGCGCATCGAGACGAGCGAGCGGAACTAAGAACTACGAACACAAACAAACGAACAAACGGTGACCTGACGTGAGTTGAAACTATTTACCGTGGCTCGTCTCTTGTTCTATACTATAGTTGTCCCGAGACTACCTTACATAATATGCTTTCGTCACTGGCGAGCGAGACACTTGTAGCCAACCCGCGAACCGTCCCAGACACACCCGCGCAAATACCGATCGCTGATTGGGGACGCATCTCCGATGCCCCCCCACTCTCCGATGCTCCACCTACCTGCTCAAGAAGCCCATGCTACACCACGTAAAATAAGCACACGCACACCCCAAATATAATACTACCCTAACCTAATAATACTACACTAACCTAACCTAACCTAACCTTATAGTATAATACTACCCTAACCTAATAATACTACCCTAATCTAGCCTAACCTAACCTCTATCCCTACCGCTTATACCGCGCAGTGGACGTGCGATTAAATTGCCGTAACATGGGCTTTAGAAAACAGGTAGAGCAGGTAGTGGGGTATCGGAGACTAATAAGATTGGTGGGGCATCGGAGAGTGGGGCATCGGAGAGCGCCCCCTGATTGGCTACGAGCCCGTCGCCTGTGACGAAGGCATGTGTTTTGGTGTTGTGCGTACCCTATACCCATGGACGCGACTGAAAGTGTTTTGAGGAAGCAGCCGAGGAATGTGTTTGCCGGCCGTGATTCGCGGACGTTGTTATGTTACGGTACACTATAAAGTCGTGAAGGTGTTTTAAACGATTTCATTGTCTTCGCGAAGAAATGTTTCCCGCACTCATCCAGCGTGGATTGTCGGTACATACGTTTCTTTTCTTTTCTTTTTTTTACAGACAAATTAAACCGCGAATTGTGTCTCCGAAAACGGTTTACGTTTGCTGAACACGAGTTATTCAAGAAGGCGTATGTATGGCTGTGCTCTTGAATAATGTTGTTTTAGCTCTTGGAAGCACTTCCGACTGAGAATGTAAACCTGCCTGCCTGCCTGCTTACAAATGCATTTTCGTGCACGTGTATAAATGAATATTAATGCATAATGCACGCGACACGCGACGTAAATTCGGTAGCAAGATCAACTTTCTTCCACAACCAACTGATTCTAGTATAAAAAAATAAAACTATTTGGGAATTTAGCAACGAAGCTCACTCAAGAAATTCAAAGTTGTTCTGAACCAGCCTTGTTGATTTTTTTCCGCAGGTGTTCGCACTGTCCAATCACCGATTCATATGTTTCATATTTGACATATCGATCTTGAATTGGTTACTTATCGCTCACTCGTCGATGGTGTTCAGAGCTTACAGGGTTGGTTTAGTCGCTTTAAATTAAAGTCCCTCACTGAAAATCAGTCTTGTTACTGAGTGGGCAGACTCTAAATGTGAATTTTTTTATTTATTTAATTATGTAGGGTTTTTTATATGGATTTTTAAAAAAATGTGACAAGGGGCAAGGATTCTACCTTAGCTTCGATGGATTCATCTCTAGTTGACGGCGACTGTAGATGGATGTACTGATGATCATTATTTTCACCAATTCACACCTCTCGCCCGCAACCTATAGACAGACAGTGAATTCTTCTTCAATGTGTTTGTTCAGCGCATCATCGGTTATTTTACGTCCAGTTTTCACCCGACAACGCTATAATAATCGCGAATGTTTGCGCGCCTTCGAAAGGGAAACCCTATACAACGCGGATGTGGGCGTGACCGTTGCCCAGACCAACCGGCCGACTCCTCGTCTCGTGTCGTGTCATAGTTGTCGACACGATCACCTTCTTGTATCACGTGTGTGTGTTTGAGTTTGACTCGAATATAACCCATCCCGGGTCCCGCGCGTTGCGTGACGTCGGACGGTTTATATAGTACAGGCGCGAGCATGGAAAACAGTACAAAGCTTTCACGTTAAATTGCGTCTGGCTCAATAAATAAGAGGAAACATGGTCTGATAATATTATATATAGTTGTCCCAAGACTACCTTACACATGCTTTCGTCACAGGCGACGGGCTCGTGGCCAATCAGCGATCGGTATTTGCGCGGGTGTGTCTCGGGCGGTTCGCTGGTTGGCTACGAGTGCCTCGCCAGTGATGAAAGCATATGTAAGGTAATCTTCTTGGGCCAAGTATACTTATACTCATGAATATTATTAGATCACTCGGTAATCAAGTCAAGCTTCAGACAAGCAAGGTTGGCAATGAAACTATCGGGGGTTGCACGTTCAATTGATTCGCCTGCGCTCGCAACCCTGAATAACTTCTCCCCAAGGATTTTATCAATTATAATAATATGTTGGAGAACTCCGTAGAAACAGCCATAATTCCACCATTCGTCATTTCTTAGCAACTTTATAAAACCAAACGGACTTATATGGTTTCCGGTACCTGGCGGAGATAATGGTTAATCTGTTATATGTACATTGATCAGGTACTTATACGCGTACATAAATAAATATATTCAATATAAACAAAATAATATTGTTTACCCACCGGCACAGTCAATAATAATGCTCGCTACCATTGTATTAGTATTCTCGTTGACGTCGCTGTCTTGGCATTGTTGTTCTTGTTGAACGATATCATATATTTTGATGTAACGATCGTGATTCATATGTCATGCTGACGACTGTACTACAACTGGTTACAGTCACACCACTCTGCATGAACTAGTAAGGCAACTTGGTCAGAATAATATACAGCAGGCTATAAACATTCGAAATCAAAAGTCTATACGAATCTACTATTCGATGTTTATGTATATATACGAGGCTAGCTTTCGAAACTGAAAGTGGCCCGTTCATGTATACATACACACGGCGATCGTGCATCTGACGCGGAAGTGCACTCGGTCGACAGACTATAACTCGGTTGCAAATAATGTCTCGATTAGCCTCGTAGCATACAAATGAGACGTCAAGACCAATCAATATTCTTGCAGCTAAGACGTAACTCGAGGGGGTCCCGAGCTCGTTTCCTACCTCGGGTAGTCCTGCAGAAGGATTTATTATTTATATCCACGACTCGGCTACAAGCCGAATTCTAGGCGAATTGAGTCAGTCCCATTTAGATTGGACATTTCTAAACTGTCCTTGCTGATATACATAAGAGTGGCGGATTGCTTCCCGATACCTGTTGTGTAAAATGAGTTGGGAGACCTGGAGTTGGGTCCCCTTTTCAGCTATGCACCGAAACGTGTGTCGTTTTCCTATTCCTTCCACTCAAAAGTACCCAAAGTCCCACATTTTTCAAGTCATTTTCATATCAGGTTTGTTGGGTGGGTGGTGGTTTCAAGGAACCTACCAATTGCCGCCATTGACAATAGTTGACCTGATGTTATTGTTATTGTACACGTGTTATTGTCGTAACCTACAGCAGATACAGATCATATACTTACTGTCGTATGTAAATTGGTGATCCGCTCTTTCGTATGTGATGTAAAGCCAGCGCTCATACGTCAACATCAGTGTATATGGATGTTCGTAATTTGAGGCGTGTCTATTAATTTGGGTCACAGCCGGAGCAAAAGTCAAATGTGGTGCCCGCGGCCGGCCGACCTTGCTTGTTTATCGGAGATATGTGATTGCGACGGATGGTTGACATATCGGCCGACGGTTTGGCAGCCAGGCCAGACACTGTCGGGCAGGAAGCGGGCCAGCTCGACATGTAGTGCAGACAGCGCATTGTTTCGATAGATCCCTGCTCTGCTCGTATGTGTGATTGATTTCTTATATTGTGACTCAGGTCAGGATACACTTTCTACCTACCTGCATGCAACATAATGTGTGCATGGGGGGCGTTGTTGATTTGTAACGAAGACAATAACTAGAGGACGAATGTGATGAGATTCATAGAAGAAAGCTGTCATGTGCAGATAAAATAACTGCGTGTGGGACATTTTCGGAAAATTAGAATTGATTATGTGACCACCCAACTAGTTTTCGGTTAAGTAATTTCACGATATTATTTTTCTAAATATCTAAGGCTAGACAAACATTGGTGTTAAACAATCATTTAGTAAAGTGTACGTAGTCCCAAAAATAATCGTAAATGATAAATTGAGCGTGGGTGTGACGGAAGTATTGCAGACACCCTTTTCTATAACGCTTATATGTGACACTGGGAACTGTGTGTTGAACCGATCGCTGAAAAATTGAAGAAAATTCCAATTTTATACGATGAATCCTCAATTGTACAGGCCTACACCCATTTAGTACGTTGATGGAGCGATTTTCCATTTTCCATAATTATAAAACGCGTTTTTTTTTTTGTGCACATCCCTACATTTTAATCAGTGTCACAAATTTATTTTTAACGAGTAAAAATTGTTAAACGACTTCTGGGGTCTAGACTTGATTAAACAATTACGAACAATAATTACTTTGCGTGCGGGCGCGCGAGACTCGGCCGCCGCGACGCTGGTAATTTCAATTTCCAAGTGTGCTCTTCGAAACGGGTCGAGAATTTCTCCGTTTTCGAGGAGTTTATCGGCCTAATAATAGAGGAGCCCACTCAAATGAAAGTCAACTCTACCTTCTCTGGAATATGGATGTTGTGCCTCCTTGATGTTGGATGTTGGATGCGCATTTAGGAATCGGGGACTGCCAATGGGAAACCGTGGGGATAGAAAGAAGGAACGTAACAATAGGGGTTTTTCTCTCACAACATTAATCCAATACGCCGTCCTTCCCTTAGCTTAGCACAAGGACATGAAATTGAATGTTGGTGCTCTTTGTAATTAGTAGGCTACACACTTGGCAACTGTTAATTACCCCCCCCCCCCCCCCCCCCCCCTCACCCCGATTGATGGTTCCTACCAAATATAGTAAGATAAACTCCGTCGGGTGGTTCCTTATACGCTCGCTGTTGGATATCCCGCGTTTGCCTTCGTTTCGTGTATATAAAGACGATAACGACAGAAGATTGAAACGTTGTGAGTATATAATAATATGAGCGCGGTTAGTGTTACGATGTGGTGAATGAACTTGAGTTGAGACATCAATCAAGTTGAATGAAGAAACACATTTTTACGATAAGCGCCTCCGAGTTCAAGCAAACGCGTTGAGATTTGTATATTATAGTCGTTACATGCAGACTCGTGTTGGATCGTGTTTTGAATGATGTGCTTTCAATTCCCACGCATTTTAGCTACCTGTGTTGTGAATTGTGATTGATGCCACTTAGCCGATACGTGTCAAACTTTCTAAGTTTACTATTAGAAGAAGAAAAAAAAATACTGTCTTGACTTGTCGCCTATTTCCCAGGATTTCTTCCCGTACAATATACGATATAATTATATGATATGCCTAATCATAATCGTCGGAATAGGCTCTCTGCAAAGGACATTTTTTTAGATGTGTATTTTTTGTTTGTTGGACTTTCCTTTTCTCGGCAGTGCGTGCGAACTTTGAACGCAGAAATCAAATAAATCTTCTTATAGAAGACGGTTGACGTCCTTCCGATATATATCCAGCCATGGGGATTTGAAATACATATACAGGCACAATTCACCATCAATTATCTAGGTTAATGCCACTGCTCGGCGTTACGACTGTTGACATCCTACTTACTTATAGTTGTAGCCGTACCGTAATCGGATTGTCATAAACGCACGTTGAATTGAATTTCACCTGTTGTGCGTTTCAGTCTCGAGTCTTGACACCCACGCGTGGATCAGTCAATGTGTGTTGTATTGTAGCAACAATTGCTCTGTGCATTGTAATAACAACTCGCACACGATGTAAAGAAAGAAAAAGAGATGCCCATATTATATTTGTAATCAATTCTATGAATTGTTGAACTTGTGTTCGTTTTTTGTATCGAAGATAGCTTAAATTGATTTATTGAACCAATCGAAATGTATTTATAGTTTACATATACAATCTGACCTAGACCCTAATTGAAATGACAATTTATCAAAATATCTCGATTAAGTTAAGGTTAAACGTATCGTATATAAATACTTAGAAACAATTGTCGAACGCTGAGTGGTGGTTAGTAGGTTGCGATACACTATATACGGATGTATCTTATTGGTAATGGTTTCTAAATCACCATATCACCAAACTCAAATTATTATTATTATAAAATTCGCTGAAAATTGTGGTTTGAGCGAATATTATTTTACACCCCCTTTTTTAAAGAGAATATTCATGTGTAGCATTATACAAGGGTCCTTGGGGCGCATAAATCTCAACCACCTTCTTCACACTCTCGGTCGCCGTGGACGCGGGTTGATGAAGATGTGTGTACTCATTAGTAGGTTCGCGCCCGCGTTGCGGAAATATACACCCGCTGTTCGGTGTACACGACACACAACGCCGCGCCGAGACCGCAGGGTATATGCAAGACAAGCTAATACCATGCAAATGATGCGACAGATAACGCACGTTGGGTGTCCTGGGGCGGGAGGGTGGAATACTCCCCCCCCCCCCCCCTCATCGCGGTGACCTGTGTCCCTCGGGGGAGGTCAACGGGCGCGTTCATAACCCCGACCGATACAATCGAGTGATTTTAATATCGACACATTGCCCAATGCTAGATTTTTTGCAGTTAGTTTTTACTTCGTGTAAATTGATACTGCACAGTCCACAGAGATACTATGGATCGGGAATGAAATTAGAAATTTAATAATCTATTGCAATCCCGATTGAGGTACTTGAACATTTGAAATTAAAACCAAAGTCTCGCAATTTGTGCATTTGCATATTCTTGTTTTCTGACACCAGCCTAATAGTTTCAGAAAATACAGTACCGGTAGGCCTACATCGCTTTATTTTCATAATTATTACTTATGTACAACTTTATTAATGATTGCGTTCTTGCGTTGAGTTCAAATGTGGAGTTATGGGGACAAGTGACGAGAACGCTCACAAAGTTGAAATTACTTTTTTTTTTTAAGTTGTTCGTTAATTACACATTTTTCTTCGTTTGAGTTATTTTTAGGTACATATTTGGTGGTTTTAGTTGGGAAGGAATGTTGAATGTAATGAAAACCCTTTAGTGGGTAGTGGGAATTGAACCCACAGGCACTCGGTCGACTCGTGTAGCTATGGAGGTCACATGTCTTATCCGGAGATAATATTCACGGTTAAAGGGTTGGGGGTGCACGTGACTGTGACGTTCTTCCCCGAGTGTTGCGAGAGTTTCGCGTGAGTTTTGCGAGTTGCGACTTCTTGTCGCCTAAGCCCCAGAGAGAACAGGATAAGAAAAACCGCCCCTGGCTGTGAAACACGCGCGCGCGTGTGAGAGGGCGATCCAAGCTTCACTTCACAGCCCTTTGGTTCCGACTTGGTTCCAAAGTTCACCGCGTCCCATCGCCCTTTGACGGATCTAGTGGGGTCGGCGTCGAACGTGAACGCCGCCCCAGGGAGCGACGCTTCAGTCTTGTGGTGCACATGGAAGTACGCCTAGGAACGGAGAGCTTTTACAAACCATTCCACGAATTGATAACGTGTACAAAAACAAGGCGTGGACTCTACACTGCAGAGCGGCAAGTGCGGGCACTGACTGACATCTGCATATTCTGGCCAAAGCAAGGTGGCAATCGCATTTTCTTCAAAATGTGTTGTTTTTCTATGATCATAAAGTCAACTGAATGGTCCACATAACCCCCTGTCGTCGCAACGATTATCAACATTCCATCGACTTCCTTGACGTCTCACTAAACGTATTGACGGTATTGTGGATCTGGAGTAGGCCTATAGCCTGTGGCTGCATGGATCAAGTGCTATGCACGTGATATTCACAGCCACACACATAATTTCGTTTTCTCCGCCCATCGTTTGATTAGCCTTGGGTTATAGAGGCTATGGGCATGCCCATAAAACCCTTCACTGGTCATCCTGTCCTGTCATGGGATAAGAAAATAATAAAATTGAAATTGAATTGAATATCTAAAATCAGTCTGGCAAGTATTTGCGTTCAGTCGTTCACAGTTCTGTGTTGCGCGATTTCGTTTTGGAGTATTACGATAGAAACTAGTTCAGTCTACCCTCCGTCTAGACAAGATCCAAGTATGTATAGTGCGAACTCGACTTGGCACGGAAATGGGGAGTTGTTTTCGCTCGTAATAATCAATACAGCCAGACGCGTTAAAATACCACACGACGCGTTTGCGTCTGGACTGTCGTGCGTTCAGAAGTTTCGTTCGGTATTGTCACGAAAATATTATTTTATTTCGGGTACCCGTGGCTAAGATTCAATGTTTTTTGTAGGTAGGGTATAATATTAATGTTAGAATCTCCAGATTAACTGCAGGAAAAGTGTGTGTTAAAGATGTGTTTCCTCAACTTGCCTTTTAATTACAAGTATAACTTTGATTCCGGTATCGGAAATCGAACCCACAATCTTTAGTAATCGTAGTTTCAGTTTGTAACCGATACATTTCTATGTGTAAGATTCCATCAATCTCTTCGTGCGGATAGTATAACTCTGTATAACTCTGCCGTTGTCGGAAATCGAACCCACAATCTTTAGTAATCGTAGTTTCAGTTTGTAACCGATACACTTCTATGTGCAAGATTCAATCAATGTTCTTCGTGCGGATAGTATAACAAGTGTTTTGCCACATTCCTCTACGCAGTGTAACAACTTTTATTGCTTTATAGATCTATATAGATGTCTGCACCGACTTGGCCTATTTTCGCATGAGATCGAGCAATAGGGTGGGGATCTTATTTACAGAATCACTGTCAGATAATTCGTTCAACCGACGAAGTGAACGACGAGCTATGTATCCATGCGCTGGCGCCTACGCCAGAAAATAATACAATTTCAATCTTCAATTTTAATTGAAAACATGTTCATTGTCTTCCATGTCATAAATAAAGATTTTACTCTTGTCAGCGCTTTTTTTTGACTAGGAAATAACAAAGCTTTTCTCATTTAATTACAATTTACTTGAGTCTAGGTATTGTTTGGTTTTGTGTACTTGAACGGTGCCTAATGAATTTATGTGTGCGTTCAATTCAAAGGCAGAACATAGCTGATATCACAGATTTCATTTTACTACAATTTACCGCTAAGGAGAGCCCAATGCTCGCTAATTAATAGTACGTTTTTATGGTACTCATTTGGTCATACAAGATGGCTTAGCCCAGGGCGGGGACAGTTACGTAGTATCTACCTGTCTGTACTTAACGTTAGACCTGCACTTTGACTGTAGCTTGGACACGTTAAAAACTGTGTTTAGTCAGGCTTAATCGTTGTCAGGCTTTTAGTACACGATTTACACCTGTCGGCTGTAGTGTCGTCGGTATAGCTTATTAGTTTTCACTGCAACGAGATAAGAGTGTCATGTGAGTGTGACCGGGGGGGGACGGGGAGTATGTTCGCCTGATGGAATGTCGCCCCCACGTCCACGGAACACCTCGTAATACCCCGGCTCTGTGCTTGCTTTATGCGCCGCTTCCGAGTGGAGTCGGGTAATGGGTTTTTAAAATGGTTTTTGCAAATGTAAATGTATTGTTCTCCGAGAACGGAACGTTTCCCCCGCCCCCTGGGAGCTTAGTTGGGAGCTCGAAATCACTCAAAACCTACCCTGGCGCGTTGAAAACATCTTTCTACGTCAACAGGGACGTGGCCGAGTGAACGCATAGGGTTTCGTGATTCGGGAGGACGCGAGTTCGATGTCCGCTGTCGCTACCAACTGATTTCTACGGTCATGCGAGACGAATTCTGGCCTTCTAAAACAACCCTGAGCAAAAATAAAACAGATAGTGGGATTGACGTATATTAAAGCCAGGTGTATAGATGGATATCGTCAACGACCACCGGCATCCTACAAAGTGCAAATATTAATGTTGTTAGACGTCTCTTGGCAATGGCGTATGTACGAGAATAAGGTAGCGGCCAGCGGATGTGTGCTTGGGCGCTGTAGTTGAGTCCTGCAGCATGACTGAGTTTGTTAACAGCTGGCTGAATCAATATGTCCAGTTATACCCGATGGGGGGGAAAGCACTAGTTTACCCTGGCCGGGAGCCGAACTCGCATCGTCCGGCTTCGGTTACCGGTCGGCTATACCGATGGATGCCATAGGGCAGTGTCCGTTTGCGTCCCTGGCTATCTATGGAAGCTAAGCTAAGCTAGGGTGAGGTCGACGCACTTTAGAGAAACATCCCTTATTGACAACACCCTGTGACTGTAAGTCGGCTTATCTAATATTTATCCCAGTTTCCTTGTTCATTATCGAAAGAATCGATCAGTCGCTGTGATGTTGGTTCACATGCACGGCGTGTGTTGTGTGTCAAGCTAGTAGGAGGGAGGGAGTCCCCGTGACTCCAGCTGGTCGCAAGCTATCGACGCTTTCATAGGTCGGGATCCAGACGACTTGGCAACTACATTGCCAAGTTGAAAACGAAATAATTTCACGGTATATATGACGTAATTGATTTATATTCCAAGCTTATGGTCGGCTGGAACTAAACTGGGCGTTACGGCCGATGATTGTCTTATGTCTTATGGATTAGAACGAGTGTAAGTGTGTTCATGAAAGGGGATCGCGATGGAAGAAAGTCTTGACGCAAAGAAACCCCTACTGACGTAATTGGTAATGTCAACGAAAGTGCAATCTTGTTGCAGGCCTACTTGCCGTTTTGGAAGAGTCACATGCATTTTGTAAAAGATTATGTAATGTAATAGCCAGAGGCATGGTATTGTGATAAAAATGATTTCAATTTGGACCACGAAGTTACCGATTCCGGTCAAGAACAAAAAAACAAAATTTTCTTTTTACAACAAATACTGTGAGTAATCATTTTAGTGTAGCAATTGCAACTACTCTGGATCCCGGTATCAAAAATCTAAAATGTATCGAAAGGAAAAATCCACCACTGAAATGTTGAATCATCTTCACCACCAGTGCATTGCTTTGCGGATAACAAAATCGAACATTGACATTTATTTCCACCACAAATAAATGCCCTGGCCAGAGCCACTGATGAGTGTTGAATTATTGAGAGAACAATCGTGTTCGCTGTCTATTTTAGAACATTCGACTGAGAACAAAGTTAGTTTCACTGTGAGTCGAACTGACAAGCTGCTGATCATGGCACTGAACCGCTCTTGTCACTGTATGGTGGCCTGAAGTTGGAAACTCGCACAAAATGACCTTCGCTTACTCCTCCAGGAGTGTTCATCCTCGGTTGACAAAATTGATGTAAACAAATAGAAAAATGTGGAAGATGGGACAGCGAAGAACGGAAAAGCTATAGATAATCTTTGTGAACACTGGTAGATAGATCCTATGTATAAATCTATTATTTCTTTTTATTCAACACTTTTAAATCACACCAGAAACCTAATTTGTATATTATGCACTCATGTTTTTTTGTTCTATCAAATGATAAAAGACGAAGTACCCGTTAAAAGTGCCCTAAATCCATAAATCAATCAAAGTAATTTTTGTGAAACGTGTAGAACTGTACATCCTGTTAACACAGCATTACTATTACAAAACCCTGTATAGTTTGTTCCATTTCAATATTATATGAACTTTTGAATCCCACCACTCGGAAACTTTGCTTCGTGTTTATTTGCATGTTTTCCCCCCACAATTAACGAATTTATCGTTGTGTATAAACCGCACGCTCTTCAAGCGAGATGGTTATCATTCCACCTTTGAAGACAATTATTGAATACCATGAAATTAGTATAACGGCTTTGTTGGTCCTTTGTTACGCGCGCTCGGATTCAACAACGTTTGTTTGAATTGATTCGGTTACTCAGTAATGTCGTGTTTTAATTGTATAATTATACATTTTGTTTGTTTGTTGTATACTCTGCAATAGGGCTACTCCGAGACTTGGGTGGTTTGTAGTTATGGCCGGCCACGTGATTCTCTATAATACCACACGAGTGTGTTGGGCCTTGTAATTAATAGAACTCGGCTCGCTCATAAAACTAAGTTTGTTATATTATTATGTAACTGGTTGTAAATCTGTCGCACCACAGTAGTTTGTATTAATGACGGGATTATATAGTTTATATGAGCAAATTTAATTTGGGTTATTATTAGAGTGTTGTACGTAAATTGAAGGGGGGGGGGCGGCAGTGATGGATGAGGATGCAGATGGATCCTCTCAAAGAAATGAATTGGTTTAAAACCATCACCCTATTAAGAAGTACTTTAAATTGTACAATCCCCCCGAAGAGAAAAGGTACCATCATCATTCTCTTCCGTACAATTAGTAACTTGTCACAAAACATCAAAATATGTCGTTAAAAACATAATCAATAGGAAATAGGGCAACAATAATAGTCGTATCTTTATTACATTACATTTTATTGTATAGGACCACTTGAAGCTCCCAAAACACTTGACGCCGTGTCAAGGGCTTACTGAGAATGTAAACCAAAGAGTTCTGCATCGAGAAACAGTGATACACAAAACCACCCATTAGCATAGTTGTTCCGGAATATTGAGCGAATCAAGAATCGAAATGACGATTTTTCATTTTCTCACACCATAAATACTACCGTGGAGTGAATGCTCTAACGCCAACCAAACGTTGTCGCATACAATAGTAAGAGCTGCTATACAATACATACAGTCTAATCAAGGATCGCGAGCATCTTTTCCACGAGTTGCTGAAACAAGTGCGCGTATCCGGATTCGTTTCAGTCGGGCCCACTCCTCGTCTCGTCGTTTGCGGCGATGACGGAGGATCCACAAGTGTTCGTTCGCGCCCAGGACGAACACGTGTCCAAATTGACGACGGGCTTCTACGCTGCTTTGCGCGCATTAGGTAGTGTAGATTTGTAGAAGTTGTGTCTGCAAACTGATTTATCAAGGTTGAATTAACCTCGGGTTACTAGGTAGGTACCCCAAATTAAACTTTTTTCTCTTATTTGTGTATTCTCCTTATTTGTGCTAGTTTTGAATGTGTATCTTATGTGTATACTAACAACTACTGATACACTGTCATAAAATCATAAAATGTAGGCCTGAATCGCAATTGACGCTCTTCGAACATCAGCCGTTGTGAGAAATCAGCTGTGCAACGGAAAAGCTGGTGTCGCATGATGGAAATGATCACCTTCAGTGTAGACGTCCATGACTGTAAGCGATCATCACGACTTGGGTGTAGAAGGCCGTTGTTGTGGGTGTGTAGGTAGACATGTCGGTAGACGGCAATATACACTACACGTGGTCTGGTGGAGCTATGTATAGTTGGCCTTTCACCCTGAATATACTCAGTACCGGAGCAACAATGCTATAGTTGTCCCAAGACTACCTTACACATGCTTTCGTCACAGGCGACTGGTTGGTAGCCAATCAGCGATCGGTATTGGCCCGCATGTGTCTCGGGCGGTTCGCTAGTTGGCTTCGACTGCCCCGGATGTGACGAAAGCAGGTGTAAAGTAATCTTGGGTCCACTATATCAGACATCGACATGAGGGTAGACCACATGCAATGATACCACGATTGTACTTGCTTCTTCACTTTAGCATGCGAAGAAACCCATTTTCATGCCACCTGTACTTTAGTATAGGATGGGTAACATGTTCGTCTCGATTAGCGTCGTTGCCAAAATGTGGAATGTACAGCCCGAGTATTATCACCGTGGAGTGTACTATACAGTGTATTCCATATAGAGATTGCTGTACATAGTTGCATTTCTCTGCCACTGTCTTAACCCCCACCCACCCTTTGTGGCGAGTGCAAGAGACTCACTACGGGACATCTTGACAGGTATATTTCACATACAAACTTTTGCACTCGCCACAAGGGGTGGGTGGGGGTTAGACAGTGAACGAGAAATGCAACTCCCAATGCTACCTTACACTTGCTTTCGTCACAGGCGACGGGTTCGTAGCCAATCAGTGATCGGTATTTGCGCGGGTGTGTCTCGGGCGGTTCGCTGGTTGGCTGCGAGTGCCTCGCCTGTGACGAAAGCATGTGTACGGTAATCTTGGGCCAAGTTATACTGCAATCTCTACGTGAAACACACATTCTTATTCAAAGCCGTACTCTTTCATTTCAGTTATGTCCTACGTTTGGAAAGATGTGATTTTAAATTGTATTGCTAGTGACAGAAATGATTGATGAACGAATGAATGAATGTCGTTTCTATAGACACCGTCAAACTTCGACGATTCCTCTTTGAGAGGAAGTCTTAGAAATCCCTGCAAATCGATACTGTTACCGTCTCGTTTATAATCTTGGAATACGACGTTGTGCACTGTCAGAAAGTGGATATACGGAAGAGTCCATTTCCGTTCCCCGTTTCCTTTAATAATGAATTGGCGGGCATTTCAAGTTCTTCTCACTTTTGACAACTATTATCCTAGGTTCAACATCGTTCCGATTACCCGCGTTGCATAAACGAGACGTCATGCTGGAGACAACGACGTAAGAACTCTGTGAATCGTCGACCTGAACAGTTTTCATCGCAGATAAACGCGCGCAAAGAGGAAGGAAGTGTGCTTTTCTCACCCGCCGCCCACCCACGCCATTCATCAACCTCAAAGGCGTGACGTCATATTACTTTGGCTGGCTGGCTTGCTTGCTTGCTTGTGAAGATGATTTGTTTACGTTCATAGCGAAGAAAAATGTCTTGGTTAGAGAGAGAGGAGGACGAATTGCTCTATTCCAGAATACCGCTAATATATATGTTCAGCCGACGAGTGTGAGGGTTCCTCTCAAAGTGAAATATTACGTGTTTGGCTGTCATGTTAAAAAAGAAAGGAATCATCGCGAGAGGCGCGTAGAGAATTAGGGGGGGGGGGGGGGGGGGGGAGGGGGAGAAGTTAGTTTACATATAAAAGTACTCTTCATGAAGATTCATAGGTACCTATATATAAACAAGTGTTACGCTTCTTGAAGGGGATACATTGGCGTTTTCTCGTGGTGAGTTTGGGACAGGAATATGCAACTCACTGCTGCTCGAAGACGGACCAAAAACTGTTGTCTGATGTCGAAAATTTAATATGCTAAAGAAAAGGAAATACGTACGAAGTTTGTGAAAACTGTTATCAATCCTTCTCGCTTGTTTTTTCCCCATTCAGCCTATCGCTCTCCCACCCACCGTAAATCTCTTCTTTACACACCTGTTTGCATCTTTTCATCGCCCTCCCCCCCCCCCCCTAAAAAAAATAAACCTCGCTCTGATACACTTCTAAATGGGTCGTTGCTGTAACTGCCGAATGTATTATTTGCAAACGAAGAAGTTATATCGAAACTACAGCGACAAAAGTGCATCTTATTCTGTCGGGTGTTTCTAGCTAGTGAGTGAGTGAGTGAGTGAGTGAGTGAAGTTGTCGAGAGACGATAAAAGGAAGAAGAAGGTGTTTATGAACCGTGTGAAATTCTCGAGCAGAAGTTCTTCGTATACGTACTACGTGAATGGGGATGTGGCCATGCATGGATGGCATAGACGTGGAAAGTGAAACGCATGTGAAAAGTACGCCAGTCAAACTAGTTTTGTGATCCTTTTGCATGCTACACGGGCCGGGAAGGAAGTTGACTTATTTGTGCATAGAAACGCGTGTCGTTCTAGTCGCTACAACGTCTAAGAGAATTTTTTGTAGATGTGTCTACCTCTGAAGTAGATTCATTGATAAAAAAATTCGAACATAACATTGGAAAACAAATTGGATGTTCGTGGTAACTAAATTAGTGGAGGGTAGTACATGAGGTCCAGTCTTACAATGTCCCAATAACTACTTATTCGTCGAATAGCTTGTTGTCTCCATGGCAACGACCAATCAAAACTCTTGAAATCCTCCAAATAGCTTAATTGTTATACGAATAACTTTCCTGTTAGGAGATTGTAAGACCGGCCCTTAGTCTGAAATACGCCCTTCACTAAACACATGCAAATTAATTATTTTTCCGCTGAGTATAGTCCTGCCACTGTAGACCGTTTTATTATGTGACTTCGAAAACAAATTGTATGTTTAGTAGGGCAGTGTTTATTGAATGCAAATGTATGCAGTAAATTAGCATACGCTTTAATTGTGTGGTTAAGTGGATATGGCCGGCAAATAGAATCTGATGTATCGTATTGCAGCAGATTGTCGTTGTGATTGCGTTTTCATTTCACCAAATAGAATAGCGAATACAGTTTACTACCCGACCAGTATCCCTTCCGCTTGATGGTTCGCCAGGTGTGGTACGTGTTTGGTTGCATCAATAAAGTGTGTTTACATGCACTAACTTGATGCTGCTGTATGCCGGGTTCACATGAGCTAATGCCAGCGTATAGCGTAAGCGTGAAGTCAAGTCAGCGCCAGTCAGGCCTTACTTCACTTGTCCCCATGGTGATACGTGATAGTTTAACCAAAGATTAGACCCTTGTGTCTAATCTTTGGTTTAACCATCCGATTACGACAGTTCATGTCTCATCGTCACGATTAGCCTCTTGTGATGAACGGAGACACGAGCCCCAACGCCAGTCTTGTCCAACTCCATATAATTTGTTTGTTTGATGATTATTTGTTGTTTTCGAATCAGATCCATTATTCGATCATCGCGGGGGTCGTCATAAGGGGAGTCCAGCAATGGAAGGCAGGGCCAAGTGTATAGTTTGTTCTTTATCCTTCACTGCAGTAAATTAACGCCCTGTTTCATTGTTGTGTGTTCAGCCAAGAAGTTTTCCCTCTTGCCGCAAAATTAATCTCTTTTAGACTTGGTTTAGAAGTCGTGGTGATTACGTTTTACAAGTTAGTTTCACCCGTTTTCTCGGTACGCTCTTGTATTTACATGTCCTTTGCTTGTACTCGGTGTTGCCGTAATGTATTTCCTGGCTAAAGTTTCGTTCGAGCTATCGCGAGAGATCGAACACGTTCCATCAGTTGAATAGATACATCAAAGATCACCGCTTACGAATACTTGATCCGAGAAATGTGTACCCATTTGTCTTCGCGTGATGGATTACACCCGATATGTCGGAGGGATCTTCTGTCACCTAAACCCATCCATGCCCACAACACGTTCGCTGTCGGTAACAGATGTGTACACAGTTCAAGATGATTTCTAAAACTTGTGATTGTAAATGTATCTATAGATTGAAAATATCACCAGCTAGGAGAATTTATAAATTATTGTAGTAAGTTCGGATTACCGGTACTGCAAATAAATAATCAGCTAACTGATCTTAATATTAAAGTTATTGATGCAATTTAGCTTTTGTGTTCTCATCAAAATTATAGTTTGTATAACATGAAATATGACCACACATACCTGATCTTCACTTTGTATACTTACGTGGAGTAACTCTTGTTATTCTATAAGAAAGAACTAATATATATACTACGGACTACCATAAGTTTGTTGACCTTACCAAATTATTGTAGAATCGCAACATAGACAGACTGACAGTGGCAAAGTGACATCTATACGTCTCGGTAACTGCAAGCTTACGCCATAAACCGACTCGACGTTTGGTATAGTTGTCGCGATTCGTATGTAGCATTCCATCGTCTCGATAAACCTCGGTGTTTAACGCCGCATTCTTTGTGTTTACACGTGCGCGCTTGCGTTATTGCTGCATTATTGCACATTTTGTCAAACGAATTAGTGGTTTTATCGTAGTAGTTGTGATTGAGAAACCGAGCAAGAAGAAACGACGTACTTCGTGTCCCCCCCCGTAAAAATTAGTCGTTACACCTGGAACCACGCGCACATGCATCTACGTCACACCTTACGGTTCTCTGCCAAGTTGCAGTAAACATGAACCAGAGATTAGTTGTTAATCGGAGTTTTGTTCGGAACAAACATAGCGACTGGTATAGGGAACCTGCAACTGACGTCACAGTCGAACTACAACAATGGAAACTGATGGACAAACAACAAGAGCTGTCGAAGTAATAGCTTTGCGAATAATGGGGGGGGGGGGGAAACAATTAGTTTTAACGATAGTAACTGCTTGCCAGTTAAAATTACTGTTCAATGATGGACCACAACGATCTGAAAGTTTGTAAACGTTTTGAACATTTGAATTTTCCAACTTCAGAACATTTTATTTTTTTACGGCTTGTTGTTTGTCCATCGGTTCAATTTATTTGTTTCATTGTTGTGTTTTGGTGTTGTGCGTATACCTTATAGTAGAAGACACTGTAGGTACATTTCGAAACGATGGTTATCAATATTGAAAGTTGGTGAATTCGAACCTATAAGCATACTGTACTACCGATATTGGACGAGTGGACTAGTTTACGTCACAAAAGTGAGACGGTTGAATCATCGGCGCACGGCCCGGCCTTGTCGTGTATCTTCGGATCATGTTGTAACCCCGAAGCCGCTCAAGACATTGTAACTTGTTATTTTTATTCATAATGGTAAGATGTACATCGACACAGAGTACAATAAACTTACTTACCTTTCGGAACGTGGAACTGTTCCCGAACGGAATATCTCTCAACCATGCAGAACAATACCCACACGGAACAAGCGCTACATTTTGCGAAATCGGGGATTTGTAGACTTTTTATAGAAGATTTTCAAAAGAGTTGCGAATTTGTGCTCAGACTTTTGATGTTTGATGTTACCACAAATCTGTCGAAACAGAGTTTGTTGTTGTGCGAGATTTGGTCAACTCTTGTTTTGAATTTACGACGCAGGATCGATATACCATGGTTGGTAGAAAACCATGCGATTGAAGTGGGCAGCCGATATGAATGGACAGCAAAGAAAGACGGGCTAACAAGCACTTGTTGTCGGCCGCGCATCACATCACATCACGTAAACGCGAATCGAAAGTAACAAGGAAAGTGTTCGTTAATTAAACTTGAATTCATGGCTAATCATTACTATACTTAACTATACCGCGAGTAACGGTTATAATTGTAGGGCTTCGATCATTTTTATTCGAAAGTAGTATATTATAATATGCGCCATGCACTCTAGGGTACATCATGTTTCCTGTATACGGAATACCAGTCTGCTGCAGGCACGAAAATATGGTTCCAATTATGCGAAACTTGGGGACAATTAAAAAAAGATCGTAATTTTTGTTTCCGATCGGCTCGCTCTTTCAACCCTTTAACTTGAAAAGGGGTAAATTATAGTACACATGTTTTAGTATAAGTAAATAAATATATATATATACGTATATACATGATAATTAATTAATTAGGAAGGAATGTCCAAAATGCCTTTCTAAGGAAACTCTTGAAACGAGCCAAGAGACTCGAATCCCACCTGCAAAGACATGGATATGATTCGTGAATCGTGATTATCCGCTATGCTCATATATTGAGGGGGGTGAAATTATTGCCTTAAAAGTTATACTCTTAATTCAATTCGCGAAGACAATGAAAGTGAAAAGTGCAGAGATCCTCATACATATACAAACGTTATACCACTACCCGGCAAACCTCTTTTCGGACCCATCTCGTTCATTACGCCACGACAGACAGTCCAGGCTCTAAAGTGCTCATCAAGAATAATAATAATATTAGGACAGAAGAATTCGTCACAATTAGGAGTTTCGTTGTAATCTACATAGTTTACACGGAAACACGAGTAGACATACGTAAGGGGATACGTTGTTGTCGCACTGTGTTGCTATGCATTCAGTCTGGGGATCCGAAGTTTTTTTTTCAACTTTGTTTCCTCATTGTATATTATCCAACGTTATATCGCCTGTCCAATCATTATGATTTTGTATAATTTTATATTAAAATGTTGAAAGTTAATCAACTCTAGGAATTTTAGACAGAATGTACGTATTTTTTTGATGGTTTATAATTTAATAAATTGTGTGTTTCGTTAAGTCCATTCCCGATTATTCATTATTTCCACGTGATTTTGAATAACTTTACGTTGTTGTTGCCGCCGAGTCAATGCACACTGTGTTGGGTTGCCATGTGTTCAGTCTGTGTATTTCCAGCCAGGCTCGACGCCAGAGATTACAGGGAACAGCTGTGTGCTCTCTCCTTGCGATCAATCTTTATATGAACTGAACATGGGTTATCAAATGATTGGAAGGAAGGAAGGAAGGAATGTGTCTCCAAGATAGCGAGAGATGTTTGTGCGATGTGCGTAGATGCCCAAGTACGGGCGTACGGTATTTCAGTGTACAAAGACTGGTGCTGCCTATACAGTCTACATAATAAATAATTATACTAAAACTTACTTTCACTTTAAATTTAAAGTAGTTATTTAATTAGCAAAATAATGAAACACTTTAATTTAATTTATGAAATTAACTAATATAATTTTAGTTAATAATCCTGGTTGAGTGGCAAAAATGTTGATAAACTTATTAAATTGTATTGCAGTGTTAGCACACTACACGTCAACAAGAAATTATGTTCCCACAGGAGCCACCGCGGTCCCGTATACAAGTTTAATAAAAGCGTTCGATAAACTATACTCGATTTACTGCGGGGGGGGGGGGGGCACATCAGCATAGTCACTGTGCGATCGAGCATGTCACTCCAGCCTACGCTGGTAATGTAACTAGCACGAAAAGAGTGCCTGCCTGGACCCAGTTTCATATCAGCGTTTCGCTATAGTAGGCCTACGTAACAATGTTTGGTTTGCGACATTGCCGCCGACAAACAATTTTATCAGCTGGTTATAGTGGTTCTAATCTTGGAAAATTGCCATCTCGGAGGTTGTATATTCATTGTGAAATATTTCCCGAACATGTGAATTTCCATTGCCGATATTCATTATTTCCGCGTGATTTTGAATATCTTTACGTCATCTTCCCGGCTGAATTATAGTAATTAGTTGTTTTACAATATATAGCTGTTGGTTGGCCCTCAGCTGCCACACACAATATACACCCACATGACCTACTATACTCACATGTTGGGAGGAAAGTACCTACCCATCTACTTGAGACAGATTGATTGGGAATAATATTAATTTACCTTGGGTTGGATACCTGGGACATCGGGGGTGCCTAATGAGGCTTTGCACTGTACTAAGCGGACTCCATTTCGTTTAATGGCGTGCGTGAAAGGGGTGGTATAGTGGACCCAAGATTACTTTACACCTGCTTTCGTCACATCCGGGGCAGTCGTAGCCAACCGGCGAACCGCCCGAGACACCAGCGCCAATACCGATCGCTGATTGGCTACGAACCAGTCGCCTGTGACGAAAGCATGTGTAAGATAGTCTTGGGACATCTATAGATAGGGTTCTGAGGTCTGGATGAGAATAGTTACGTTGGGACTAGTATATATACAACCACGCTCGGGCGACCTAGAATGAACTGAGCGATGGGTTTCCGCACAGAATGCAACGCGTTGTGTTTGTTTCTATAGCCAGAGCAATAATTACACAACATCAAGTATGACATTGTAAAAGTATTTCTGGAATCCACTATCTAAACCTGTGTGTTAAATGGGTGTCTGTCTTATCGGCCCAATGGCATTGGCTTGCTTGCCTTGGCTTTGCTCGGCATGGCCGAACAATAACTTATTAAATGTATCACAACTACATGTTATGTAAACACGGGGTAATTAGTGCCCAGCTATTTTCGAACATATACATATCGCACAACGGGCCAGTCATTGACGTATATACGCTTAGACGGTACTTAGTTTCCGCAATCGTCCTGTACATTTGGCATGAAAGTCAGTTTGGATTCAAAGAAGTCCCGTATATTGTTAGTATATATTATATGCTTGTCACTCACTATACTTCGCACGAGAAAAAACCGGCAATGTCCACACGGTATAGGCCTAATGATATAGATATTACAATCTAGTATATAATAGGGGAGTAAATAAATTGCAGTAAATAAATAAATAAATTCATATTTAGAGTCTATACCCACTCACTCAAGCGACTGAGCCAACCCTGTAGGCTCCGGGAACACCATCGACGAGTGAGCGAGCGATAACCAAACAAAGATAGATATTTTTAATATGAAATATGTGATTCAGTGGTTGGGCAATGCGGATAAATGTCAGAATCAACCAGGCTGATTCAGAATTCATCTTCGAATTTATTGAGTATGACCATTTATTGTATTTCCCCCGCGAATTAGCCTATTTTAGGTGGTGGGCGAACTTGGCCACACGCGTGATGCGAGGGCGTGACGCAAATCCGTACACATGAAAATGATAGCAAAAGTCTTGGTGCCAAGTCAAGAGTGCATTGACCATGCATGATGTGTGTGTAAACGCGTATAACCTCTAATTATATGAAATGTGTGCAGCACGTTGTTTACATTGGCTCTAGAGTAGTGCATTCATTGTTTGTGCTCTGCTCATGCAGTTTCGCCGGAATTCACGTCATTCCACTTGTAATGATATCGTGATGTTTTCACAAATACGACGGCGATTGGTTGGTTCCTAACTGGCCGTCAACATTGCGGCTAATGGATTTCAGTTGGGAATATTATATACCTTCGCTCAACACAAACATGATATACTTTTCACGAAAGAACCTCCGTCATGAGTGATTCGTGGCCAACCAAAGGGCCGATCGCTGATTGGTTACGAGTCACTTATCTATGAAGAAAGCGCCGATAAAGTTGTTTTAGCACCAGTATAATAAGACGAAAAGAAATGATGTTTTGCAGTGAGACGTAAAATTGCCATGGGTGGGTTATCTAGAAAAATGACTAAGTTCGAAACAAAGCTGTGAAAGTCTATATAGTAATTAGTAATAAACCATGTGGTTGTTGTTCTTATTGAATAATCACTTGAAAATACGACGACTGTATTCTGACGGTGGAACATGGAACTTAAATACACCTACGTGTGTAAGCGTAATAAAATCCACTCCAATCATCCATGTCCACTGACTATAATATTAAATAGAAAACAAAAAAACAAAAAACTGACAGCATGTTGTTGTCTACACCGCAGTTCACAATCGCGTAGTACACGACAATTATTTCCCATGTATACAATACATTTCTAACCGTCTGTTAATTATTTGTAGACCAATGTTTTCGAGTTTAATTAAAAATTCGATCCGTGTATTGTGTTTCTGTGTGCGTGTGTGGTTCAACCACGCAATGTACATCGATGTGCCCGGTTCTCGCCTGGAAGTGACAGACCGAGGCCACGCCCCCTCACACGTCACTCGGCTCAGCAGAAGCCAGAGACGATCTGATTGATTCCGCCGCCAATATCCGGTATAGCCGATCACACCGAGGCTTCCGACGATTATAAGTGTAGGGTTCGATCTTCGATTGGTCGTCTGTTGTGTTGTGTCATGTGCATGTGAAAGTGAAGGGCGGTTGCACACGGCTGTCAGCTGTCAGCTGCCACTGTCAAACCAACGAGACGCGCACTAATGTATTTGTATAAATCTGTTTCATGACGGAATAAACTATATAGCTAAACATGAACAAATAAAATTTAATTTAATTTTTGCTAAATACCTTTGTATAAATCTGTTTTATAACTGAATAGAAGACTATAGCTAAACATTAAATAAATAAACAGGCTAAAATGTCATTTAAATTTGCCGAGTTGGAAACATGGGTTTCGTTTTTTCGCGCCGGAAAGTCGTGTAATGGTGAAGAAATTCGAAAAAGAAATCGGCACAGATTGTGTGATTTTTTTTTTTTTTTTGTAGAAAATGTCGGCATGATTATAACTGTGGGTTATAAGTGTAGACGAAATCACTTAGATGATTGGTTACTCGTCTCCGCGTAGTGACTATGTACGTGCTGTTTTCAGTAATGAGATTGCATTGTACTCGATATCTATGTGTACACCTCGTGGGAGGATTGGGGGGGGGGGGGGGGGGGAGGGATTCACAGACTGTTGCAATTGATCCCACAACCCTCCGAGTCCCGTGAGTAACCATGGGGACCTCGGTTCCCGGATTTGACATTTCTTTGTAAAGAGGAAGAGCGAAACGAACAGTATAGATAATTCACTATCTCGACTAGTTTACACCTAACCATTACGGAAACGTTTGAGATTATATTACTTGCGTTATGCACTTGTAACCTGCCGCCTATCGTGTGTTAAGCCTTGGAAAACTCATGACAATGTGTAATCAATGGGTAATAATTCTTCTTGGTTTACTTGTTTTCATTACATTCCATATTCCTCGTTATTTGAATAATAGCTATTTTGCAATTGCATTTGTTTTTACCGTGTGATAGTTATAGTTACGTATATACTATACCGTGTATTGTAGGATGTGTTGTGTGTATATTATATATTTTTCAGCTCGTCGAACTGGATCGAAACGTAAACCGGAAATAGTAAATTTGTGCAGGACCGTTATATTGAAAGTAGCCTACTGTTCATCTGGATTTAAAAGCAAAGCGATGCTTCAGTAGACGAATAGTGATAAAATAGTAAATTTAATTTTTGTATTTAATTGTTTGTGTATAGTAGAACTTATCTGCGTCGAAGGTCGTTACGGAGTACAAAAATGTTTCCATACTTGTCCCGAAACAACCGTCCGTACAGATGCGTATCGTCACACTCACAGCTGAGTGCAATTCGTATAGCCAACCAGCGAGCCCCAATCTCAAACAACTATCGCTGATTGGCCACGAACCACTCGTCTATGACAAACGCATCGGTAAGGTTGTTTCGGATTGATGATTGATTAATGGGGCTTTACTTCTCATATTTTTGCAACAATGGCTAATCGAGACGATGAGCGGGTGATAATGAAGATGAGAAAGATGACGATGTAGAATAAAGCCACATCCGAATCAGATCTATTGTACGTCGCGTGGGTCGTCATATGCGAGTCCAGCAAGGGAGGGCAGGGCCAAGTGGGAGGAAAAATATTCAATGGGACAGTGGGGAGGAAAGGGACAGGGTCTCCTTTTGTCGCCTCTTACGACTAGCAGGGTCACTCTGGGCCTATTCTACCCCTGGCCCAGACGGGTCAAGTATATATATGTGTTTCGGGACGGATGTTTCGGTAGAATTACATATCGTCACCCGTGGGGTCGACATTGTTCCCGTACGCCGTGTCGAGAGATCTCCTGCGGGTGAGAGAGAGACTGAGGACGGAACACGACTTAATCCGATGTAGCCCCTCATTAGCACGAGACGGGTTCATGGGTCGTTCGTTGTCCGAGACGTTGAGCGAGATGCGATCATTTAGGAGAGCGAGAGAGGTATTTGTTGATGATAATGATAGCCTTGCTGCAATGCACTGCGGTCACGATGTCGAATCGGAAATGTGCTTTAGTCACACATTCATTTTTAGAATAACTAAATTATGATAGTACAAAAGTAAAATATTGGCTTCGATCGAAATGATCACTTTTTTGTATAAAGTTCACAAAATGTGTGTTATTACTTATTAGTTACGAAGCAGCAATGAGAATGCGTTTCTGTGGGAAACGTGTGATAAGCTATCTGACAAGTCTGAACATGCTATTAGGTAAACCGGTAATTGAACGTCGCCGCCACCTGTGGCAATTAGTGTCATTTACTCATTTTGTTGCACGTACTCGGAGGCACGGACGAATACTAACGAAATTGAAGGGCAAGTTGGTGAGGAACAAATGTTCCAATCCTTATTTCCTTACTATGGGTTGGTTAATTGGGCGTAGAGAAAATATAGTTTATATAAGTTGATTCAATTTGATATTAGTCGCATACAACGGGCGACAATTTTTTTTTCTTTTACGACTATTAGTTGTATTGTATTACCACAGATAACAAATTAACTACGTAGTTAATTTGTTGTCTGTGGTATTACTCTTCAGAATATTTTGCGTTTGTAAAGGCGCATTTATACGAGCGTAAAACTTCAGTTGGGCCTGATTTGAGGTGAGATAGTTTCTGGACCAGTTAGAAGCTTGGCTTGGGGGATCCCCACTAACTAGAGAACGCCGCGAATGAAGTGAACTGTCTATTAGAAGTCGTTCCCTTGTTGCAATCGCTTGACCAAAACTGCCAAAGTATAAAAATATATTTATAATCGTTCTCCCGCTTCCCGCGGTTCGTTCGTCGAGATGAAATCAAGGCTGACTCCTACTCTTTATTGTACGTTGATGTCAGTGCTTAATTTGTAATGGAGCGCGGGTATACGCAGTATACCCACCTATTTTCGTGGGTATACGCAGTATATCCACCTTTTTTCATGAATTATTAGGTACGCAACACTCACATTTTGGCTAATATATATAAAAACAAAAATAGTTTGTATTGGGTATTTTTCCCTTACATGCTCATATTTCAAACTTACTTGAATACATCTATAACTCTAAATAAACTTAGTACACTCTTATCTCTTGGTTTTACGTTTCTCCCAAATCAACCTCTGAACTTTATAAATAGAATCATCTCCTATTGTTATTGGGTGCAGGCTCCTCGTCAACCAGCCAGCAGTAAGGGTTAGCAACGCGAAGGGTACGTCGCTCTCGCTGCTGTGAGGGAAATGGCACAATCCGTAAAATATGATTTACATGTTTGATTGATACAGCATGTCTCTGTTTGTGGATATGTTTAATGCGTTTCATAGCGGTATCCTGTTAAAACTAAAAATTTGGCCCTGCATTATGTTTGATGGTCTGAAACGCGTTTTGAGGTGATATCTTGTCATAAAAATAAATACAACGGATAAACATTCAGGCGCGTAGGAAGGGGGGGAATGGGGGGAGATTCCCCCCCCCCCACTTTTGCTGCGACCCACCCAATTTTAGACACCCATTCACATCACACCCTCAAGACATATTTATTTAAGCCTAAAAATCGAGAAACAACTAATATAGCACACAAATTTTTCGCCTTCGGCGATAGTCCCCCGGCGGCTGGGGCTCCGCCCCAGACCCCAGAACTTGTTCGCGCTCACAATTCTCCCCCTACCACTTGAAAAAGAGTTCCTATACGCGCCTGTAAACCGTGTAAACATTTCTGTTATTGTTAGGTTGTTCCTCTTGGAAATGAATTATTGCCAGGTTGACACATAAAATTACTGACTACTTCGATAACTGATATTTCATAATATATGTATATCTGCTTTTAATCGTATAATGGTAAACTTACAGTACGATTAAAATAACGATTGGCTTTTGAAGACGAGTAAAATTGTATCAAATCCAACCCAAAACTCCAAACCCAATTCCAGATTACGAGCCCAAAAGCTGAATTGGTAAGGGGGATGGGGGGGTGTTCAATTTCTTACCGAGAAATCAATTTTTATCACGAGCACATTTTAACATGAAACTATGATGCGTATACCCACCTTTTTCTTCACAAATTAACCACTGGTTGATGTAGAGAACTTTCGATCTGTGAATGAAAATACTACGTACACACTACAACTTTGTTCACAAGCTGTGAAGAACAGGAAGTATATAGTAGTGTGTGTAGTGTACGCTCCATGTGTTCTTTATAATTGGTTGAAAAACTTAATCTTTCTCATTACCTGCTCTTATTTTCATTTTTAAGTACAATGAAGATAGCTGATGATAAATGAAAGTAAAACAGGGCCGCGTTAGCTCATTTCTTGTTCTTGGCAGTTCTTCAAAACAAGTCGAGAGCTCGGCTATTATAGAGAGGAACGAGACAATTGCTTTTGATATATCTCACATTGATGCGTAAATATGCTCTTCGATTAGATAATGTATAGTGTATGCAGTTACGTGCCACAACCCACGTAGGTTTTCGATATCAGTCAGACTCTTAATCAATTCCTGTTCATAGCGCTAGGGATATGATGGTTTAATCCATCACTATATAACGATTTCAAATCTTTGGCCATTTTAAAACTCTCGTCAGTGTACAAAACACGCCATTTGTAATAATAATATCCATGGAAGTAACAGCGGTGTTGAGAGTGTTGGAGAGAGTGGGGGGTGTAAAGTTGTCCCACCCACCCCTAATACTACCCTGCGTGAAACCAGCTGACTATTCTGGATAAAAATAAGTCATACTAATTTAGTATAAAAAAGTTCTACGTCAACCTTGTGAACGCTGACGTCATAAACTAGTGAGAGATTAGCCAATCAAATGTCAGTATTCGAAAAAGCCACCCGCTGATTGGCTCAGACTCAACGCATCTGCGACGTCAGCATTCACTATGCTGTGGCGAAGAAACCACTTACGTTTTACAAATAATTGCGATCTCCTATGGATACCATCAAATACGTAACTGTTGTGGTAGTGTTTGTATAGAACGACCACTTCTTGCGCCCACTGTCCACGTGCGTGCTAACAGCTTGATCCCACGATCCATCTAACCAAATAACCTTCTTGGACCATGGCTTGATCCATCTACTCTTGTAGGAGGTGGCGAACGGAACGTGCTCCCATTATTAAATGGTTCTTCTTGCAAATCCTGTTGGTCAACACTCAACACACTGCGCGTGTGTGTAAATATAAAGTGCGCGAGTGAGTCAGTATAGAGTCTATACTGAGGGTGTGTTCCAGCTTGACGTTTTTCGTAGTGGACTAAGCTTAGTTATACTAATCGAAAGGAAGTGACGTCACAAGCAGGCGACCAATGCTTCTTATTTGGCTAGTGGTTAGTGGTTAGTGGGTAGTGGGTAGTGGCCGAAAGTGTACACTACGACACCAATTAACCCACTAAACCAAGATGGTTGATACCAGCCATCACAGCTGATACTTTTAGGTTAGGAAAATACCCAACCAGTGAGTGGAAGTATTATGATCGTATTTATTTACATTAGATGATTAATAACAATAAACGTTGTATTAGCATACTAGGTAGCGTGCCCAAAGCTATTGGCGTTTAGTGTGTAGTAGGTTAGTGGTTAGTGGTTAGCAAGCGAAAATCAAGTTGGAACACACCCTCAGTATAGACTGTTGTGTGATCATCTCTAGTCTGTGGGTTCAGCGACTCTCGGTCTTCCGCAGCCGCGGTGATGCCAGAGCAAGGTTGTTAGTCGCAACGCAAGCTGATTCATAAATTTGTATTGTTGTTGTTGTGGTTGTGGGAAAACGCGTCACGCAATGAGCGAGCACGAAGTGTGTGGGTGGTGCGAGCGACGGTGCCCGTTGCATGGACGATGGTCGTCAATTTATTCCTCGACGTGCGTTGTTCCTGGATGTCTGCAGAGTCTCTTACCACCCTGGAGCCCACGTTATACCCTTGTAGGACTTGATTACATACTCACACTTGTCATCCCTCGTCGCACATCGTCTCCATTTACCATTGATTGATATGTTACTCGATCTCAATCTATATCTATGCGAGGTGCGCAATATTATTTACCACAAAAAGAAATATCTTCTCTTTATCCGATATAGATTATTAAATGAATACATGTGTATCTCCACGTCCTGCATGTTGTCTTGGGCGCCACACGATGCATCGCCAACATTGTGTATATATTCATATACCTACGACTACGATAGTCGCCGCTTCTCCTGTAAATAGCTCGCGGTGTGTTTACATCCACGGATTCCTCGTTACGAAGAAGAAAGATGTAAGTAGATCAAACCCGCTGAGAAAGATACATATACGCGAGGAATTTCGCGTTGAGCGCCGCGTTTCCGGATAACGTCAACTCGTACGACGACTTGTCTTTTGACTCCGTCTTGGCGTCATGTACACAGCTTCGTTATCATCATCATCACTTCTACAAAGTTGTACCGAGGTCGGCGATGTTGGGAAAAGTCAAGACGGCCCCCACGACGTCGTCTTGACTTTTCCCAACATCGCCGAACTCTGTTCCTTATCTACTGCCTGAGGATATACTTCTTTCTAGTCTAATGGTTGCCAGCTTTCATGCACGCTGATACAACACAAATCAAGAGATTCCTGATGTTATTTCATACATTTGTGAAGAAGGTCTTCATTAGTCGCACCTGCTGTGTTTTGAATTCCCATGTTATCAACGTAAGGTCGTAAATTATCAGTCACTAATGGATGGATCTATTTTGTAACGTTCGTATACGTTGAGTTGGGGTAACTTGATTGGAGGTGTGACGGCCAAGTATCCAAGTAGGTCAAGGACGTTCGCGGTGGCTAATGCGGTTAGGGCGCGCAGGTTCTAACCGTATGCTACCCATATATTAATAGCAAGGTGTAATTGTCCTTCATGCTATCACCCCTCATCGTCTCGAATAGCATACGACCCCCAACACTCGTCAACTCCCACCCCAAAAACAGGCGTTGCATCGGGCGTTTGTCTGTCTGTGTTTCAATGAGTGCAAACATAACGTTGTAAAAGTGTATTTTCCGTGCAACGTCGCGACAAAACTATTCCTTATGCCGGCAACAGGTGTCCCATCCCATTGAATAGTGTGATTCGAGACATTTTTCCATAGATACCTCTGTCATGTTCCGTATAATGTTATTCCGTCCGATATATTGTTAGTATTCTCCGTGATTGCATGTCTTGTTGAATCTAGAGGACGATAATCATGCACGTGTAGGAAGTCATCGATAAAGCATGCACCCACACAGGAACAAGAATCATCATCTTCAATTGGGTTCAAAATTGCGACTATTTGCGATCGACTTTTGTCAGACTCGGATATATGTGTTTATCAACACGTTTTCTCTGATTGGACAACGCGGACCGACCGAATCTGTGGTGTTATGCGTCCACACCGTCGACTTGGACGTCCAAGCCAAGGAAGGATCGGGAGACGGGATAATTGAAGCCCGTTCACTATACTACACTTACTACGCACGTAAGCCGACGGAAATATACGAAACTTTGGCACCGCTCGTCGGCTGTTCTGTAACGATGATTCAATGTCACTCACTCAGGAGTCCTCCCTATTCGATGGATCCCTGCTCGTTCGCTCTCCACGTTCATAAGTTTCACTCAAAGACGAAACCTAGACGAGTGATAATGATAGTAAAAAAAATGCATTGTCGTGAATTGTACACTAATTATTCAAATTAAAAATGTTGACACTTTTTTTAAACTGGTGCTAATGCAGGTCATGACAGATTGCACGTATATCTATATGATTTATATGTTCACTTCACACTTCCCCCCTATGTCTCACTCCCTTCCCCTCCCCCTCCATGCACGTTCACGAGGAGACAAACAAACAACGGGAAAAGAGCTCCGTACCTACCACAAGTGCATGAAGTGGTAATTATTGGCGATGCACTTAACCTAGAAAATGCTGGGATGAGTCATCGCTGACCAGCTGGGAACGGCCTTGTGGGAATGTGAAACCACGCCCGGCACTATAACGCGTGCCAAGTAATCGTTGCAACTTGCACGTTATTAAATAATCGTTTTTTGGGGGGCAAAACTAACCGAGATGAGCTATACCGGCAGAAGTGTATGTTTCTGGTAGGGCCGTGCCGTAGCTGCCGGATAGGTCGACGTGAAGAGGTCAGACGAAATGCAGTCCATGTTCTCCCATTTCCCTTTACCTCCCCGATTACGTCATTCTTGTGCATTTCCTTCAAACTTTGTCCTTTTTTCCTCACAAACCCCGACGTCATATGATCGTAGTTGTCGATCAAAATCCAACCCTCTTGTTTCTACGGTTTCGTGTGTATGTGGGGGGAATGTGCAACTCGCTGACGGAAACGCTAGATTTTAACTACGAGAAATTAACTACGTAGTTAATTTGTTATCTGTAGCAAGAGTATATAGCTAGCCCGTTATCCTCACCTTAGCTTAAAGTCGAGCTTGTTATACAATATCGAGTGACAAAGATAGGCTCTAAGGCCCGAATGCATAGTCCACACTCAAGCCCTCCTCAACTCAGCCTCTCCTCAGCCTCGCCCAACAACCAATCACGGAACGGCATTGTCATGTGGACGGCTCTGTGATTGGTGGCTATGCGAGGAGAGGCTGAGGCAGTGGCGTATCCAGGAATTGGGAAAGGGGGAGGTTTTCAACCCATATTATAGAGAGTGGAGCCGAAACATAATTGGGGTTCCGGGGGTTTGGGGGGGGCTTGCCCGAAAAAAATTCTCGTCAAGGTCATTTTAGTGCAAATCTGTGCGTTTTACAGCGGCCAACTGAAACATGATTTCTCAGTTTCTGGCAACACATTTTTTCCTTAGCACCGCTAATAAAAGGAACCTCAATCAATAATTTGCATATTTTTTATTTTGCTTTTGCTTTTAATAATTACAACAATATACAATAATTATAAAGTAAAACATCTAACTGTCTATTGAAATACTGTCTTTTGATACTGTCTATTGAAATACTGTCTATTAAAATGAAAACGGTCATTTTCCATGTTTCCTTTGCAAAAGGGGGGGGGGGGTTGTCCCCCCCCGTGTATACGCCACTGGGCTGAGGAGAGGCTGAGTTGAGGAAGGCTTGAGTGTGAGCTATGCATTCGGGCCTAAGCTTGGCGGGTGTACTAATTGCGCTCGTTCATTCATTGTCACTCTGTTGATTGTCCGATCAAGTCAAGTGGTTTCCGGCGTTATCTGCGCGCCGATAAGCTCGGCATATTCCTCTATGCAATGCACACTGACTGACAATGCCGGAACAACTCGTTGTGTTGTAGAACACACACCGCAATTACTGGTCCGAGATTGAAAGATTATGGCACAGATTACTAATTATCAGTTATCTGCGCGCCGATAAGCTCGTCGGCATATTCCTCCATGCATTGCACACTGACTGACAATGCAGGAACAACTCGTTGTATTGTAGAACACACACCGCAATTACTAGTCCGAGATTGAAAGATTATGGCACAGATTAGTAATTATCCGTTATCTGTGATGCGATGGCGAAGATACGCGATGTTCGTACACGTGTATTAAGGGTACGAGTACGGCTGCATACATCTTGTTATCCAATAATACTGCTTATAATGATTGATCTTCATACATTGTACCGACGCATTATAGAATAACGAGAGGCAAGTGCACACAACTCGTGTGAGGGTAAAGAAGTTTTACAAGTCAATTGTCGGGGGCTGCATGTAGCCTACATCGACGTACGTACGGGGCTCAATATATAAATAGTTCTTTCCATGTCAAGAAGCACTCTTTGTGAGCGTGTAACGTTGTCCTACCAATGGCATATATTGGTAACATTGACATATGTTACCCAATAGAGGATAAAGATCACATTGCTATAAATTACAGTGTAGCTTCGTATCCTAGTGCATATTGGTATAACTATACATGTTTATGTGGATCGTACTATAGCGCGTAGGAGATTTCGGAAGGTTGTGGGCTCTGCCGAGTTCTTTTTTTGTTACCCCTTCTTTACTTATCTCAGTTGTGAAGCGAGTGCTGAGATATTTTGTAGTCGTGTACAAACGATATTCGGAAGTAGGTTCCATCACGGCACGCGATCCTAAAACACACAATAAATAATAGTTACGACCTGCTGTTTGGATGTGCCGAGGTTTCTTGTACACGTACACATCAAAGGCAGTCGAGAGATCAAAGACGTGCGTGCGCTGATGAACGGAAGGGGGCGGTGTGTTGAGTGTTGACGACCACTGTAGGGATACTTGAAGTTGGCGCCAAACCGCGCGCAATGCGTGCAGCCTACCCCCGCGCTCGTAGGAGACCGTGTTGCAGCGCTTCCATAGCACACACACTGCAACCACAGGATGTAAACGGATTGTAGGGAAAGACTATAATATACCTACAAGAATCCTTTATCTGTGCTGCAACGATGTCTGTTCTAAGGCTAAAGAGGGTATGGGCATGCCCATAACCCTACACTGGCCATCCTGCCCTGTTATGGGGCAGGAAAATCACAATCAAATTGACATTGATGTCGGTCCTAAGTTAAGGCCACTGCTAAGGCTAAAGAGGGTATGGGCATGCTCATAACCCTACACTGGCCATTCTGTCCTGTTATGGGGCAGGAAAATCACAATAATATCGATATTGATGTCGGTCCTAAGCTTATTGGCTAAAGAGGGTATGGGCATATCCATAACTCAGTGGCGGCTCTAAGATCACTTTACCGATGAGGTGTTGAATAAAGCAGTTAGTATAGTCGGATTTCGTCATATTACAATTTAATAAAGCCTCACTTGCCCTAGTCACAATACCGATCGCCGATTGGTTGTACTTGATCTGTCTAAGCGGACAACGTGCACGTGAACGCTGGCATAAAGAGTAAAGTGTAAGGACAAACACTTAGCGGACGAACTCTTTAATGCTTGAATAAACAAACACCAGTACGTAATTATTCACAGATGGTCAACTGAGTGTTTGTTTGATAAATATACTAACGGTTGAACTGCTCCGTTCATGAAAATGTAAATACTTATATACTTTGTTGAAACGGCGTCCAATGAGTGACGTCACAGAAGTCGAGGGTGGGGGAGGAAAGGTGGGGTAGGTCGGGGATTACACTTGTTATTGGAGGAATGGGGGGGGGGGGGAGGAATCGATAATCACAATAATCTGATTTCCCATCCGGCAATGCGATATGGCGGACGAGTGGATTCGCTAACCATTGTATGGTATCGGAATACGGTTTATATAATATGGAGTTACGTATTTTGGTTATATTTTATTTTCATTTATTTTTTTATATCTGCTCCCTGTGTCCAACAATGAAGTCGGGTAGGGGATAGAAAATTAATCCCATCATATTCTGGCCCCTAGGTACATGGAAGCCGGCTGGCCATGCCTGACGCTTCCCATGCTCCTTCCTCTGGCTCCTCCTCTTCACTTTCTTCTTCCTCTGCTCTTTCTGCAAATTAATTCTGTCCATACTTTTCTATCTTCCCACCATCGTTCCTGATTGACCTCGTCCCAAGTTGCGTTTCTTCTTTCCACGTCCATTTCTAACACTTCTTTTCATATAAAAAAACATTTGTAAATCCATTCTTGGACAATCTTTTAAACTAGCGCTAATACTAGTTGTAAGAACGTAGGCTATATAATTTTAATTCATTGCACTGATATCAAGTGGTCGTACAGCTTTAAAGTTTCTTCCAGTGTGTATGACTAGTCCACAGATTCAGATTCAAAGGATTAGTCTTGGGTTCAGTATAGGTGCAAGTTCGTTTCTTGAACCACCAAAATGCAGATGCACCCCAATTCATGATGGCGGTTCCGAGTATGAGGGACATAGCTCGCGGTGTGGTCCCCTCATAGAACGTGTGAAGCATGTGTGGACGAGGCATCCGAGGAGTACGTTCACTTTCGATTGTATATGTGAGTGAGTAATGGTAGTGCATGCCATCCATATACTTTCTTCCTACTCGACTGACAGTCGGCTCAACGGAATTTCATGCATGGCGCGAGATTTGACTGTTGCTTTCCTCGGCGGAATGCAGCACATCGCATTATATATAAATCACACATTATGCAGGTTGTCGGGAAGTTAATTGGTTACGTCGGCAAGATTGCAGGTTTAGACGACGGGGGTGTCGAATCCATTCGTCGGGCAGGGGTTTCAATTTGTTGTATCCCACGCCTTTTTTTCCTGTACGACGTGTTGGGCGTAGATTAGGTGTTCGAGCTTGGAAGCATGGGAAGGATGTGGGTTCGACTCCCGCATTGGCGTTACGAGGAGCGACGTTTTGCGATTATCTTTCAGGCGTAAGTGCATTAATGGGTCCTGTTTATTAACATTAAACAACACGTCTATAATAATAATTCTGTGAAGACTCTGGAGGGAGGGCTGCTTTGCCTATACTTGTCGAGTTTGCACGTTGTCTGAAATTGTTGTGTTTGCCGCTCAAATATTATCAGTTTGTGAATGCGTGAATGTGTTATTAGAAATCGGGTTAGCGTACGTAATACGCCTTCCAATTATTCTATGGTATAATCCACCCCATCAATCTTACAGACGAGATGTGTGTGTGTCTGTGGAGGGTCCATCCATGCGCCACATCATTAATCACGTCAAGCGACGGAACTTGACTATTCTCGTCTTCATTCCTGCAGACACACAACACTGTGCGTGCACGCGCCTTCCCTTTCTGAATCACCTGTTTGTTACACATGTATGTTGATGTTTCGCTGTCGAGATCGGTGGGTGCCGCCTCGTGGTGACCGGTGACCGTCTCTCGTTCATGTCGGCTCTATTTATTTAGGACCTAATCGTTCACTAATCCCTCCCTTCTCCCACCCCACAAATCTATTTTGTTCGCCCTTATTATATAAGGCGATTTGTGATGTATCTGATTCGACCGACGTTATTGGTGCGTTGAGCATGCCCCCTTTTCATCTTCATATATCATCTTCATATAGTCTTGATTAGCCAACTTGCAAAAATATGGGACGTAAAACCCAAATATTATTATCATCGTCGTCGTCATCGTCATCATCATCATCGTCTTCTTCGTCGTAGTCGTCGTCGTCATCATCGAGTACGTCGTAAACCACTTGTATTGTCACACCATTTGCACCAATTATTTATTCAGTCATTCCAAGTTGTTCTCCCGTCGTTCTCGACTCCTTCAGCCTCACAGTACAATGTGTGACATGCGGGAGTCCCGTGTTCTTTCTATGCTATAGGTGGGTAGTATTGCGGTAGTATTGGTTGTTGCTATGCCGTGCGTTGTCCCTTGCTGTCTGTTTGTGTAAATCGAGCAGCGTCGACGTGTATGGTGTTCTGGCTGGCCTAGGGATCGGTTTACATACAACCAACGCCCACTACTGGCCGGTTGTCCGCTTCGGTACCAGTCGGACGAGGCTGAATGTGCATGCTACGCCCCCAACTCTGTCTGTCTGTCTGACCTGGGACAATACCACCATCCTATCACATTGATTGTACACCGATAGAGGTGGCTCAGCGGTAAGACGCGAGACTCTAATTCGAGAGGTCGTCGGTTCGATTCCGGCCACCGGCAGTCCTGACTGAAGGTTTTCCGAGATTTTCCTCAGTTGTAAAGGTGAATGCTGGGATTGAGTCATACTAGCTGCCCTTTCCACCTGAGGGGTAAATCCTTTTAACACGGGACGACCAAACTGGACTGCATGATCCGTACATGATCCGTACACATTTCGGATAGCATGTATCTGCTCAAGTTTTGCCCAATCCAATAAAGCACGAATCTCAAGCAACGACACGACATCATTATTGGTTAGTAGCGTGTGGTTCTTAGGGCATATCTCAAAGCTCCAAGTATGTACTAAACTAAATATTAGTCTGCTAAGGTCCACAATTCCAAATTCACCAAACTTTGTAATCGGCCTATTTACTAATCTCGGATTGGTTACCATGGTTTCAACAAACACTACATACAC
Source organism: Isoperla grammatica (assembly GCA_945910005.1). Taxonomy (NCBI): domain Eukaryota; kingdom Metazoa; phylum Arthropoda; class Insecta; order Plecoptera; family Perlodidae; genus Isoperla; species Isoperla grammatica. The sequence goes on along the minus strand of OX246741.1, from coordinate 17,633,578 downwards.
ATTACACAAGCACGGTGGCTTCTAGCGGGCGCCGTTTTTTTTATCTCCGATTAACAGAAAATCACCGGATTAAAGTTTGATGAAGCTGCCCTAACTCACTGCCAGTCAATCACAGCTCCACTGACGTTGCTTTCATTGCTTTCATTGTTGATCATTGTTGTTTAGGCAACTATTTAAATGTATCATTGAGACACGGATTATGTGTAGCCTATGTATGGACTATATGGATGATGTTTTAACTTTACAGTAGTTTCTGCATTATATTCCCGCAGAGGTGAACGAACCATTTCGGAAACATATTTCATCGTTATCCTATTACCAATCTGTTAATTGATTCGCGCTACGCAAGTTGCACGCAAAAACAATGGCATATTGTGATCTCGTTCATGCATTCATCATGCATCGCCATTGTCTCGTAACCCTCATTGTGTGTGTTGTTGGTTGGTAGACCTGTCAAGGTGGGGTGGGGGGGGGGGGGGGGGGGGCTGTATATAGTGCATAGTAATAGTAGAACAATATAACACAGTTGAAACGTTTTGACGTCGAGTTGAAGGCGGAACCCACACACGCCCTAGCTTTTATCTAGTTTATTCAGTTATTATCATGTTCGGTTATAAAAGGATTTACAATGGAGGACAATACAAACAACTATATATTCATTGCAATACACTTAAAACAAAACTCATTTTTATGTAATGAAAGCAGTAATCTGAGAATATATTAAAATGAATGAAAAACACGAACAATAACACCGGTCATAAACAAAAACACTCGCCAAAGTGCGTACCTACATTTTCGAGAGCTCCTCGCTCTTCCTCGGACGCGAGAGCTGTGGTGTGGTGCCACAGTGCCCTCGCGTCTGAGGAAGAGCGAGGAGCTCTCGAAAATGTATACGCACTTTGGTGAGTGTTTTTGTTTATGACTGTAGTGTATCTTCGTGTGTTCGTTTCATTTTCATGTACTCCATGTAGTATTCTAGCGGACAACAAAACTAGGGACAACATAAGGCATTTATAATTGAAAGTAGACTGTAGGATAGTTGTTAGACGCAGGTGTGTTCAAATTAGCCCGCATGTGAAGCAGCACACGTGACAATGTGCCGGGGTTCGAACCCACGTTGTCACGTGACGAGCGCACGTCCGACGTGTCGCCGCCGTGCGACTTATTGATTGGCGCGTCGCCGTCGCGTGTCCTGGCGCGTTACGGGCGTTCTCGCCTCGCGTTGACATGCTGCACCTTCGCCCGCCCGTCTGTCTGTCTGCGTGTCTGTCTGTCTGTCTGTCTGCGTGTCTGTCTGCGTGTCTGTCTGTCTGTCTGTCTGTCTGTCTGTCTGTCTGTCTGCGTGTCTGTCTGCGTGTCTGTCTGTCTGTCTGTCTGTCTGTCTGTCTGTCTGTCTGTCTGTCTGTCTGTCTGTCTGTCTGTCTGTCTGTCTGTCTGTCTGTCTGTCTGTCTGTCTGTCTGTCTGTCTGTCTGTCTGTCTGTCTGTCTGTCTGTCTGTCTGTCTGTCTGTCTGTCTGTCTGTCTGTCTGTCTGTCTGTCTGTCTGTCTGTCTGTCTTGTACTTCATATCGCCGCCACTGTACGTTTGGGTGAGGAAGTTTGAAACTAGCTGTGTGGTTTCGTAAGAACTAAACACAGCAGGCAAACTATGTGAAGCGCTGTTGATTATTAAACCAAAACAATGTAATAAACTATGTTAATTTTAAATCTAATTTTTATTTGGTTCTTTCCAAGCTATATTATCTAGGTTATATTGTGAACTTTTTGATGTTATGACCGAAGCCCAACGTGGGTAACTAGCTACTAGACAGATTTTCTTGTAGGCCTATCCAACATAAAATTACCTGTGAATAATGTTTTGCAATGTAATTATTAGTAATCGAATTTAATTACAGCTACAAGACTGTGTAATAGTATGTTTTGAGTTGTGGCTGCTATTTTTGCCCGAGTTTTTGTTGCGCTTCCATTGAGACTTCAATTAGTTTTGTTTTTTTGGCTGGCACAAAAAGAAAACGCGTGATGATATACATGAATGACAATTATTATTCAAGACCGATGCCTGTGGCTATGAATTTAATCCCGCTGTGTTATCTCCTGTGTCTGAGAGATGCTGGGAGAAGAATGTTAATCAAATTGTGCACTGCAGCAGTGTGTGAAGACACTCTTCCTTCTTATCCTTCTGGCAGTATTATCACGCAAGCCATTGGCTTCTGGTAAAAATACTCATCTTCAACCCCAGGATCTAACATTGATAAAAACAATTTTACTTTGGACTCATAGTAGCATTAGCAAGAAGGTACCTTATAAATTAATAATTCAGTCTTACTTATTTACTTCTTTACTTATTTACTTACGTACTTACTTACTTACTTACTTACTTACTTACTTACTTACTTTCTTACTTACTTACTTACTTACTTACTTACTTACTTACTTACATACTTACATACTTACTTAGGCCTACTTACTCACTTACTTAACTGTTTGTGTTGTGGGTATTTTATGTGTAAAAAATATTAAGGAACTTGCACCTTTTATTTTTGCTTGGTTTCTATTTATTCAATTTTTGGTTCAGTTTTCACCCCTTCGTCTAGATCTAGATCGTGTGTGATCACTTTTCAATTTGTCACCCTCCTGTCGATTGTCGGTTCTAATGGATTGTTTTCCGATTGTTTCAGATTTAATTCATTGTACAAACGAACCGAACGTGTCCATCCCCCAGCTGGCGAACCTACTTATCGAGCGGTCACAGAACACCAACTGGGTGGTCGTATACAAGGCACTCATCACAGTTCACCACATGCTCTGCTACGGCAACGAGGTATGACCACGACTCTCTATCTCTCTATATATATTTCTCCCAATCTATATTTTGAGCAGTCAACACAAGGCCGAAATATATATATTTTTTTTTATATATATATATCTGCTCCCTGTGTCGAACAATGAAGTCGGGTAGGGGATAGGAACTTAATCCCATCATATTCTGGCCCCTAGGTACATCGAAGCCGGCTGGCCATGCCTGACGCTTCCCTCATGTTAACTTCCTCCGGCTCCTCCTCTTCACTTTCTTCTTCCTCTGCTCTTCCTACAAATTCTGTCCATACTTTTCTATCTTCCCACCATCGTTCCTGATCATAACATAAAAACCGAATCCACCAAATAGCTGTACATTATTGTCTAAAATTTAGTAAAACTTTCTTGTTGCTGTATGAATGGCGTGTGTCTGAATGATGAGCTTGTTTCATGTTTTTCTGCTTTTTTTATTTTTGTTTTGTTAAATTGATATGTATGAATGCAATGATGATGTATTACCATGTATTGTATTACCAAATGATATGTATTACCACATTCTATTATTTTTTATAAGGTTGGATGGAAGATAAGGCCTTGCTGGCTTAATCCCACCTTCAATAAAGACCATTATCTATTATCTATCTCTCTCTCTGGGCATTTTACCATGTTGTTACATAGTTCTGGCAAAGGAGTGACAGGTACTCACAGGACAAAAATCGCAGGGAATTTTCATTTTTTTTATTAAATCTTGGGAATGTTACGTGACACCGAAAAACTGACGGCGCAGTGCCCTGTAGTAGTTTGGTTCAGAATGGTACTGTAGTTATTTTGATAATTAAATCCATAATTAGTAATGAAACCTCTATTAAAATAGTAACAAATGTACCTATTACCAGTATAATGTTACATACATTTAGCATTTATTCTGTAGGGATTGTGTTGCGTGTCCTCAGATTTAAATTGTTTTGTCATCGGGTTGCCTCTCGAAACTGTTGTTGCTAGGCTATTTGGGTAGTACCAAGTATGACAAGATCGCTGCAGATGTTTATAATAAACACTGCAAGTATTTTTTTGTTGTGGTATTGCCAACATTCATATTGCATTTCAAGATAGTAGAGTTATTTCAACTATATTAGGCTCTTATCAGTCGGGGAGGAGTTCAACCGAGGCTATCACTCACATTAACTGTATCACTCACATTAAACTGTCACTCACATTAGGCCTAACTTTATGTCCAGACAAAGAGTGAGAGATTTTTATGTTTGATTACTTCCAACTAGGGATGCACACGATAATCGATATTATCGTTCAATATTCGATATGCAATAAAATTTCGATAATCGATAATACAAATATTATCGAATGGTCTGATTTCTAAAAAAGCGGGTTCGTAAAGCATTACAGTATTTCGTTCATCACGGACCTTTCTTGTATCGAAATACTCAAAGATACCGCCAAAATACTAGGCCTCGGGCCTCGTAAAATGTGATTATACTCTCAGAGTGTCACGTCAGATGTGTCCAAGTAATGTTGCCATATCGTTATGTGCTCGATTAGGCGACATATCACTGAAACTGTAAAAGATTGCTTCAATTTTGTAAATTTATTATCGTTCGATATTATCGATCGATAATGCAGTCATCTTTCGATTATCGATAGTTTTTATTTTATCGATGTGCATCCCTACTTCCAACACTTTTACATATAATTTCATGCATCTGTACAACATATAAATATATAGAATACGTCATAACCCGCTGTGAACCTTTAGGGTGTATGATAGCTTGTAAAAATGTGCCTGGCCTTGTGTATAACATGAAGAGTCCATCAGTTTCTATTTATAACAAGTTAACAACACAGCTCTCTTGATGTTTGATCTATAAAAAAGCAATGAAATGAGCGTTGTTGGATTACCTGGTTTGCTCTTTACTGGTAGGAAGTAATTTCAAATTTCAATTTAAAATCACACTGTATTTTGGTGGGAGGGGGGGGGGGGGGGTAGGGAGGAGGTGTGTTAAATGGGATTTTGAACGCTTATTCCCATCTCTTATCAGTTTAGAATCACCTTCAGACCCTACCCAACAGTAGGGACTACCAATATCTTCTTTGTAATGCCACTTCCCATGATATAGTCAATGGTAATAATAAAAATATTTATATAAAAGTTACTATATAAGTATCATGATGGCTACAGAGGGCAATTTGTGCCCTTCATTGGCCTTCCCGCTCTCGGGCGGGTAAATATCAATAAATACAATATAATATCATGTCCAAATTTTATAGCTGAGGTGATAATACTTGGATAACATTTATGTGTTTTCTTCTGTTTTCTTCAGCGGTTTACACAGTACTTAGCCTCAAGCAATAGCACTTTCCAGCTGAGCAACTTTCTTGACAAGAGTGGAGTACAAGGTATGTACAAAATAAATTCTTTAAATCATTATACGTGAATACATTATACTATTGACATGGTGTACATACAAGAATAACATTAAATAAGCTAATTGACATGCAGATTGGGTTACTATTTAGGAGTGCACAGGATACCTTCTAGACCTCATTGACAAAGAGTAGTCTGCTGCTCCCAAAAAACATATTTTGACATCTGAAATTGATGATAGGTATTGTTGAATGATATAAACAAAGACAAACATGTTCATTACAAAAATATAAAAAGTTATAAATGAATGTAACTAGAATTTGTACTGTTTATTATTTTTCAATGTCAACATCCTCATAATTTAAAAATAGGTACACATGCATTTGTTTACACATCCTCAGGAACACTACAAAATTTGAGTCAGCTGTTTGTTTATAGACTCTGCCAAAAAAAAATGTATTTTGCTTTAAAACATGGCATCCTGTGCAGCTTGCTCATTAAAATACATATCTTGGTTAAAATACTTGAACTCCTTGACTATCTATTCTATCACCTGTACACTACTATACTGTTTAAACCCCTTTTTGAATACTTTTCTTTCTCTTTTCCTTACATTAGGTGCCAGAGTTGGTGAGTAAGAAAACAGCAATTACCTAATAGCAAACGGTATGTTGTAGGCCTACGCAGAATCAAGCATGCAATGGACCTGCGCTTTGACTTGTTGTCCTCGTTTGTTCGTTCGGTAGACGGGAAGACTTGAGCTCGTTCCTACGTGAATGTCTGTTGTCGTAGAGTTGGCGAGTCGAAGCCGCCCCCCTTTTGCTTACTTTCATCCAAAGATTGCATTCTGAATTAGATTGCGTTGTTATAAGGCTGTTGTGTGGCCACTTACCCAGCAGAACCCCCGATTTCTGTCTTAAAACGCTTTAAAATTGTCATAACGTGAACCAAAATAATAACATTTCATCTTCTAGTGAAATAAGTGCTCTTTCTTATGGGTGTTCAACTTTGTTCTAATAAATATTTCTGTTTTTCAAATGTTCTTGTTTATGCGTTGTTTCAACACACGTTTCCAATTAAATAAGAACATTAAAAGAACGTAAATATTTATTAGTACAAAAAACATTCATGAGAAAGAGTACTAAATTCTCAAGGAGATGCCATACATATTTTATTTTACTATATGCAATACTTTCTAAGCACTTCGAAGCAATTTTAAACATACATAAATCGGCGGTTCGGCACGCAGGGTAGATGGACATCCGGCATTAACGCTTTGTCCTTTGCAATGATTGGCTAGTGTTGTTGTGCTCTGCTTTGTGTTGTCTAGTTGCTTTCAGCATCTTATTGGCGGGGAACAGTCGGCTTGCGCTAAGTATTTTACCGATGTCAACAATTCTAATTGAGAGTTGAGTTCTAATGCTTGCAGCATGCCTGTCTACCATTACAATGTATAGCTAGCTACCAATAGCATGTTATTGGAGTAGAGATTTTCATGGAATCTACAGAATTGCAATTCAATTCAAACTTGAAAAGAAATGTTAATAAATCTTACAGATACATATGCCTAATTTGAATGTATGATTGCGCTATTACATTTAGTTTTTCCTAACTAACTTTCAAAGTAACATTTTTCCAATTGTTTGTTATCATATTACAGTATCTACATGCTATTCTTTATTTGTAAATTTGTATCATTCGTTACTACAAACCATGTAGAACTAGCATATAACCATACATTCGCCATGTAGCTAAGTTTTGATTAGGGGGATCCAGTATCGATGTATGTTATTTTGGTCTACAGGATATGACATGTCTCCGTTCATCAGACGGTATGCCAAATATCTGAACGAGAAAGCTCTCTCGTATAGGACGGTGGCATTCGACTTCTGCAAAGTCAAGCGAGGGTAAGGACGAGAATGCAATTATATCGCTCTAAGGCCCGGTTTTTCAATCTCGTTAACGGCTCGTTAACGGGGCTTTTAGCTGAAGGTCCGTAATCTGTAAACCAACAAACAATATGCAGATCGGCCCCGTTAATGACCGATTGAAAAACCGGGCCTAAACCATTTTGTATGTAGCTGCTCAAAATAAAAAATAATGAATCAGAAAAATTCTTGTTATGTACATCCGTCTACATGGATAGATTCTAAGTACTATTCCTATTCATATTGTGATTAGTCATATTGCAATAGTCATTGACGGTTGTATAATGTGTCATTCAGCTCCGTTGAGATTCATTAAATACATTTATTCGCTTATCCTGGTTAACTACGGATAAAAAATATGTATTTCGTTACCCGTAGAAGAAATGCTGCGGCAAAATTGAAACTAAATTTAAAAAACTTAAAAATATTCACCCATCATTATATCAGGCGGGACAGTCGACAGAAATATCGTCGACTGGTTAGGGCTGGTCCACACAGATTTTTAAGACATACGATTTAAGGTTTAACGCGTAGTCGTAAAGTTGGATCATAGGAAACACGTACTGGCGTTCACACAAAGTTTTAGTTTTAAGACGTTGTTTTCATTGTTGTTTTTAAAACAACGTCTTAAAACCTTACGCATTATGTCTTAAAAATCTGTGTGGACCAGCCTTTACAAAAATAAGGTAGAAGTAAAACGTGCGACACGGAAATTGCAGGAAGGAAGACGGCACCCTCCGAACGATGAACGCCGAGCACCTTCTCAAGACGCTGCCCGTGCTGCAGAGCCAACTGGACGGCCTGCTCGAGTTTGACTGCACGTCCAACGACCTGACTAACGGAGTCATCAACATGTGTTTCATGCTACTGTTCAGGGACCTGATCAGGCTGTTTGCGTGCTACAACGACGGCATCATAAACCTACTCGGTAAGGGTTCTCTCACGCACTCGGGAGCAGGGATTTATATTTATATAGAGGCTATCAGTCAAATGCATAGTCGTTCCTCACGTGCCCCTCAACTCAGCCTTTCCTCACACTCACTCAACCACCAATCACAGAGTAGTCCACATGGCAATGCTGCTCCTTGATTGGTGGTTGGGCGAGTCTGAGGAAAGGCTGAGTTAAGGAGCGCGAGAGGAGCGACTATGCATTTGACCCTAAATCTCTCATAAATAGGCTACGGTATGCAATTTTTTAAATTTTGATGTTTTTTTTTTGTAATTCTGAGACACTTCTGAAATAAAAATACAGTATAAAATGATAATTTCTTGAATGTTTGGATACAATCCAACAGCTTATCTTCGAAGTATGATGAAAGCTGTGAAATTCATCGGCTACCATCACACTTTGATGTAAGCTTTTACAACTTCACAACACTCGACTACTCCAGCCGATCGGCATCTGCCTACACAACACAGTATTCTTTAACGAAGGAAGAATCAAAGGAAAAAGATTTTGTATTAGTATTGCTTTCTTCGTTTCTTTAAACATTGGTTTTATTATAACATTGCGATAGACATTTAAAATATAAATCTCTAATTTAGTTTAGTAAAGGGATTTTTCCACCTTCTTGGTCTTGGGCATGAATAAATATATAATACCTAAATAAATTGTCTTCTGATCCACTTCATTCCTTCCAACTTCCATTTCGATGGGAAAAATGGTGTTTCCACCATTGGTCTTCAGCATAAATAAATTAGTTTATTTTTACTCTTATACAGGATTATAGCATTTTATGCATGTGTACATTCATTACAGGACAATTACATGTAATTGTATAAATCTTTTCATCATTCATAAAAACTAAATTTAAGAAAAATTTAAGAAAAATGAATGGCTAAAAAGTCATCATCGCATAAGAGGAAAAAAAAAAATTAATAAATAAAAAATATAAATAGCAACGTTGTCGTTGCAGAGAAATACTTCGACATGAACAAGAAGCAGTGCCGCGACGCGCTGGATCTCTACAAGAAGTTCCTGATCCGCATGGACCGCGTGGGCGAGTTCCTCAAGGTCGCGGAGAACGTCGGCATCGACAAGGGTGACATCCCCGACCTGACCAAGGCTCCGAGCAGTCTGCTGGACGCCCTGGAGCAGCACCTGGCCGCGGTCGAGGGGAAGAAGGGGTCGGCGGCCAACACCCCCACGCAGACGGCCAGGTTAGACACTAAACACTCGCTCGACAAAGTCACTGGCGGTAACACGCCCAACAAATACCAGTGGTTATAGTGGGGCGGTATGAGCCGGTATGCATCCGTTACTAAAAATATTAACGGTATGCCATACCGTCACTAATTTTTATCGGTTGTTGGCATATTGACTAATTTTGTTGAACGTTTTGTTGTATTTTGTATTTATATTTGCTCATCCAATGTTTTTCTAAAGTAAATATAGCAAATTTTGTTTTTTCCCCACAAAATAATGTTATTAGCAAGAGTTCTCAACCCCACGACCCCTCACCGTAGCCATTTAAACGTGTTCATGACCAAATACCTAAACAAAATACTTTGCGGGGCAAAACTGAGGGGCCACGCTTCCTAGACCCCCCCCCCCCCCCCCCTCCCCCCTATTTTGTCTACTGTACACAGCAGTAGTGCATACCGTTACTTCTCTGAGTCCACTTTAACCACTGACAAATCCACGAATGTTCTAATGAAATGCCCACGAACGGTAACCACGGTCGTAAACACCAAATGTCCGAGAGCTCTGCTTTCTTCCTCTGACGCGAACGTCGGAACTTGTAGCTACGTTGTTCTCCGCCGCATACACACACGGCAAGGATGAAATATGAAAGGATTGTTTGTGCGGGAATGTTTGGAAATATAAATGGCGGCAACAAAAGTGAAAAAGTACAACTCGAAAGTCAAAATCGATCATAAGTCAATCGTGATGTGGGGTACGTACGCAGCCTGGCCGTCGTTGCCATTTTTTCTGTTTTTCATTTAATTAAAAAACGAATCGTTCTACTATTCAAGAAGAAAAAATATTGTATTCACTATTCGAGCTTTTAATCATGAACTACTATTCGATATTTGATTCGAACATGAAAAATCACTATTTGCACAGTTATACTAAGTAATATACAACGAACGTTATTGTGAAACAGGCCTATCTGCTAGGTTATGTTAGGTGTGTTTGAATGAAGTAAAGAGATAGAAGACCAACAGCTTAACTGAAACGTGGTAGGTGATATCTCAAGATTGAAAAACAAAATGGAAAATCTGAGAAATCATAGCGCTGTGGTTTGGTAAGCCCTACAGACTGAATGGTAAGTATATCTAACATTATTATCAGTATGACTGTGATACTTATTTCATTACTAGTAATTTAATGAAATAAAAATCACAGTCATACTGATTATACCGTAATGTTAAATAAATGTACGATTCAGTCTGTAGGGCTTACCAAACCACAGCGCTATGATGATTACTCAGATTTTCGATTTTGTGCTCCAATCTTGAGGTATAATTAAAAATGAAAATTGCCTTCAGTTTTTGACGTAGAGGTATCCTTCGCTTGGGTTGCTTTGCTGGTATTCTTCTTCTCTGCCCAATACAATGTGTGTACTGTGTATATAACATATATATCTGTATTTAAACCTGAATAGAAGATATATGTCTGAAGTAGATTAGGACTGGTGTTATCGAATATTTAGTAACCACCCCTTGCATTTAATTAAACTTGCTTGCATAGAAGATTGCTTGGAGAAGGTCCCCTTTTTATCTAATCTATGTTTTCTTCTTTCTTTATTGCTTCTAAAGGGACAGTGAGCTGGACAAAGAAAAGTAAAGTATTCCATTCTATTCTTCTATGGTGTTTTTTACAACACGTTTCTTCTCTAATTTAGCATCTTTTTGTACTATATACCTATGGTGAACGAATCTAAGAATTCATTTTTCTATGTCTTGTCTTGTGAATGTCTCAACACTTTTTTAAGGGTGAATGGTTGTTTTTGGTGATGGGATGGGAGGAGGGGCACACATATTTTACATTTAGAAATTACTTAGCTCCTTTGTTGTAGCTTAAATAAATACGTTGCAATGACTCAGTATTGACAGATATTTATCTACTGCCAGACAGCTGTTGTTGTTTGACAACTGTTACCCTAGTCAATTCCACAATGTCAATACATTATCTGGCCCAAATTTAACTATCATAATACATTGACTGCTAATGACTTTGCTAAGTGAGTTTAATATCACCTTCTTTAAATACCTGTTGGGCATTTTCTTCTCTACTTGTTGTCTATGATGTATGTATATGTTTGGCATACGTATGTGTGATATTGGTTATATCTGACATTTACCAATATTACTGAATGCTTCTGGTGTTATTTTCTTTTTAAAGTTAATCTAGATAAATAGAGTTTTAATGGTTTTTACTGTTTAAGCTGATATTTTTTTTTAATGTTTAAACATAACACCATTTGCCAAAATCTGATCTTCAATTGCCATTACGTTGGGAGCCGTGTGACCCCAATAGGTTTAGCACTTTTCTGCCCATTGTCAGGAGTGGCCCACTTACTTGCATGTGTCCCACCCCCTGTTTTGAATCACGTTCTACCATGCATTGCATGTGGCCCACCATAGTTAAAAAGTTAAAAATGTGCTAAAATCTAAATCATGAAAAATGTTCTTTGCAAATCTTCAACATCAAAGTAGATCGTATTATCTAGTGTACCATTGTTTGTTTTTCATGTCGTGATACAGCCGGTTAATGATCATGCAAAAGTTAAAAGTACTAATTCTGATTAATATTAAGCCATTCATTCATTTTTATTTTCAAGAGTGTTCCTCGCAGGGTTTGTTCACATGTTCACATAAATTTGTCCCCAGAATGCAATTCTCCATTTGAATAGCGTCATTGATTTTTTATACATTTATAGTAGTATGACATTTTTTTAGAATAATTTATTTGATATAATGCATGTGAAAAAAAACTTCACTCCTAAAAATTATGTTCTTGAGTAACTTTTCGGAAGTGGTATACCTATTTTGTATTTTGCTTTTCAGTAGTACGTATTCAATTTGATTTTTTAATTCAAAATTGCATCTATTCCAATAACATATGTATGTACAAGTCAATTTTATATGAAATCAAAACAGTTGTATAGTAAAGTACCGGTAATAAGATCATAGTTTTATTTAGTTCTATAAAAGCAGTTGTGAAATAATACACAGAATATACATAGTTACTAGGGGAAATAAAATGTAAATACTAATAATAATCCGAATGTAAGATAAGATGAACACTCTTATATATTTTGGTGAGTTCAAATGGCAATTGAATCTTAAAACCTAAGTTTTAAATTGCCCATTTTTCGCCATGTACCTGATTGTGCGCTGCTGCCAGATATTTATCATGATTGCAATACCTTACACCATCATCCTAGGGTCATGTTTGATGACTTCTAAAAAGTAAATTTATCCATTACTTTGTTTTCCACATATTTTTCGTTTGGTTTGCATGTAAAGTTTTCTAATCGATTTATTATTATGTACCGTATTGCATCCATACAGTATGTAGCTTAGATACTGATTTAACTGTGAAATTTTTTTTAATTTACGTTCGTTTGTTTACATATCGACTAGAACTGCTTTTCATGTTTTCTTCACATAATCTGTTTTACAATTTTAATGTTTATACATAGAGCACAGAGTATGCTTGCTACATCTACACTGTTTACATTCTTAATTACTGGTTCATGCTTTAGAACCATTTGAGTTTGATTTCTTTTGTAGAAACAAGATGTTTAGGTTGTGTTTAATGTGGCTGTTATAACTACGTACTATAGTAATCAATGTTCGCTTTTAGTAGACTCTAGGCTTGTTATGATTACGTGTTTCTTTCTCTATGATCAATTGTAAATGCTATGTTAATTTTGATTAATTTAATTTAATCATGCTTTATGATCATAACATGCACTTAAAAAAAATTGTTCCATTTCATTACAGTTTGATATTTAGATCAATATGGAAATACCTGTGTCACAGCAATATTATTATTCAATAATGCCATTTTCGTTTCATTAGTTGTTTGTCAATGATGCTGATAACATATTCTTACTGTGCATTGACAAATTTCCAAAATCTCACAATTTTGTTGTGAGTTAAATGCATGTCAATGGTCTATACTACTAACTCTTAGCCGTAAGATACATTTGGTATTGCTATGCATTTCAATAGGACAACCTGTGGTACATTGTTTAGTCGTTATGTCCAAAAACATTCCTGACACATGATGAGGCACTGTGAAAGTAATCTTTATGTTGTTCATTATTTGTTTGTTTAATATTCAAATTTACTATGAATCATGGCATTATGTATCAAACAGTTCACATGCTTTTGATTGTCAGAAATGTGTGTGTAAACTGTTGTAGCGTTTTAGAACATGGAACCCGAGTATTTTGACGGAAAAGTTAACGGATGAGCGAGCGAGAAACATACCTTGGCGGTTATTTCGACCCCTCTAGAAATGAAAATGTGCTACAATGCTTACATTGAAATGGGACCAAATTTACTAACGTACATTGGAATAAGAAAAATGTCCAACATGTTAAGTCCATTACAATAAGCATGGTTTGCTGTATTCGTGCCGGTCTGGTTCTAGTTCCTCTACAATCTTCAATTGTGTGTCATAGCTAAACAAATTAACTTCTCTCACTCATCCATTTAATAATAACAATAGTAATACTGTTATAACAATAATATCTTAGTATCTAATTCTAGTATATAGGCCTATTTTGAGGAGCAATTTTTTTTTTGTGTTGAGCAAAATATAAACAAAATATAGAGTCAGTTGCTCAACAGCCCATTCATACATTATGAATCAAATTATTAGTTACATGCAATTTTGCTGTTAAATTTAATCATGCCGACGACACTAGTACAGGAAGACTAGCAGATATAGCCGGACAAAAGTGCATTACTTACGGGCGTAACGTCACGCATGCCTCGTGAAAAAAGACGAGAACACATTTTTTTTCTTAGCTAGCCTATTATTTTGTTCTCAGTAGTAGTCGATGTGTTTCACTTTATTTATTTCTCCGTTTTTTCTTTTTTCTCGTTTATTTTCTCCCGTCCCCTGTCCCGCTGTCCCTCCTCCCCTTCTATTCCCCTGGCACAGCAGCAACCGAACGAATGTTAAGTCTGGGGTCAACGCCCTGTCTTCCACCAGTACGGCGTTTGGGACTGCGGCGGCCAACGCCAGACTCGAGGCTCACGCCAACGGTATCGACGAGACGCTCAAGCAACAAGTGCTGGCCGAGGAGGAGGCAGCCATGAACCAGTACAAGGTGAGGGACACATGGGGAATAGGGGGCCTTACGTTACTAGTCTCCAGCAGTTAAGAGCAAAGGATACCTCTACGTCAAAAACCGCAGAAAATTTTCATTTTTTAATTATATCTCGAGATTGAAATACAAAATCGAAAATCTGAGAAACCATAGCGCTGTGGTTTGGTAAGCCCTACAGACTGAATGAGAAATGTTTTTAACGTTAGAATCAGTATGGCTGTGATAACGATTTCCTTAAATTACTAAGGAAGTCGTAATCACAGTCATACTGATTATAACGTTAAGTACATTTATCAGTCCGTCGGTAGGGCTTACCAAACCACAGCGCTATGGTTTCTCAGATTTTCGATTTTGTGTTTCAATCTTGAGATATAATTAAAAAATGAGAATTTTCTGCGGTTTTTGACGTTGAGGTATCCTTCGCTCTTAAGCTTACTAAATAGCCAGCTTTAGTTCGTACTGTCTACTTGAGACAGGTCTATTACGGATAATTTATGACCTTGGGTTCGATATTCCTATACTCCATACCAGGCCAGTCATCGCGAGATGTGGCGTTTACTGTACCGTCCCCTAATGGAATACTAATAGCTCTCCTCGCCTGGACTCTTTAACAGCAACAAGGTCAATTTAAAGAAAGCCAGGCACACTTATCTTTTCCCATGAATAAGACACTTGTCACATCAACATCTCGCCCCAACGTTGACAGCGCTACTCAAGGGGTGGACAATACGTCCCCTACGAACCGGTTTCTATGGTGACATGCGCCTGGTATAAACTGTTACAAGAGTGAGCATGACAAATGATGCTTGTGCATTCTACTAAGTTGTAAAGTGCCTTTACTTGTGTTTGAAAGCAGGACTGAGATTTGTTGATTTTCATTGAGATGGAATGCATAAAAGGGGAGGTAGATGAGGACAAGGTCTACTGGATTTACTCCTAGCGGAGTAATTGCAAAGCGCAAAGTAAGGTCATTGAATGAGATCCAAAATCGCCATTTTGGATCCAACTACAAAAATCGCATTATTATTCAAATAATCCTCACCAATAATGTGAATTTACGCGTAAAGTATTACAAAATATATATATATAGAATGTGAATACAAAATCTCATTACCGATTGTTATTTTGTCTTTTTGGCCCATAATTTGTTTTGACAGATCAATTCATTTGTTTTTCTGAATGATTCTCCCATTTGAATAACATGGGATTTTTAACATTATGGAAATAGGTTAGATGACCTTACTCCGCGCGCGCGCAGCGCGCGCTACAAGCGATCTAGTGGACCTTGGATGAGGATTGGTGGGTGTGATGAGACAAGTTACATTGGGGCTAGTATAGCTGTACGTAGTTACTCCACGTAGATTCATCAAGTGTTTGAAAAAAAAACTTTTGAGGGGGGACTATTTGTATGACGATGAGTAGTGATACGTGAAAATAGCATTTTCAATTGTCATTTTATAGCGTTTTGTAGCATCTATTTTTTTGCCAAGATTAAAAAACTTGAGGATGAAGTTTTTTCAAATTTTTATTTTTAAATCGTGATAGACTTGAATTGGCTTGCTAGTTGATACCGATTGGTTGCGTGTTTATTACGGCTGCCTGTCAATCGTCTGTGTTCTACACAGGCTAAGGTGTCGTCACCAACCGGCAATGGACCGAGTACCAACCCGTTCCTGAGCTCACCCACAATAAGCAGCACCACCAACCCGATCGTCGACCTGTTTGGTTCCCCTCCGGCAGCCGACAACAATCAGGTGAGCAATTCGTGATCTGGTATTTCTCGTTTCTTTTCTCATTTGCTACTGATCCAAGCTACTCGATCAGTAGCTCTTTCTTTCTTTCTCCCTCTCAAAGAAAAGAGCGAAAGAAGACTACTTATCGAGTTAATCGGATCGGGTATACGTAAACACCCATTGTTGACAACAGTGCTGATCAGAGCTGAATTGAGTGGGTGACGGTTTTGGCAATCATTTTGGTTCTTGTTTGCATGTGTAGAGTATAAATGGGTAGGGACCTGAGAAATAGAAAATAAAATGCCCCATTTCATTATAAAAAATCTTTCATTTTGGTATTATTAAGCGAGCAAAGAGAGCGTCTCCACGAGACTCTTATGGCACTTCGTTCTGTTTTTTTTTTTTTTTTTTTTTTTGTGTACTAGACTCTTATGGCACTTCATGCTGTTTGTTTTTTGTTTTGTTTTTATGTCTGTCGATAGCGGTCGAACGGAAAATCCGATGAACTTGAAATTTGGACCATCCACAAGCCTCGATGTGGATTGAAGGTGTATAGTTTTGAGGCAAAATCGTTCGAAAAGCTACAAAGTTACACTCAATAACTGTTAGTAACGGTGGCGGACCGCCGCGAAAACACTAGACAGACAACGAAAATTCTTAGCAACGCAAATTGCACTGCATTCAACAATATCTTGAAGTATAATAGCTATGGAAATTAGAAAAAATTTTGAAATGCACATTCTTGAATTGTTGTTAATTGTTGTTTTTATTAGCTTTGAGATCTTTTCGCCAGAACGTTCGTAGATATGGACGCGCTCGCTTCTCAACGCGTCAAACAGAGCGTTTTCCTAGTATAATCAAAATAAATGCTTCATTTCATCATAAAAATAGCATCTTGATCACCACTCATCAGCAAAATAAATAACTGCAGCATTTGTGCCAAAGAGCCGAAATCTTTGTTTGCTGTCAGCCGTGTTCATTAATAACTTCGACTGGCACGAGTACATACATACATTTAGAATCTTCACACAGTTATCATTATACGTAATATATTTTTATGTTAGAACATTGAAAATAGTATGTAGTTAAAAAATTCCCGATTTTCATCAAATTTAGGCGAAAACAAGATAATTACCCGTATTTTGCGATGAAAAGTGAAAAAGAAAAAACGGCCATATTTAGCTTTATTATTATGCCTTTATTTACACAGAATTAGAGCAATTCCATAATGGTAATAATAAAAAAATGTTAAATAATAAAAAATAAAGAAATTTATTATGTCTTCTTCTTCTTCTTCTCAAATGCCCACATTTGGCTATTATGCCATCATGCTGGATCTGGTCAACCAGTAGAGACATGCTTCTTTCTCCACCCTCTTCATGCCGCTCGGCATTGCGTCACGTTCGCCTGCCAGTTTTGGACATACGAACAGGTGGCTCCTATCCTGCTCCCCATTTCCACACAGCTTGCAGGTACTCGTCTCAAACACCCCTATTCGGTGCAGATGCTTCCCTAGAAGATCGTGCTGCGTTTTAAGTCTGAACTGGGCCGTTTCAATTTGCCGTGGAAGATGGTTGTGTTAAGTGAAAAAAATCATTCACAAAATGTCTGGGTCCTTATGTCGACATTACACGACTCAATACTTTCGTCAAACTTATTGAATTCAAGAACAAAAGCGAATCAAAAACAGTTAGGTAAAAAACTGCAACAATATAGCTTCTATTAATTGATGCTTTTTTGTCCTTGAATTCAATAAGTTTGACGAAAGTATTAAACCGTGTAATGTGGGTATTATACTAATGTATTTTGTTTGTTCGGGTTGCAGGGAAGCCGAGCATCCGACGACCTCCTCCAGCTGAGCGGGAACCCGTTTGCCGACATGTTCGGTGGGTCTGCCCCCGCCCCCGCCCCCGCGCCCCCCGGCAACAACAGCAACGACATGTGGATGTCCAACGGGTTCCAGGCCCAGCAGACCAACTCGTTTGTCAGCGACCAGGGCTTCGCGTCTGTCTTTGGCGGCACGGACACGAGTGGTGAGCGTCGCGCCTCCTACGCTCCAATTGTTGTCTTGCTCTGTCTTGTCTACCATATTATTATTATTATTACCCACTCTATAGCCAATGTACATAATGTTAACATGGGGTCACCTTACGTCAGGGTTGTTTGTAGGTCCGGTGTTGTTTTTTTTTTTTTTTTTTTTTTTACTTTGTAACTTACTTTTATTTTATTTATTAAATATAGATCCAGGTTAGCTCTGCCTGTCTGACAAGCTGACTAAAATATTGGTTACTTCATAAAACAGTAAATAAATAAATGAGATGTACATATCTTGGTATAAAAGAGTAGTTGCTTTACATTTTACCTCTGTTAACAAAATACTAATTACTACTCACTGGGTAATTGCCCTCGTGCAACTTGATAAGAAATTAGAAGAAATTCATTAGTCACTTCCTGATGATAATAATACGTGCCATGGATGTATTTCTGTATATTGAAACAGATTAGAACATCTCAGAAGTTCACTGAGTTCTTTATCGGGTATTTCAGACAGAACAACTAGTAATTGATCCAGTTCGTCTGATCTATGACATGAGTCCAGCAACAAATTTACACTTGTCTCATGTGTTGTTCCTTTCTTAACTTGTGCTGAACTATGTGCTGTGGCTTTTTATGTTAGAAGCCATATCTTTAAAGTTGGGGAAGTTCTTTCCCGACTTGATATGGAACCACAATAATGCAACAGTATATTAGTATTCATAAGAAATATCTAGTGATGTCTTCATTATTGTTGATGCATTCTTGATAATTACATCCATGAACCTTGGTCTGTAAAGAGATAATATGAACAATTTTATGTTTCTTCACTATTCTGCTAACCCGCTTAAAATATAACCAAGACTATTTAAGTTTGTATGATTAAGGGTGGATGGATAGGATCCTGAC
The DNA here is from genome assembly GCA_945910005.1 of Isoperla grammatica. Classification (NCBI taxonomy): domain Eukaryota; kingdom Metazoa; phylum Arthropoda; class Insecta; order Plecoptera; family Perlodidae; genus Isoperla; species Isoperla grammatica. Next base: position 17,614,504 of record OX246741.1, on the reverse strand, counting down.
ATGTTTGGCAACTCTGTGTTAACACATGCATCACCCGACTTGTTTCTTCCTTGTCTGTATCGTTAGCTACTAACATGATTGCACACCATTGTTCTGTTACCCGCCGTTCTCTTTACACCAGTGATGTGTTGTGTTTCTCTACGCAAGCTGCCGGGATGTCCCAGGTTCCAAACCCTTTCTCCGATCAGCATGCAGCCCCCTCCTTGGGGGCATCGGACGATTTCTTTGGGGGGGACTTGTTTGGGGGCGACGATAACCTCGGTTCGGAAAAGCTCGATGAGGAGAAGGTTCGGCCGTTGACGGGCTTCCCCCCCGCCCCCGCCCCGTCCCCCATCGTGGGGCTGGGGGCATCTCCTCCCCCTCCGCGCCCCCCACCCCCTTCTGCGGTGGGGGGGTCCGGCCAGGGATCACCGGCCCCCGTGGGGGCGTCCCCCAGCCGGCCGGCCCCCGTCTCTAAGAGCGCGTTTGACGACCTCAACGATAGCATTCGCATGGCCCTCGGAGGGTCCCCGTCGAAACCGGCCCCCATCGGGGCCATGGAGCAACAACAGGGTCCGATGGCCCCCGGGGGAGGGGGGGCATTCCCAGGGGGCGCGGCAGTGGGCTTTGGGTCTCCGGCAAAGCCAGGGATGAGCATGACAGGTGATAACATTGGAACGGTTCTTCTAACGTTTGCTGCTTTGCTCAGTGTAATGGCTTTTTTCTTTTCCAGACTGAATGTTGTGCTTGTTTATTTGTTTACATTTTTATTGTAGCATTATATGACCTATGCACTAGATCAGAGGCTACTTAATGTTTGCTTGGTTCTTGTACACCGTAGTCAAGCTTATTTAGCCAAGAGCATCAACAGTAGTGCTGCTGTACATTATGCTACCCTAAAATGCAAGCATGTTACGTGTGACCTAAGAATATTTTATTAGTGCTTTCCTCAATTATTATAATATTGTGCTATGTATTTGCTCAATCAAACTGTAGGCCCTAGCTCTCAGTCTAGAGTGTAGATGTAATATGCTAGGGACAATAAAACACAGTGTTGAAGAAGTGAATTAATTTGTAATGTCAACACTTTTTGAAGTAACATACTTGTAGACCAGTAGATCCAAATAATAGGGAAATATTTAAATCAACATTCATGATAGTACCTATTACATAGCATGAACAGAGCTTTGTTTTGAGTGACGTTTCAATTAGTAATTAGTAATTACTAGTATTCCCACTTGCATGTTTTCACTAGGACCTGCACCCTGATTCTGAATGGGTGACAATATGTTTATCACCGGTTTCAGTTGTTCGAAGAAGGCGTCGAGCCAATCACCGCCTTGCATTCGCCTTCAGTAACGACCGATACCGCTGATAAACTTATCGTTACCCATACAGAATCACCCTGCTGGTTATCATATTTAACGCGATGTATCCTGAATATGTTACATCTTTATGATTTTTATAAATAAGTAAAAAAAAAAATGATATAGATAAGTGACGGTTAAATCCACGGGAAGATATAAATGCACAGAGAAACGTTTGTTAGCTCTACTGTACCACTCCAGTAAAGTCAAGTACACAACGTAGAGCGTAGGATTACCATCACACACATTACACACCCTTAATTTGTTCACTACTATTCACAGATGTTACTTTCTCTTCACTATAGATATAACTTGCCTTCCAGTAAACAAATATTTAATTACGTTCATTTTTTCATACACTGATATGCAAATTACAAAAATGCATTTTAGTGATTGTACGTAGTTGTGATTCCCACGACCGATTTGTTTAACTAACTGTGTTGCATTGGTAGCCACATTTTTGCCAGTCATAACTTGGCCGTGGCAAGTACAGCTAGTGGGCTACATGGCATATACACAATTCGGTACATGTAAATCTTTGTACTGGTAACTATAATGAATCTTACAACACGTTTATGTTATAGTCTGTAAGATAATTCAAAGCATTTGATTGGTGGTTGGTTGCCATGGTGAAAATAAATTATTCATTAAATTAAATTAGTTAATCCTTAAGGCCCGATATTGTGAACAGCTAATAAGCAAGTTAATAGGAACTAATAAGCTTTTATGTGTATTTTAAGCCTTCTGATTGGTGGTTGTCATGGTGAAAACATGTTATTACCTACTAAATTTTCTATTGGCTGCTCGTAATACCGAACCTAAACATGCCATCACATTACGTCACGTCGCATCCTGATCATTGCTTCGGTATTAGCGCTGATGGCAAGATAGAATTGTAGACTGTACAAGTACCATATTTTGATTTATTACATTATATACTGCAAAACATTTCTATTTGTTTGGTTGATCCCAGTGAGATGACACACAAATTGAAAATACACCCTAGACCGGTATGTCTCATAATTCTTCATACATCCAGACCCATATAACCTTTCCCACATGTTTTCCTCTCAAGACCTTGGCATTTGCTATAAGAAATTGACTTGGTGCTTGTGTTATGAGATGTGATGGGTTTAATGATCAGCAAAGAATGTGGTGCATTATTATTAGGGATGCACACGATAATCGATATTATCGTTCTATATTCGATATGCAATAAAATTTCGATAATCGATAATACAAATATTATCGAATGGTCCGATTTCTAAAAAAGCGGGTTCGTAAAGCATTATTTTGTTCTTCTCGGACCTTTCTAGTATTGAAATACTCAAAGATACTGCCAAAATACTAGGTCTCGGGCCTCGTAAAATGTGATTATACTCTCAGCAGTGTCACGTCAGATGTGTCCAAGTAATGTTGCCATATCGTTATGTGCTTGATTAGGCGACATATCACTGAAACTGTAAAAGATTGCTTAAATTTTGTAAATTTATTATCGTTTGATATTATCGATCGATAATGCAGTCATCTTTCGATTATCGATAGTTTTTATTTTATCGATGTGCATCCCTAATTATTATTAAGCTTATTTGGGCTTTATCCTTGGCCTATTATCTCCAAGCGTCATGCGCTTACAAGGTATAATCTGGCAACGCTGTGGCTTTGCATGGCTACGTGGTGACGGCAGGTTGTGTTGGTGTTTTGGCCAGGTTTTGACGCAATGGGCGATGTTCTCAACCCGAACGTACAAGCCGGGAGTCCTCTTTCAGGCGGCGGGCAAGCCCCCCTCGGATCGGGGGCACAGACGGCCGGGGGCAAGGTCCTCACCGGGGACCTGGACAGCAGCCTTGCCTCGCTCGCACAGAACCTCTCCATCAACAAGGGGGGACAGACGGCCGTCAAGTAAGTGCGCGATCGGAAGCGAATAGTCAGTCACACGTTCAAAAGTCTTACGAAATTAATATGCAACACTACGACCATGTTTTTATTTCATTTTAATTTTAGTACATAGATTATTAATTCATTCATGGTGCATACCTGCTGTTCTAATGCACATGTATAAAACCTAGATCATTGATATACCAATTCCCCCCCCCCCCCCCCCCCCCCCCACAATCAATAACCACCCACGGCTTTAATTTAAATCGCAAGAAATCCTAAAATCGCCACTTGTCTTGTAAAACTTTGAATACCATTAAGATTTTATTTTTTATGCAAACATTCTCCAGGGACTCCAACACTAGTTTGGCTAACAAGAGACTGCTATATAAATGTCTTACTTACATGAATCAATTTCCACCTGAAAAAATGTTTATAGCCATTCTTGCGGTATTTATCCTACCTTTATGTATGTACTGATAACTGTAGTAAATTCCGATACTAGATACATCTCGAACATGTGTTGGTTTCCATCCCAAGATTCTGTGGTGGTACTGCATTCGAGACTTGTTTATCTCTATCACGGCGTGTGTTTTCCAGGGGTGTCCAATGGAACTCTCCAAAGAACGCTGCTAAACCGGGAGCCACTGGCTGGACTCCTCAGCCAATGGCCGCCACTACTGGCGCAGGCTACAGACCAATGGTAAGCCCACGTCTTGTCGCAGCACTGCTTGCTTAGCACTCTTGTAGATACACATAATGTAGATAATATATTATAGTACTTGTTTTCTAATATGAATGAGATTTCGAAACTATCTGAATCAATGCTGGAAACGGTGTTACGTACACATTGAAACGCGGTAGTCGGCAGTGCGATAAATTCGACGCGATCCAATGATGGATTATTCAAGTTATTTATTAAGTCACCACACTGGTCACTCCTCAGAGTTGTAAGTGTATTAATGTGTATTTCAGTTCCTTCGTGCAAGCACAATTTAAATGCATTCGTGGTATAGTATGGTAGATTGATGGCTAGGGTAAATTACTAGTACGTACTAACCTGAAAAAAAAAATAGGATCTTCTATGTAGGTATTATAGTGATGCAAGTATGTATACATTTTAAGGGTACTGTTTGTAACTTCATGTTCACATGTTTTTTAACGTGCACTATGTTTGATATGTACCTACTCAACATCGAACAACTCCTTCCGAGTATCCATAAACAAGCAAACTGAAATAATTTAGCACGACTTTCACAAGCCGACGGGTTGACCGCAACCTTTTGGGTCTCGAGTTGGGGTGTTGCCCTCGTATTGGTACCGTTTCGAGCATTGACGATTATGTAATAATACTATTAATTGATCGTACTTAGTTGTTAACGACTGCACCACCGCCTCTCGCATGTTACAGTACTGTACTATTTCAGGGGCAGGGAATGACCACAATGAATGTTTCTGTACAGTATCCAATAATGCAGCACTCCTCCCCCATGGTGAGTAACTCTAGTCCCGCATGGGCCATTCCGTTTTACCTAGGGATGCACACGATAATCGATATTATCGTTCGATATTCGATATGCAATAAAATTTCGATAATCGATAATACAAATTTTATCGAATGGTCTGATTTCTAAAAAAGCGGGTTTGTAAAGCATTATTTCGTTCTTCTCGGACCTTTCTAGTATTGAAATACTCAAAGATATGTACCGCCAAAATACTAGGCCTCGGGCCTCGTAAAATGTGATTATACTCTCAGCAGTGTCACGTCAGATGTGTCCAAGTAATGTTGCCATATCGTTATGTGCTCGATTAGGTGACATATCACTGAAACTGTAAAAGATTGCTTCAATTTTGTAAATTTATTATCGTTCGATATTATCGATCGATAATGCAGTCATCTTTTCGATTATCGATAGTTTTTATTTTATCGATGTGCATCCCTAATTTTACCCGTACACAACGCTGTACCTTGGTCGCTGAGAACTAACACAACGAGCAAACCTTACCGCCCGTCAACTCTTAGGTAGCTCTATGTATTCTTTCTAACTTGAAAGCACATTTTGTGTTACTCTTTGTTATTTACTCGTTGTTGTAGACTGCTTTCCTATGGTCGTGGGCTTAATCTGCTCTGCTACGTGTGTCAATAACCTTTCAGAATAATATAGAGTTCGTGAGATAGTCTCTAAACTGTAATAAAAAGAAAGTGTGGGTGGTGGGGGTGGGGTCAGAATATATGTCCATAATTCTTGAATGAAACTAATTTTTAGTTTGTATAAACCAGAAATACTGTTATACATAAAATGCAACGGAATGGGATAATGTTCTACGTTATATCTGGGGAGCACTTTTACCTCTTATATGTAGGCCTAAGTGATAACAAATTGAATTAAGAATACTAGTATGTAAAGCTGTATAAACATGTTTACCGCATTGATTATAAATTTATTAATTATTACTTAGTAGGTAGGTACTTAGCAAAATTGTTCTGATACTGTATTACTCTCCTTATGTTACCTGTACTGTATTTAATTAATGACACTAGTCTAGTGTGACTTGTTGTTATTGTCAACTGTCTTTTGCATTGCACTAGTGTGGGTCAAGGTCTACTGGATTTACTCCTAGCGGAGTAATTGCGAAGCGCAAAGTAAGGTCATTGAATGAGATCCAAAATCGCCATTTTGGATCCAACTTCAAAAATCGCATTATTATTTAAATTATCCTCACCAATAATGTGAATTTACGCGTAAAGTATTACAAAATATATATATATAGAATGTGAAGACAAAATCTCATTACCGATTGTTATTTTGTCTTTTTGGCCCATAATTTGTTTTGACAGATCAATTCATTTGTTTTTCTGAATGATTCTCCCATTTGAATAACATGGGATTTTTAACATTATGGAAATAGGTTAGATGACCTTACTTCGCGCGCGCTACAAGCGATCTAGTGGACCTTGGTGTGGGTCACTGACCCATTGTCAATAAGATCAAATCAATCAATCAACTACCGGTACTGGTTAAGAAACTAGGCATCTGATAAAGATGATGATCAAGCTTTGTTACATTACATCGAATAATTTGTTAGTGTACTTACAAGGAACGAAGTTCTTCCGATCCTTTTACTGGACAGAAAGAGCCAGTTCAGCATGTTATTGTGTTTTGAATGAAACGAGCAATGTAATGAGTAAGGATGCGTTATGATAAATAAATTCATATCGATAATCGCATTTTTTCCCACAATATATCACGATATATCGTGATAATATCGTGAGCATATAATAATATCGCGATACGATATTATCGCGATAATAGCAAATAGCGCATTGTGATTGTAGCCGATGGCCAAACAAACCGGTTTGTCGGCTGGTGAAGGACGGGATGGGGGGGGGGGGGGTTAAGGCAGCGGAGCAGTGAAACGTAGATCTTGAAAGATGTCAAACAATGCAGACTTTTCGGAAGGAAGTCAATGAATGAGTGCAGGTAATCGAGGCCTAAAAATAGTCCTTGCAAACTTTGCCAAGGGATGCTCGGCTAACATCAATAGAATAATCAAACAACCGCCATGCGAAATTGTAAACTATGACGATACCATGAAGTATTAACAATTTATCATGATACTGGGTGCAAAATAATATCGTCATGAATATCGCGATACGACGGCGCATATCGTATCGTATCGATATACGATATTATCGATATTTATCGATATACGATTATCGTCCGCATCACTAGTAATGAGTAGTTACTGGTACGACTTGGTATGTTAGATTGTATTGGTACATAGTATTATTGGCTTATTGTGCATGTCTGATTTTATTCAAATGTAATCAGTTTTGCATCCTATATAATGTTGAAGATTATCTGTTGACTTTGATTCCAAAAGTTTGTTTAATGTAGCCTAGTTTTTGAGATAATAATAATAATCTTCAACTCAGTTCCAACTGGGTCGGGTTGAGTGGTGGCTCTCTACCTAAACAAAAATCACTTGTTATGAATTATTAATGCTTGTTGATATCGACACGTACTGATGAACATTGTAACTATAGTTATTAATAGTTTACTAATTAGCAATTTGGTGTAGCCTATAGATTATGTATTATTACGTAGCGTTTTTATCTGCAGTCAATTCAATTATGGCAAACAATACAATGAACTGCTACATGGGAGGTTGATAGGTTGCAGTGTATCCTGATTCTTCCTGCATACACATGATGAATGTACTAAGTACTAACCCAACTTATTGAAAATTTAAGTATGCAACATACATAGTTACAGACTAATGGTTTCATAGGCTTAGGCCCATACTTGATTTATTTCAAATGTGGTGGTATATGGCATAGGCCTAAAGGAAGGGAAGGTGAATAGTATTGAGTAGTACATATACCTACTGGATTATACTATTAAATATTTAAATTTTATTGGTCTTTAAGAGGACATCTAAAATGCAATAAAATTACTCACATGGTTTTAATTGAAGCAAAAAATACATAGAATAAACAACACTGATGAGTTTTAATTTTTGTAAATCAAAATAATCTACATTGATTATACCTTATTAATTAGCTTGTTGACTTGTTGTTATAATAAAAACACATTGGTACTCTATTTGGTTGCGCGTAACCTAGCACTGCACCAAAGTAAATGGCAAGGAGGTAAGCTGTTGGTTAAATAGTGGGGAAGTGCATGTGGTCTTAAATTAAACCAATCACACCACCACTCTTTCTACCGGACCATACGTTCACTTAGGCTACTTGAAATCGGGCCTGGCCAGAAATTCTTTTTTGATGACATCGTGAAATTTGTAGCTATGACCGATTCTTGATATGTTCGGACAATGAACACTTATTATTTACCAAAGGATATATTTTAATATTCTTATTTCTTAAGTAGATAAAGACCAACACGCTGTGATTATTTAAGGTGATTAATTATTATTTTATTTGTTTATTTATTTATTTTTTTATTCAATTTGCTTTGATTTACCCTGGTGCTATTCTTTTCTCCCCCATCCATACTTTGTTTATATTTTACATATAAAATAGATTATAAATATAATTAATTTAATTTAGTATGGTTTTGTGTCAATTTATTTGCTTATAATCAATTTAATATTAATATTATGTAGGCCTATTCACTAGTAAAGATGTGGAATGTACATTATAGGCCTACAAGTGTTTATATTAAGTTCTCGGCTAGTTAGTGGTTCCAGGCCCAGTGGTTTCTCGCAAGTAATCTGTCGTAACCCAACTAATCCCTCACTCACTCACCTCTGTACTGTACATATTTGTGTGCACAATATAATCGGTAGCGGTGGTGTTTGTCCCCGTCAGGGCATGCAAGGGATGCCTGGCATGCGACCGATGGGCCCGCCCATGGGTGGTGGGGGTATTATGGGCAGCCCCAGGATAGGGGGGCCACCCGCCCCTCCAGCAACGCAGCCCGCTCAGCAGACGGGAGCCGTGCCACTAGACCCGTTTGGCGCACTGTGAACCGAGTGCCAACACACCTAGGTTAGTATCTATCTACAGTGGAATCAGCCTTGGAAAACAAAGTGAATGAATGGAGCTCCAATCTGTTGTTCCCTCTCAACTCATGCTCTTCCAAACCCCAATCAAACGGCATCTAGAAAACATTCACCGTCACCATTGTAACATTTCAGGTGCTCTGTAATTGACCGCACTTCGACTTACGTAGGTGAATGTTTTCGAGATTTCTGTAAACCTTCTTTTTATGGCCGCTTTTAGCGGGTACAATAGGGTCCGACTGCATTCATCTACTGTGGTTCTCAAGGCTGATTGAACTTTAGTCGTGATGACGTTGTTTATGATTTAGGGTTCCGTTATTTTAAGTGTTAGAAGGAAATGCAATTATTTTACTTCATGTATTTGCCATGTTATTGAAGCAAACTCTAAGCTCAGAGTTTGTGTGATCAAGTCCTTAACTGAATTCTATTTGCACATTGTAGATGCTTTGGATGAATAGTTCTTATGTTTAATAACTTTAATTATTGGAAACACGGAACAGAGATTTTATTCATTAGGTCATTATTTTCAAAATTCTTATAAATTAGTTGCTTTTTATAATAAGAAAGATTCCAAAAAATACGTTATCACTCAGTATTTTAAATCTTGTTCTAGCTTACATTACACCGCCTTTACATTACACCGAGGCGGTGTAATATGTAATCGCCAATCGGGTACATTCTTCAAAATTGTTATTGAGATTTAATGTCATGATTTTGACTATGTAATTCAAACATTCATCTGAATGGAAAGAAGAGACCCCCCTTAGAAGTTGTGTATATGTATACCTGTGATAATAAATATCTAGATAGTAGATAGATAAGGATTCAATGACAATTAACAAAAATCTGTGAATTTTACAAGATTGAAACTTGTATGTCCTGTGGTTCCATATGGCTCCGACTTAATGCCAGCTGCGGTATTTTATCTGCCAGTGGACATCACCATTGCTAGATTAATGTCGAACTGCGAGCACAGCCATTGCTGGGCCGCCCTTCTTTAATTTTAGCAAGACTGGACGTGAAATGTTAAGCAGCTGTAATGCATGATATCCCCTTTTTACTAATCCACATACATATGTATTACAAAAATCAAAAGCTTTCTTTAAATGGTTCTTGCAATAATGTGATTCGTTTGTGTTTATCTGTTCCAGGAATTTAAATGGAATTGAACCGTCGCCTGTAAATATTGTAATAAAAAAAGTCCTCAAATTACAAAATGATATTACGACAACATTGCGCGCCAGTGTGGATGCCCCAAGTCCCTGTACTAAATGTCAAGCTTAGACTGTGTGTTTGTACGCGTAATAACGAAGGTCCAAGGCTGTGCCGAAGATTGTCCCCGTTTCGTTCGTTTACCTCCGTGGCGTTTAGTGCTTATCATAGAGAAGATGCGCGTCAATAGATCGTTGGCTAATTCCGTTGAAATTACCTACCGCAAGTAGACGTTCTACTCTGCACAGTAGGTCTGCGTCGCGCTTACTTGGAAGGTAGCTAATTCCGAATGTTGGCAGGAGAAAGGCACCGGAGTACGGGAGTACTATGGGTCGAGTTTTGTCGTGTATATATTTATATATATTATATGAATACGTATACTAGTTTGAAACTATATCGAACATGTAGGGATTGGATTAGTTGAGGAATAGCACACATATGTTTATGTAGTACATGTATTTTATAAATAGGTACATGTGTGATCGAGAGCGCCACGCCCTGATTGTATACGGTGTTCCCGATGAGGTTACGATCCAACAGCGAATCTTAGTCTGTGTTTGACGGAATGCAGTGCAATCTATAGACTGACACGCTCACGGGAACAAAGGGAAAGAAAATTATTAAAGAGTATATATTTAACAATGGCCTAATAGGATGAAACCAGGGATGTGAGAGGAGGATCCAATACCCAGCCCCAGTCTGTTTGCACTCAATTCATTCATTCGAAACAATTGTGTCCGGCAGATGGTAGTTAAAGCTACAGTTTGTGCCACATCGAAATCCAGCCTACGGCAAAGCGTGACCTTCTTCAATTGTCATTGATCAATTTAATGAATTCGTCCCTTTCTCAGTTCCCATTGAATCGCATACCTGAAACCAAGATTGTCTAGCGTAAATAAGTATATGTTCTTTCAGTACAATATACAACCATGCATGAGGTTAAGAAAGGAAGGCATTTTGGGGTGTACTGCCGGTCAGTACCAGGTATGAAGAGTTTAGTAGGGTATTGACATGCCTAAGTGGAAACACCAGTAAACCCCACACTCTTATTTTGTGTTCCGTACGTTGGGTACGCGGATTCAATCTCGACCTGCACTCGGCTGTTGGCTTATCTGCTTTAAAATGTTGTACATTATGTACCAGCTGTTTGGCAATCTCTATCATATGTAAATATTTATATGTACAGTATTTACAAATAATTGTAAAGTGTAAATTGAAAGTAAAAAAAGTATTGAGGGTTGTTCATAGTATACATGTAACTGACAACTCCTTAAGTAGAGAATTTCTTATGGGGGACAGCGAACGTCCCCTATTCTATCACTTGTCTTCTAATGGCCTGCCATCTTCCTCTTACGAGGTGTTTGGATGTTGTCAGTTCGCTCCAATCTCGGCGGTCGATGGTAGCTGTGCCTTTCGCAAATCCCTACCGCCTGGATAGTCTTTGAAAGGTAGATTGAAATACACTATTAGGTGGGTCGTGCTGTATTTTATTTTTAAACCTATTCTATTATATATAAATAGTTATGAAAAGTATATATATAATAGAAACCCTCGGATGAGTTTATAAATGATATAAATATATATATATTGAGAAAATGCCATTATCATATACTAAAAATGTAACAAAATAACATGTAAATGTTGATTGTAACCAGACAATATTATGTTGGGATATATATGTCACAATTCCAAATTGTAGGCCAACCCTTCTTGCACGGTAAGAATGTTTAGCGCTGTGTATACATAACTGATTAGTCATCAATATTGCTTGTATTATATTAATGTATGTTACAGCACTGTGTGGCATACGAAGTGTGGGGGGTGGATCGGTAGACGGAACAAACAATTATGTAAATTAGATTGAAGAAAGGTGATAAAGTTTGGTGACTTGCTCGGCGACGACTAAAGATACTGTTGGAATTAGCTGTTGCTGTTGACCATTATGTTAACGTAATAGTGCTGAGTTTTTGTATCTCATATTCTTTACATTCCATTTGGTGCACGTGTTTCCTATGGGATGCTACCAGTCATTTATAGGGACATTAAGCAATTTTTTATGTTCAAGTTATATCATTATTTTTTTACAAATTTAGTATTACTGTAATGAATTTATTGTTGATGATGTTTATTATTCTTATGTACTTTGATTGTACGTTATTATACTGAAATACAAAATTTGAAATGTGAATATACGTGATATGGTATAAGTTTGTAAACTATTAAAATTAAATGAAATTGAATTACCAGATATTAATTGAAATATGATTGGTTGATGTAATTCTGAAATAAATACTACAAGAAACAAAACTATCAGTGCCCTATATGTGGTTGCCACTTATCAACCTTACTATAGAGATGATGTGCACTGTTAATACTTAAAACGTGTATGTTTGTGTATGGTACCTACTCTAGATGAATAACAATAGTTTGATTGCAATTTCATGTTGAAAATTACTTTTGAAACGGAAATATGTCGTTTCACATAATCAATCACTGTATTTATTGTCATTTATTTTCTTTGCTGTTATGTAGTTTATTGAATTTTGACTTTCAATAAACTAAAGATACCATAAATAGAATTATTACTTGAGTGAGTGGGTTCATTTCTATTTGTATCCAGAATACAAATCCTTCCTATCCTGTCCTGTCCTGGAAGGTGATACGTACATGAACATGAGTATTGAGGATGCCGAGGTACAGCCAGAGCCACATACATCTCTATAATCAATATACAGTAATGAGTTGAGTGTGACTAGGTCACACTGTGTGAGTGGAGCATAATGTAAAATGTCACAAAAATTAATATCATATACAGAGCAGTTATAATGTAATGCAGCAGCCGGTAACCAGGCAAGTCGAGCAACAGTGGATGGAGAAAGGACAAGAGAAACCCTGGTAGATGTACACTGCAACAAGACAGAACCCTCACAAAGTCAACAGACAATTGATATTAAACTGAACAATTCAGCACTGTGATTCTGTAAGGATAACAAGTCGTGTTATCGAGATATCAATCCCTATCCCGCAGTAGGGGATACAACAATTAATGTAAGAGTCTTGATACTTTTTCAGAATCCCAGTGCTGATAAGATAGATAGTCTTTCTTTTGTTGCAAAGGTTCAATATAGATTTATGCAAATAGTTTATGGATGGGATAAATCGTAATGACCTAAGCGTTTGAACTGTGTAATTAACGCGTTTAAACTCTAATATTGCAAGTAGGGTAGCGACGGTTAACAAAAGGAAAAGTTATGAGCTGCATTCTTTCTGAAATATGTCCATTGCGTCATAAAAAGATGGTATTAATTGATTGCTGCTAAATACCAATAAGTTTATTGAAGATATTTATTAATCTGAATAGTCTTTGGCAATGATCTAGGATTGTTCCTCCTCAATTAAGTCGCAATCATGGCCGCTGTGACGTCACGTGGGAACTATGAATAGAATGTATTGCCTCTCGGAATGAAGAGAAGGAAGCCTGTCTCTACTGGTTGACCTGGTCTAGCATCGTGGCCTGACAAGACGGATCACTACAGATTGTCATCAACCCACCCTGGCAACCAAGCACGGTTACAATCTGAGTGATCTGGACGAGGTTTGCGTAAAGACCCAAAGAAAAAGAGAAGAGGATGGATATGGAAGGAACAATCTTTACCATGATACATTTTTTATATTATTAGGCACTTGTCTTGCTACCATGCACATCTTTGACACATTGTCACATTACTAGTTGCTCTCTAGTTGCATAAAGAGTATTGAAGTTTTCTATCATACCCTTGATCTACATAGTTGTCACTTGGTTTTATCGAGGGTCTTGCCCTCGAGTCAAGGTTGGCTGGGACAAAGAATAACATACTGGCATAGGAAAGTCCAATACAACAAGGGGAAATCTTCCATGATCTCCATTTCAAGGCTAGAAAGGGTTTTCTCCGTTGTCGTCACACCTAAGGGTTACAGTCTGCAGGTAAAAGAAAAGAAAAAACAATCATATGGGAGTGATTAATCAACTTTTATTTGTTTTGCTCTACGTAAAAATGTATGTAAAACGTCCAGCTTGAAAATATTTTTGTATTATAACACGGCCTTGCACCTTGTTGTGCAGACACCTCAAATAATGATGTGGCTTGTTGGTCTAGTGGGATTATTCCTGCTGCCAATGCAGAAGGTCCAGGATTAGATTCCCAGTTCTGGCTGAGTTTTATCTTTTTTTGTAATCTTTCTTTATTTAGATAGTTGCTATTTAAACATATATTAATTTACATAACGTTTACAACCAACACATTTTTGCTTTCCTGGGCCTGGATTCACAAAGGTGCCTAACTCTAGTCCTAAGTTAGGCAGTCCTAATATAGCCCATAATCATCCCTGGGTCCTACTACACATTCACAATTAATAAAACATCATTAGTTAAATTGCTCATACTATCTTACTATATTTTATATTTATAACATTACAGAACAATATATGCATGATTTATATCACTAAGATTTGCCTAAACTAGGACATTTTAGCCCTTAGGCACCTTCGTGAATCTGGGTAATTTATTATATGTACTCTAAACACTCTTTTAGACCAAAATTACTAAATACACCCTAGTGTTAAACAGTGATCTACATATTATATAGATTTTTTTCAGCACCTTGTTAGTTGCCCACATAGTCAATCTTATTTGCTAAATACGTAGGTACCCTATACAGTAATACTCTATCCAAGTTAATTATACTATTATTATTGTTGTTGTTGTTATTATTATGTACTATTATTTGTTTTTTTTAACAATGTAGGTACTCGACAACTAGGCTTTATGACGACGGGGGGTGATCGGAGGAAACAAAAAAGATACACGTGACTAGTAGAATGTAAAAAAGAGAATATAAAAACAACAATGAGTATAGAAGTGATAAAATTGACATGAACAGTCAGCGCGAGAAAGTGCGACTTTGAGTCACAGCTTCAAGCATAACTTATTTCCATTGTGATGGTGATAAAAATAACAAGTTGTCTGAATTGGTCTGTCTTTGTTTACTTGCGTGCCATGTTTTTTGGCATGTTGACAACATGGTTTTTACACCCTAGATCAGAATATCTGGACTATGCTATATGCATAATGTTTCAAATGTATTTGTTACATATATTTTTTTCATTATTCATGTAACATTTTGTTTGTATAATGGGTATAGTATTTTTATATTAGTGAGCCAGGTGCAAGTAAACCACCATTGTGGACAGACTATCATACACTGCATTTAGTTATAAAAAACTTAACTTTCAAGACTCGCATGTATAATTTTATTAAAACTGCTTTGAATGGCCTTAACAAAATATAAATAAATAAAAGGGAGGAAAAGGGGAGGACATGGACTGCTGGACTGAAGTTTACTTTGGAAATCTATGATGTAAACGGTGACTTTGGATTTATCATAGCAGAGCTCATAAATTGTATAAAATGTCCACCACTGAGAATCGGTTCTTGTGACTGAGTAGTGAGTGGGTAGGTAAAGAATAGGTTTGTTTGTTTTACGTGCATCGTGTAGTGAGTATAACGTGTGAGTGTAGGCCAATGCTTTTACACTTATCTTGCTATGCGTCAGCCAGAATAAGAAAACGTTTTTTGTCTACACCTTACGTGCTGTAACGTGCTTTTTACACTGACCTACTTATGTTTTGAGATTATGTTGTGCATGCTAACGAAGCCTAATATACATTTACTAATGCGTTCATTTGTTATGAAAGTGCTATGGTTTTACCATAGGTGGAAACGGAATGCGTTTTTCATGATTAGTGATCTCCTTTTTTTTTTGAACTGACACAATTGCTTGGCACCTTTTCATTACACTACACTAGCTACATGAGCCGAAAAGCAGTTGTAGAAAGTGCTACACAAATGTAGCACTGAGGTTAACCAAACGCCCTACACTTAGCTACACAATACTCAAACGCCTTTTCTAGCGAATGAGCCTATACAAGTGTAAAGCGTGTAAAGTGTGCTAACATTAGGTTTGTTTATTTGACAATGTTTCACAGACAATGAAGCACTAACATGTTTTTCTGTCCGGCTGGTGTTACACCCAGCGTGTTTAAATGACCTGTGCAGCCTGCACTGGTGCAGCTTTACAGCACCAGGCTACCGAGGTGGTGTAGCAGTGCAGTGTAAGAAAATCTGGCGGCAACTTGAATTAACATGTGGTTCTTATTTTAAGTAGATACATCGACTGCTATTAACGCTAAGAATAATTATTTAGCTGAGATCCGATTGCTACACCGGAGTGTTTTTTGTCTTCCTTCAGTGCAACCTGCATTTCCAGCCTGTACGGTAAAGCTGCACCGCAAGAAAGTACAGTACATCAAGTAAACATACCTTTTGAAACAGACCGCGTGAACTTTTCCTTCAGATGAGGGATGCTGTGATTGGTTACTGCGTTCGACGGAAATAGTTTTGTTTGTTGTACAACTATTCTCTTGGACCTTAATATAGCAGGCGCTGCTTTCTTCCTCGAGTCCTCGCGGTACGGTTCGGAAATCTTCGGTAGTTCTCGTTTTTTTGGATTTAATTTTTTCCTGTCGTTTTTGGAATAATTTGGAGAATCTGTGTCGTGTAATAATTTTAGTTACATGCTATCAGTGAAAAATACTAATTTTTTATCGATGGTTTCATAACCGAATTCTGTCTTTGTGTCTTAAAATGCCTTCGTAATGTAAATGAAGGCTCGCAACAGACAATTGGCAACATCGTAACCGTTTAGTTTTAGCGCCCTTGTGGTAACGGATCTTAAAATGGCGGGAGGTGAAGGAAGCGGTGTAACAACTGGGCAGCCTAATTTATCCAAGCAAGATCTTTCCAAACTCGTAAGTGATATAATGACCGCATTGTAGATTACTCTCACAAGAATTTGATGGCATGAATTTACAAGCATGATATATAAACCATGTTTGAGAGAGGCCGGCCCAATTTCCATTTCTGATGACTGTGCATGCCTACTCGCCTGTATCCTGGCGTGGCATCCTAGGCCTAGCCCTAAGCATACGGTTGGGCTTCCCGTGATGAAGTTGGCCTACTTGATGGGATACAATATTGTAACCGTATTTGTTTATCTATTCAAAAAAGTTTTCGTGAGCTTATTGAATTTGAAAATGTGTCAAAATTGGTTAAAAGTTACACCCTCTACTAGGCCCTAGGCCTAGGCCCATCCCTCGTGGCTATCCTACCACAATGATCCTACCTAGGCCTAGACAAACAACAATGAACATGAAATCAATCGGGATGCCTAGGCCTAGCCTCGGCGAAATACATTTAGATGTGAACACTAATTTTATTTTGGAACTCGAATAGACCTAAGCCCTGTCTAGGGTAAATTAGGAGCTTGAGCCCTTATCAGGTAGGGCTAGGTTTGCCACTCTGCATTGTTGGGCTAGGCCTAGGCCTAGCCTAGGCCTACCTTGGTGTAAGCTTATGTTGTGGCTGACAGAGCCAATACCTTATAGCCTCTGTCTAGCCCTAGGCCTAGGTTGGTATGCTAGATATGGTCAGAGCTCTGGAATGATGAAATTTGCTTAAAATGTTGCGCAACAGTTAAATTTCTTAAAGTTTTGACAAGAACAGAAGCAGATTACTGTGGGCCTAAAGCGGGTGTTACACGGAGAAGTAAGAAAAGTAAAAAGCAGAAAGTGAAGAGTAGAGATAGCGTGTAGCTTACGGGACTTTTCACTTTTCACTTGTTCAACATTGTCCTACTTTGGAGAGAACTTCTCACTTTTGTTCTTTTCCCGTAAAGCTAGCCTACGCGCTATCTCTACTCTTCACTTTCTGCTTTTTACTTTTCTTCCTTCTCCGTGTAATACCCGCTTAAGACTAGGCCTACTGATGCTGTTGCAGTAGGCCTAGGTCCTTCTTGTCCATTCACATCACGAAATATACCCCCAAAATATCCCAAAAGTGGAGGTTTGAGAATTGGGACCATTATCAACAAAGTCAACCTTTTTGAGCTCAAGTGCCATTATTTAGAAAATATTGAATTTACTCTGTCCAAGCATGCCAAATTCGGCACAGTAAAATTCTAACGAATTGTTTATTATGGTCTATTGCTTCTCACATTTAAAACGCTATTTTTCCCCCAAAGTTCTGCACATGCACAGTGTACCCAGCATTTAAAATGCTATTTGCACCCAAGTTGTTTTCACCCAAGTTAGGTGTGTCCAACATTTAAAATGTTATTTGCACCCAAGTTGTTTTCACCCAAGTTGGGTGAGTCCAACATTTAATATGCTATTTGCACCCAAGTTGGGTGTGTCGTGTGTCCAACATATAGCATATTAAATGTTGGACACACCCAACTTGGGTGCAAGTAGAGGCAGCCATTATGTTTTGCAGGGAACAAATGATCAGTTTGAAATGTTGTGATCATTCCACATAATGCAGCATTTCGACAAAATCCCGCCGGGGGCGAAATTTTACTATCCAAAGTGATCTAAACTAAATGCCTGGAAAACGGCTTAAGAAATGTGGTCGATTTCATCCTGAATCCTGATACAACATGTTAAACACATTTATGCATGCCCCATGCCATTGGTTAGCCATCTCTGCCCTAAAGTATATATATATTCCAGTGTTGCCAAAGCTAACACCCGCATATGGCTCACCCCTTTTTGGTAAAAGTAAGAATTTCAGAGGTCACTGGTTCATGTTAAACTTTCATTTTGAAAACGCAGCTATGATGTTGCAGCTGACAAGGCATTAAAGTGGTGTTAAGTTTTTTTGACGCATATGTTGGCAAACTTGGTGGCACATAGCGGCAAACTGCAGGAACACTGCGCATCCTTGGCCTAGGCCAAGGCCTACACCTTGTTTACGAATAACACTCCAACTTCCAACTTGTGTTCTCTGTGATTATTCCGTTAGTCACTATTACAAGTCCCGTAAATTCTAGGCCTACAGTGGCTACAATTGCGTAGTTGGCGGTTAGCATTTTTAACAATGTCTGACACGGCAGCCCGCTTGCAAACGAATCGACTCCGATTATCGTCACTAGTAAATATATAGCCAAACCAATGTTTTGTGAGTGGAATAATTAATAATATATATATATATATATATATATATATATATCCTATTCCTATTGCAACTTAAAAAAAAGTTATTGGTTATGGCATACAGGACAAGTGTTTCTAACCTTTCTTCCGTTCCTTCAGTACAGCGACTGAAAAATGTTCATAGGCCTACAGTCTACTATCAACTATCAATATCCATAGGCCTTCTTACTATCAACTATCATTCAATATCCATAGGATTGTTTGTGAATGCCATTACTTACTGTACCGTAGGGCCTACAGCAGTGTTATACGAGACAGCTAGATTACTAGGCCTAGGCCTATGTCTAGATTTAATTGAATTTGTTTTTCAGTGTTATTTAATTATACATTTTAACAGTATGTTTTTTTATTACAGGATGTATCTAAGCTAACTGCATTGTCACCAGAAGTTATAAGTCGTCAAGCAACAATTAATATAGGTAGGTAAGCAAAGCATAAAGAAGGTTTATTTTTTATTTATTTTTGCATTCAATTTGTTGTTAGGCCTATAGGCCTACATAGTTAAATATATTATAATTATATTTAATTATAATAAGCCTATTGACCTATTATTTGTATCATTATTATAATTATATTTATTATATTTAAATATACGTTTGAACTAAGGTTGCCCATCGACATCGATTAATCGATTAATAATCGATGTCGATACAAATTTCCGACATCGATTTTCTTTTTCATAAATCGAATCGTTTTTTACACAAAATAATAATAATAAAACAGTCTGTACTCCGTTCGTCGACAAGGTTACAGCACAATCAACTTACCAGAAGGTTTTGCGATAAACAAGAAACGATTTTGTTAGTTTTTTTTTATTACAACGCTTATATTAACTTGCCTTGTTTGTCTGGACGGAATCTTTGAATGGATATTCCACCTACTTCTAGATGTTCGATCAAGCTGACTTTTTTTACACAGACGTATTCCTGATGACAATACATGAATCAACTGTCATATTTACTAAATTGTCAATTAATTTATCATAATTAATTAATTAATGTTTTATATGGAAATCGATGTTTAACCAACTTTTCAACGTCAAATGGAGTAGAACGTTTTCACACAGACGTATTCTTAATGACAATACACGAATCAATTGTCATATTAACTAAATAATCAATTAATTCATCATAATTAATTAATTGATGTTTTATATGGGAATCGATGTTTAACCCACTTTCCAACGTCAAATTGAGTGAAAAGTTTTCACACAGACGTATTTTTAATGACAATACATGAATCAATTGTCATATTTACTAAATAATCAATTAAGCCATCATAATTAATTAATTGATGTTTTATATGGGGATCGATAAAACACTCACTTTCGAACGTCGAATTGAGCTGAACGTTTGCGCACAGACGTATTCTTAATGACAATACATGAATCAATTGTCATATTAACTAAATAATCAACCAAACCATCATAATTAATTAATCGATATTCGATATATAGGCCTATTCGATTGCAAGATTCTTTAAGACTAAAAAGTATAAAATAATATTACATGAAAAAAAAATATTTTTTTTAAAACAACGCTTATATTTAAATGCACTAAAAAGTAAAAAATAAATTTTTGCCCAACAAATTTTTGCCTCACTCGGAAAATAAAAGCGTTGGGCGCTTTCCCTGCATAAAGAGCAGAATACTGCAATCTATGTTAATACCGAAAGCGCCCAACGCTTTTATTTTCCGAGTGAGGAAAAATTTGTTGGGCGAAAATTTATTTTTTACTTTTTAGTGCATTTAAATATAAGCGTTGTTTTAAAAAAAAAATATTTTTTCATGTAATATTATTTAGTTTTTACAATGTTCAAGAAACTTTTTTTTTCGATGTCGATTATTTCAGGTTTGATGTCGATGTCGAAAAATTTCCGACATCGCGATGTGACATCGATGTTTTGATTTCGATGTCGATGTTGTAATTTAACATCGATGGGCAACCTTAGTTTGAACAGTATGTTTTTTTATTACCTTGTTACATTACATACAAGTGACAAGACATATATTCAAAAGGAATGGTAGAGAATTGTTAGTAGGCCATTCTAAATGTTAAAATCCTTTAAATGCGTATATGTTTGTTAAATGGTGACTGGCACTCTTCCCTTGTACAAAACTAATGCATTGTACTGTACACATTGTTGTTACATTGTAGGCTACCATTTTACAAGGAACGATTTTCAGACATTTAGGCCTGGGTCTATAATGTGCTTCGTTGTCGTGACGCACCAAAGTCGCTGTTTATGTAGTGCCCATTCATGTTTCATAATAAATCAAATTGCTTCTAGATAAAATCAAACATTAATTTTCAAAGTTAAAAAAATCCTTGCCTAAACCGGGAATCAAACCCTGGACCTTCTGCATTGGAAGCAGGAATAAACCCATTAAACCGACAAGCCACACAATATTGAAATAATTAAGATTTAAAAAAATTACATTTCAAAGTTCAAACATTTTGTAAATAGGCCTCCCATTTCTAGCAATAAAGTTTCTGTTCCACAATAATCATTCCAATAGATCCTCCTATTGTTATTTTATTGTTACATCGATGTACTGTGAAATGTCGAATCATCACAATCACAATCATCACAAGCTCAGGGTGTTTGCAGCCAGGGAGTCAAACTGAACCGGAAAAAACATTTTTTTTATGAACCGTAACCCAAATTGAAATAATTTTTTTTAGTGAAACCGCAAAGTAGTTTCCGTTAATTCTTGTTAATTTCGATTCGGTAGGCCTAATGGTTCACAACACGAATTTAGTTCTTGTGAAAATTACAAAGTAAAACGAATGTGTCAACCTTGTGACATTGAATTTTTAAATTACTACCTTCTTCATCATGGTGTGGTCCCCACCCGGTCACCCCCTCTGCAGATACGGTTCCCAACCGTCCCGACGGTTTGGGACAGACCAAGAATTGAAGATCTTGTCCTGTTGAAAGTAAACTGATTATGGCAAATGTCCTGAAATTACACGAAAGTGTCTTAGTTGTACCCGCGACCCCGCGCCGCTCGAATCGTTAGCTCGAAACGAACAGTGAGAATGGATAGATAATAATAGAATGTGAGAATGGTTTTTCAAAGTTGACTTTTCAAATTCACGATGTTTTCTTAATCATTTCGTAGGTTTCAGTATAGGTATAGGCATAGGCCCACCCTATTAATATTGTTATAATCACACAATTATAAAAATAAAAAAAATCTCAGACAGGCACGTGGACTCCTAATTTTTATTCTCTGCCTATCCTTTAAATGCAAGTGAAAGATTTTTATTCAAAAGGAATGCGTTAAATTCTTTGGAATGTGTGTTAGCTTTTAAGGTAATATATTTCTTGTCAAGCAGTAAAAACACATTAAAGAAACGTAAATCAGGGATAATTTCTCAAAGTTGAGAGACACTAGCAAAATAACAGGAAGGCCTGGTCGCAAGAAATCAGCAGCTTAGGCTTAATTCGTGAAATGTATCTTTGGCTGCAAGTCCCCTGATAATAGACTGGTTTAAAAATAGTGTCGTGTTAAACTTAAACTGGACCACACTTATTTATTTCATGTTTTAATTCAGTCTCGCGCAAGTACTAATATGTACCGTGTTTTGCCCTGCAGGTACGATTGGTCATGTGGCGCATGGAAAGTCGACAGTGGTAAAAGCCATCTCGGGTGTGCAGACCGTTAGATTCAAGAACGAGCTGGAACGAAACATTACCATAAAGCTTGGTAAGTGCACTTGTGTGCAGTATCCAATAACTATATCCATAGTAAGTAGTTTTTAGTAGTAGTATCTCTTTGTTTTTATGAATGCTGTTTTTCATGTACATGTACACAGTATACAATATACAGTCATACATACATACATACATACATACATACATACATACATGTACATACATCATATACATATGTATGTATGTACATGATACGAATTTTGGTAGCTTTGGACGCAGGAACACGTAAGCTGCTTGTTACCGATTACAAGTGTTGTAATTTGAAATACCGTCCTCACCGACAGTCGTCAGTGTTGCCAGGCCAGGCGAATAGTTAATTTGCTATGAGCCTATATGACAGTTTCAATAGATGTGCTTACGAGATCTCATGCCCCGCCGATGCGAGCGGCTTGGGAGTAGTGTCGTTATGTCATGCATGTAACAACCGTCGTGTTGAAGTGAATATTGTCGTCCAAAATGAAAAACAACCCGAGCCTGCCATTTTCACAATAGATCATTTCATTTCATGGTTTTGAGATAGGACTAGTGTTGTTGTTCTATCGTTTATAAATAACTAGAATGGTTAGTCACAC
Organism: Isoperla grammatica; assembly: GCA_945910005.1. Classification (NCBI taxonomy): domain Eukaryota; kingdom Metazoa; phylum Arthropoda; class Insecta; order Plecoptera; family Perlodidae; genus Isoperla; species Isoperla grammatica. The sequence goes on along the minus strand of OX246741.1, from coordinate 17,591,163 downwards.
TTGACAATTAGGAATTATAGTGCCTTGCTACCGCTATCTTTCCACTACGTCATCACAAAACGTACTGACGCGACCGGCAAGAGAATGCAGCGCGGCCATCGAGCAAGAAAGCAAGAGATATTGATGGTACCAAGACTGGATAAAATGGTTTGCAGCCTTCTTTACAAGGTTCTACTGTCGTTTTCCCCGCTACACTTGCAGGCAGTGCTTTTTTTTTACCGTAGGCCTAGGTCTGAACCATGGCTAAAATGTAAACATCATCTAGCCTATCCATCTGTATCTAGATTAAGGCTGAGTCGTGTAAATGTTAAGACGTGTACATGCCCGGACAAAAATATTCGTAAATTGTCGCTCGTGGTTAACTGTGCACTGTGACAAAATGTCCGGGGACACAAAATGCGGCAGATATAATCAACAATGATTATAATAAATTATAAAACAAACACATTATGCATAATGAATAATAATGTGTTTATTCGTTAAAACTTTTTTTGTCTGGAACGGAGACGCAAACTTACTTTTTTAAATTTTGACGGGAAGGGTGTTAAGTTTACATAGGCCTAGTTAAATGTGAAAATTTTGGAAAAATAAATGTTAACAAAATGAAACTTTTTCTCCCAACCCTAATCTAAATGAGTACCTAGATATGATGTTTAGGATAAGTGGTGCACAAGCCTATGTTTAAGTGATATGGTTGAATTGTGGCTTAATAGAAATCTGCCTACACTCTATAAAGGAATCGGGCTTCGTTTTTGTTAGGAAGTAAAAAAACTTTCTTTACACTGTTGTCTTATAGATCCAATTTTGAATACCAGTGACTAAAGGAAATATTGGAGAGTTAAAACTGTTGACAATGATTTAATAATAATAATAATAATATTATTACTAATATTAATAACAGATAGGCTTAGGCCTACTAGTTTCAAATAGGTTTTTGATAATTATAGTTACATATTACACACACACACATAACTTGTTTTTGCGACGAGTGAAGAAGATGGAAATCTGTCTTTTTGGGAAGTATGGAGTGCATAAAATAAAGGCTATTCTCGAATGAAGAAAGAACACATTTTTACTACGTATTGCTCCTTGAAAATGGACTAGCCTAGATCATTCTTGGCCATAGTGCAATCAAGTGATTTAGGCCTAGGTATCTACTTATAATCTTCTAGGCTTCCCTGTGGCACATCTTTTGTAGCTGAAAGTTGAATATGCCTACTGAATTTTAAACAATGGCATGATTTGTTGGAAATTGGAATCAATGAGGAGAAATCGCCAGCTAACTTTTGCAATTGCAGGCGACGGGGCGAATGGTTTGGAAACCCTGACTGGCATGAAGCTGTTGCCATCCCCGCTGTTATTGGCTGCAAGTGGAGACCCGACGAGTCATCCGGCAATGCTATTGGCTGCTGCGAAGGAACGTATTTCTGAAAACGACCAACCCACGATAAAGCGGAGGAAGTTGCCAAGATTTTCTGCCAAGAAAAAACAAAAATGTAACCAGGAACTAATTTCCCTTGCAAATGGCCTACATAATGTGTGTGAAACTCCTGGTCATATATCTGTTGAAAAGTCAGACTCGGATAAATCGGGGTCTAGTTTAGGTATATCGGTGCAATCAATTGTCGAGGGTTCATTTGTCACTTACACAGACAGCATAGACAGTGGAAGGGATTCGACAAGCACTCTAGCAGAGAACTGTGACATTGCTGCAGATGACGACGATTTAGAATACGACGAAGAGTGGGAAGTTCAAGATATACTAGATCACTGCTGCTACCCAGATAAACAGCTGAAGTATTTTGTGAAGTGGAGGGGATGGGAGGAAAAGTATAACAGCTGGGAAGTAGAAGACAATCTTGCCAACTGCCCGAGCATAAGAGAGCGGTACTGGAAGAAAGTTTACGGCGAGTTCGAGAAGTCTGATTTTAACCCGTCTCGCATGGAGCAAGATGCATACCGTGCTACTCTAACTCAGAGCTTCAACAGTGTAGAAAACATGCAAAAACTAATAAAAAGCTACAGTGGTAAAGACTTGATACACAAGGAACGGACACTGATGAGGGAGGTCAGGGAACTGTTACGCTCAAAGATCAACCAGGAAGACAAGAATACTGTGGATAGGCTGAAAAAGAAACTGTGCGTGAGGGCGTTCCAGATCTTGAGACAGGAGCAGGTCACAAAACTGAAGCAGTGGGAGGAGGACATCAACGCCATCAGCACGGAACACGCGAAACTCCACGTGGAGAACATGTTTGACCTCGAGGGTCCGCCCGAGAACTTTGAGTACGTCAACGACTACGTCCCCGGCCCGGGCGTGGTCATACCCACGGACCCCCCGATCGGCTGCGACTGCAAACCGTCGTGCCTCGAGAACGGGGGCTCTTGTTGCGCTGCCCAGTCGGGAGGCAGGTACGCCTACAACGACCAGCGCAGGCTCCGCGTCAAGCTGGGCACGCCCATCTACGAGTGCAACTCGAGGTGCACGTGTCCCCCCACGTGTGGCAACCGCGTGGTACAGGCCGGCAGACGCGTGGAGCTGTGCGTCTTCCGCACGGCGTCGGGCTGCGGCTGGGGGGTCAAGACGCCGCACCCCATCAAGCGCGGCACCTTTGTGTGCGAGTACGTCGGCGAGGTGATACGCTGCGAGGAGGCGGAGCGCAGGGGCAAGATCTACGACGCCGAGGGCCGCACCTACCTGTTCGACCTCGACTACAACGAGAAGGACCAGTTCCCGTACACGGTGGACGCGGCCAAGTTCGGCAACGTTTCGCACTTCATCAACCACTCGTGCGACCCCAATCTCGCCGTGTTCGCCGTCTGGATAAACTGCCTCGACCCGAACCTGCCCAAGCTGGGCCTGTTTGCCACGCGGAACATCCGGCGCGGCGAGGAGATCACCTTCGACTACATGTGTCAGTCCCTCGCGCCCCCGCCGCCCGCGGGCGAGACGGAGGTGTTGTCGCCCACGCGCGGGCGGCTCGCCATCGCGGGCGACGTGCCGGAAGCCTCCGCCCTCGCGCCCAAGACACTCTGCAAGTGTAACGCCAACAAGTGTCGCCGGTATCTCTTCTGAGTGTGTCAAGTGTTGACGGATCGAGGAGGTTCTCGTTACGGTCTTTTCCTATTAATTCCGTTTTAAAGGGCGTTGCTTGCAGCTATTAGCATTTAGCATGTAGGTTTTTGTTTTTAAAGCTCTAAACTGACATACATAACTAATTAACTAATTAACTAATTAACTATATATCTTTTTGTATGGTTTCAGTGAAGCACTATTGCAACAGAATTCTTGTAGAGAGAGTCTGAGGTGATTTGAAATAGTTCAAATTTCCATCATTCTGTCGAGAATTGCCTACATAATTTTGGTATTAGGCCTACATTAATGTGTTCAATGAATTTTCTTTTAAATGATGAGTTAGGTAGTCCATATGTATATTTATTTTCCCAGGTTTTCTGTATGAATTTTGATAGCTATTATATACCACTTTGGGGGGGGGGGGGGGGAGGGGGAAGTATCTTTTCAAAATTTACACCTCTTAGTATTTTGATATGTAATGTGTACATGTATTATGTTGTAAAAATATCCCATTATTAGTTATTTGATGAATAATTGTACCAGCAGGTATAGCCTTATATTAACCACTCCACATTCAGCCTGTACATTGTACCAGCAGGGCGATTCTGAATAGGCGGAGATGAGTTTTTCACCAGTGTTGGTCGCTACTGAAGGCGAATGCAAGGCGGTGATTGGGTCATCGCCTTCTTGTAACAACCAAAACCGGTGATAAACTTATAGCCATCCATTCAGAATCACCCTGCTGGGCTAAGTTTTAATACGCCAGACAACCTACCAGTATGCTTATCCTTGTAGTACCGGTATCAATAAGTCTACCTACTCTCATGGGGAAAGGTGTCTCGCTGTAAAAAACACACGAAATTAATGTTTTTTTTTTTTTTTAGTAATTTACTATCTTGAGAACGCTACATGATGTTAAAAAAGTGAAATGTGCAAATTGTGGTCTCATAAGAACTAAAAAAAGTGGATCCTTATAGTATCAAGTATTTTATTGCTATCGGGTAATAAGTAATAATTGTTTTGGCTGGGAGAAAACGTTTAATTTTGTAAACATTTTTCCAAATTTTTCGCGTTTTTACGTAACTCCAATGATAAAAGAAAAGAGTTGTAATGTTCGCGGAAAGAAAAATTACGAAATAACACGGGTGATATATTTATTGTTGATTATACTGCCACCTTTTTGTGTCCAACTGTCCACAGTTATTGTGAACCCCCCCCCCCCCCCCACACACACACACACACTAAGCTATGCCTCGTTGCTCGTCGCCCGGTCCCCGAACTCGCCCTGTCAGAAAAATCTGCGAGTTTGGGTTTTGGGTGGGGGTGGCGGGGGAGGGGTATAGGATCACGATTAAACATGCAGGCCTATGAATATTTGTACATGTATGTATATTTTTGCACGGGTTTTTACACGTTTAAATGTTTACACAACTCGGCCAGGATTAAATATAAATTATTTTACACCACCAATATTAGGTAGTTTCAATCATATAAATTTCAGCTTTTATTGATCTTATTGGAATTTGAAATACCTCGATGAAAATCTAACACCAAATTATTCAATTTTATTGCAACAGTATTCCAATGTCACATGCAATTTTAGTGTGAGAATTCTATGCTCACTGTGAAGCTGCTCGTGTTACCCAACAGTCGCCCCTTGTATCCCAATCGATAAGCCCCGTGTAGATTCAAATTGACGAAAAATATCATGATAATTCATGCTAAATCGGCATAATGTTGGTGAATGACTAGTACCGTAAATCGGTAATCCGTTCTGCTCCTTAAATATTATTACGAACGTCAGCCGTGCTCTAGGGAATGACATAATTTTTACTTCCCTGCTACGTTTGAACAACACACTGGTAAAATCGAAAAAATTTGTATGAACAAAGTTTTCAGTTATCCTAGCTGTCGTTCGTCCCAAGTAACTCGTATAATATGGGCTGTACTGTATTTTAAAATGTAAATACTAATTTGTTTCAAATCTCTATGAAAGAGCGTTATTAATATAATGTTAATGTAAGGACTAAGGAACACCAGAGTTAGGCAACATCGAACTAGGTCAGGAGAAGAGGGTGACTACTCTCCTATATGTTGTTACAACTTCAGGTTTATTATTAACATGAAGCTATAGCCGATAGGTTAACTCGACCCATGTGCCATCTTTGTGCAGAGCAGTGCGTGCAAGAACAAAATAGCCTCTTCCCTCCACTCTAGAGTGATGAAACTAAAGAAAAATAGCACAATGTGCCTTTCATAGACCAACTTTTTATAATGTTATTGTTTAACATTGCTACAGTCTTAATCTTTTTTCGTTCATTGTAAATAAAAACTTTTGTCCTTTAGTCTTAAGTTAGTTAGGTAGCCTACATCCAACCTTACAAGAAACCAATATTTTAAAATATCTTTAAATCGTCCATTTTCAGTTCTCATATGGATCTGGAGAATTCTCTTCTGATCTCTATTTCTTTTTTCGTTCATTGTAAATAAAAAACTTTTGTCCTTTTGTCTTAAGTTAGTTAGGTAGCCTACATCAACCTTACAAGAAACCAATATTTTAAAATATCTTTAAATCGTCCGTTTTCAGTTCTCGTATGGATCTGGAGAATTCTCTTCTGATCTCTATTCAAAAAAGAAGGCATTTTGTTTATAATTTTAGGGAGTAGACCTACAAGTTATAAAATGTAGCCAACGTAAATTGCATTGTGATTTACATTTTGTAAAAATGGGTGCCAAGATTTTAAATTTATTTAATAGTATTTACTATCAAATAAGGTTGTTTGTAAATTGTGCAGTTTTATCTGTAATCGCCCGCGTACGGTGTGTTAAAGCCCGTTCAGAACCAATTAGCATACGTAACTTATGAAAATTACGAAGTTAGTCCAATGCAGTTCATATGCTAATGTTCACATGGAAATTTGCGAAATTATCGCTATACGTAATTATCGAAAAGTTGAATCAACTTTACAGCTAATTTCAGTAATTTTCTAAATTGTGCGCATGCGCACAAAACAAATTACACATATTTCGAGTTTGTTTGCTGGTTTTAAGAAAGCTGTTGAGGTTATAATGGACGATTCACTTTTCATTTATCTTGAGCAAAGTTCAGAACATTTTGTACGATAATAGAAGGTCGGATTATCGGGGAAAGTGCAGTCATATCTGATTGGTTTATGTTCATTTGTGAAATTTCATTCTGAACACCTGCATCAATTTCTAAAATTTCTACACGTTAATTTTCGCACGCTAATTGGTTGTGATCGACGCTTTAACTTTCACAAGCTAGACAAAATTAAAAGGTTGTGATTTGTGAATAGTTTGCAGTGACCAAATTATAAGTTAAGAATGCAACGCATACACATGAGTGTGTAGACCTTCTTATTTAACAACATTTCTTTGAAATATCATGAATGTAGCTGAACAGGCAATTTCTGTGTTCGATGACTACCAATGGTATGATCAGTATTTCAAAGTCATAATGTAAAAAAGGAGCTATGAAGTATGAACTATTAAACCCTGCGCAATTGTCAGGATTGTATATTCGCAATCGGCGAAAGTTGGCCGATCACGGCCTACAGTATGTATACACGCGTGGCTTCTAAATCTCTCGGTGAAGAAGGCATATCTTTAAACTTGATACTGTGGCGAAGATATAGATCTAATAATACGAGAGAGAGAGAGAGGTGTACATTATAGTAGGCATCCGACTGCTTCATTGACTATGCTCCCATTGTTATTGGAATCATCGGCATCACAGTCATATAATCTTTCCCAATTGTAATGCCGATTGCGATCATTACGATTTATTGTGTACAGTACAATAAAGGCCTACGCACAATTGGCATAGCGCAAGCGTAACGGAACGTAAGCGCAGCGCAAGAAATATGAACCAATGTTATCACATGGCCTCGTCTCCAACTGACACAAGAGCGCATGGCGCAGCATAACGGAGCGCAAGAGTTGGTTATATTTTATATTTTTGCGTTGTGCTTGTGCACGACATAACGATCGACCAATAGGAATCTTGTTCCAACTAGACAGCTGTGGTCTCGTCATACTAGCTCAGTCAAATTAGTAATTGTGTTTAGTATATTATTACGTGACTTTCGTTTGTATCAGACTAGAGCCCTTTACCGTCACTAGCCTTCAATTTCAATTGATAAAATAAATTAAGAACCGATGTTACCTCTTGATTCTCAAGTGTGCACTGTATCAACATTATATCAAATGAAACTGTTTTACAAGACTTTGACTAGGCCTATCGCGGATAGAATTTGTTGAATGCGAGGTAGGCCTAGGCCTAGAATAAAACGGATACAATATAGGCAAGCCGTTAATTATAACTATATACGTCTTGTTTCATGCCTGTGAATGCAGGCCAACCCTAGACCGATGATAACAAGTGGCAATATTGAATTTGTAGTATGTGCCCTAACCTCAAACCATGGCGAGTGCAGACGACTAGACAGCCAAAACTTGCTTTGCGCTGTGGTTGTGTTTCGTGAATTGTGCGTTGGCGTCGGCCTTACGTTGCGCTTGCGTTGTGTTTATGCTTGCGCTGTGCCAATTGTGCGCAAGGCTTAAGAACCAAGTGTTAACTATGTATTTCTCTATTACAATTTCAATGCTGACAATTGTGCATAGACTTTGGGCTTTGCTCCAAATAATTTTTTTTTTTTTTTTATTTTGTCTTTTAAATCATCTGTTGCTTTCATAAGTAGTAATTAGTCATGTACTAGGTATTTGTTTTTTGTTAGAACATTAGATTCAATATATGTTAGACATTTTCTTTAGTTTGTAACTATATTATGAATATGATAGTGTTCATCATTGGCATTTGAATAATATGTAGCCTATAATAATGTCGTTAAACCCAGTTGCAATCTGTGCAGAAACCATGTACTACATATGTCGTTTGTATTAAAATTATTTAATTCTTTAAGTTAAGCTCGATATAGGATATTCAAGAGGATGTCAATGTCGAAAACTTAGTGAATTGCCTGTTAAAATTGTAGTGGGGCTGTTTTCCATGTTTGTACATATCACCCACCTCCATATTATGTTGGTTAGTTAGTCTCTTTGTAAACGTTATCAATGTTAGTGTAATGTAAATTGTGTGTGAAATTCAACCACATAACTGTAGGAACATGTTGTATGCAACTTTATATTTTAAACTGCGTGACATACAGAACTGTGAGCTAACCCCGTGAACACTTACGAGAATGCTGTTGTCTTGAACGAATGTGAATATGCGCTCGTTAGTAAACTATCGGTAGAACTGAAAAGTGAAAATGAGTGGAGGAGAAATGGAAAATGGCTAACAATTGTTTTAGGCTTAAAAAGCTGTGAGATTGTTCATTAATTCGTATGGTGTAATGTAATGTGCTCAGTGTATATAATATTATGTTAAATTCATGGTGTTACATGAGTTGTTGTAATGACTTGTAACTTGTAAGAAAATCATAATTACCATGAGGCTAGAATCTATTTTTAATACCCACTACAAAGTTCAAATCAAATTGGTATTTCCTTTTTAAGTAAAGGTACCTACTTTGTACTATTGTGCACGTGATGTGATCACAATGATCTAGTGGTTATCTGATGATGCTGACAATGTCATAATATTATTTTCGTTTTAGGTTTATGTTTTTAGTTATCATTTTTTGATTTTTTTCATTTACATTTGTCAATTCTTTCACCGCAGGTTTTGACAAATTCTTATGAATTTGAATACACAGTATGATATTGCCACTGCCAGTAGACAATATTTGTTGTCAGTAGTACATTTTCCTCCCATAGATTTAGTAATAACAAAGTACAGTACTACTATAAACTACACGTCAATCATGTATGTACACATACCAATATACCAGTTTGTTAAGTTATACTATTTCACTTGTATAATTTTGGATCTTTTCAGTAAAATCTATGTACCTATTTTAATAAAGTGTTTATTATTTTGTTTCCTTATATTTTTAAGAATTTTCATAGATAGGTCTACAGTCTACTCCAGTTATTATGATTTGGTGCTTAAAATAATTGAAACATACTGCCTTAGATTTAAAATGACAATTGATGGCTAATTTCAAATTTCCTACTCATACATTTCAATTCAGTTTTGTTATATTCACATTTGCAAATTTACTATAAGTATATTTATATTAGAAGGTAATTCGCTTGGGGCTGAGCCTAAAAACACCAGTACAAAACTACAAAATGTATTCAGTGTGGGCCTATCACCATCAATCACTGTTATTATTAGCATTATCTACTTACTACCAAGCTGTGATAGCCTGCCTTATTTTTAAAGTAAATGGTTAGAATGGGGTTCTGATTGTGCTGAGAAGTTGCCAAGATAATGTAAACATAATTTAACAAAAAACGAAAATTAACTAGATTTGCTCTCATTAGAGGTACCAGTACAGTGTGAAAGAAATAGAAAGAACAGCAGCCACACACACACACACATCAACAGCAGGACACTAAAACAATCGAGTACGTACGTTGTTCACACCAAATAATTACTCAATAGACAATTTTACGCGTAGTTTACATCTTGGATGTCCGCCATTACGGCCATTCTTTTTCTTCAAAGCACAGCCTTCTCATCGGGTCAATCCGCAATAGAACCTCGGATTGAACCAATGTTCAAAAAAGCTGTGCTTCAATGTAATCTGGCAAAATGATTGAAATTACGAGAAGGCTGTGTATTCAAAATGGTTGCAATGGCGGCCTTTCAAACTCAGATTAGCCGGTAATGAGATTTGCTGCGAACAAACATGGTGACAGTCATGTTTGTTGAAATCATGGTTACCAAACCGAGCTTGCTAAATCGAAGCTTAACAAAGTTGGTGAAGTGGGACCATAGGTAGTTATTTGTACATTTTGAAAAATAAGTATATATGTTGTAACTAGGCCATTAGGCCTATCGTAACAAATCAATTATTGATACAATTGTATTGAAAATAAAATTTCAGCACTACAAAAACCTGCTTTTTTTAAGTATCCCAATAGACAAGGTAAATATCAGTTTACCATTCGTCCCGGTTTAGACAGGAGAGTCCCGTTTTTTTACCCGCTGTCCCGGCATCCCGAAGACTTTGTGAAAAGCGCTGTAGGCCTAATGCCCCAAAATTCCGAAAATAGCTTATTAAGTCCCGGATTTTATCGACTTGCGATACTAATAATAATAATAGAACACTTAATTGCAAGATTATTATTATTATTATTATTAATACCCGTGATAGCCTTGACGGTCGACCTACGAGTGTACGTTGAATGACGTCGGTTTCACTGATGGTGTGCGACAATGAATGCGTAGTTGAGTATATGTGAAACATTTAGTAATGCTCTCTTCCCTACCATTAACTCAATTTCTTCTCTTAATTTACACAATTATTTTGGATAAATGAACTGATGTGAACAATTTCAGATTGACCATCTAAAGTAGGTGTCAAGTTATGGGAGCTGGTAGTGTTGCAGGGGGCCTATATACATATATATATACATATACATATTGGTTCAGATATGTTTTTAAATAGATGATATTGACACTTGGGCTTACCGCCTCATATCCTGGCAACAATGTTAATTGAGATGATAAGTGGTTGATAATGAAGATAAAAACCACATCACATCAATGCCCAAGCCTGGAATGCGGGATCCACGATTTACTAGACCAATGCTTGATTGACCAAACAACGGTGTCTTCTTTGGTGATATTATTATTAGTACAAAATATATTCAAGGTTGTGGTTCTGTCAATACCTGTTGAGTGAAGAGAACAATTTATGGTGTAAAATAAATATAATTAAGCCTACTATAGTATTTGAATGTTGAAGTGTAGCATGGCTTCAGACAGGTTTGGTTTTACATTACCCGAAGAGTCAAGGATGGAACACACTTGGATTAAAGGTAACCCAATCAAAAAAGCAATAGGGAACATGCATACGATTTTTTTTAGTGTAACAAGTACTTAGTTTTATAGTCTGGTGTCCAACAATTGCATTTCCAAAAGTTTTTTTTTTTAAATTATTATTGAACGGGTCTAATAATGAATTGAATATCACATTTATTTGAATTTCCTCTTGCCGCGAAGAAACGCGCGCTGATTGGTCGGCGGCCTCTGTGACGCAGTATGATGGTTTGGCCTGCGAGCGCGCGACTGCTACAGCTGTGTTTCAGTGCACGATGAGCGATCATTGACGCCCAACGTCGTGTTGTTATCAGTAGCTCGTATTGCATGAACTAAAATGACAGACGGAGGCTTTACAAAGGCCAACAGCACAAATTTACCGCAGATAGATGGTTTTATGGTGGCGAATTTCTTTGCGGGAAATGATCACTTCACTGGAGCGGAGTTACGGGATGTGAAGAATAATGCCAGTCACACATATTTTCTTGACTTCTTTTAGCCTAGTGTCTTACCACATAATTTGTTGTTTTTATACTCACGATCATATTTATTTTATACAATAAAAAATTATATATAAAATACAATGTGCCTTACAATACATACATTAATTTTGTCGTCATTATTCCGATTTGTTAATTATTTATCTCCGAAGTCCAAACCAAATCCCATCATGATTGATTTTGTAATACTAAATAATATGTAAAATATGTACATAGTAATACGCCCCCCCCCCCCCCCCCCCCCGAAATTCCATGTCGTATTGAGTGGCATTTTGAAAGGGAGATTTCGTGACGATATCGAGCTGGTTTAGTAGTCCCAACACTTCTTAAATGATCCCTTGACCTTGTACTCCCTCACAGCTGCAAAGAAGACACTTGAAGTCTTGTTGATAGTCGAGAGCTTGGATGAATGAGGGTCATGGACACTTCCCCCTCCCCCCTCCTTACAGATGCACACCCCAAAACATTGTGAATGTAAACAATACTTAGTTTATGGATCAAGCAGATGTTAAATCACAATTTTTATTATATTCCTCTTTATTTATTTAAAACTTGATTGGTGACTTCTTTCTTCTTTACATATGCTAACCCTGTGACAAATTTAATAACCTCTAACCCACCACTACACGCTTAAACGTTTATCCTTCCAATCCCTAGACTGAGTTCATTATCTAATCTAAAATAAAACACATTGAAATGATCTTGGCAGCAAAACAACATCGATGTCATTGATATAGGGTTCTTACTGACATCTCGTCTCGCTGCTTCCAACCACTGTCTTTGTCGTTTATTGTTTTTTGGAAAACAAACCGTGAAAACAACATCAATACGTTGGAAGATAGGCGAACAATCACAGACCTGATATACTTGTTCAAAATCTTACGTGGTATGTATGGTAGATATAAATGTAATCAGTGATTTTAATTTCCGTGTACCCAACAAAAATACCCGGAATCGTGACGTGTTCCTGACTCCTAAGTGTAGAATAGATGTTTATAAATACTCATGTTTAAATAGGCTTATGTGCACTTATAACGCTGCAGTCAAGAAGCAAGATGACATTGACATCCACCATTTAGAACTAAGTGCTTTTAAAAACATAATTTTTAAGATGTATAACTTGCAAACAGGGTTGCTCAACGTGTAAACCCACAAACAATTCTTCACGCTCACACATACACTCACAACACACGCACACTCACACGCACATGCGCACACACACACATTTACTCACTTGTCCACGTTTTATTTACTATGTGTTTTTGTATCTTATTTTGTTCAATGACTGTTTTCTTTCTATCATGTTCTGTAGTCTAGTAGGTATATATTATATCACACTTGTGGGGTTCGTCCCCGTTGTTGATAAATACACAATAATAATCTTCTCTGGAGTCTTTACACTTGTGTTGAGTACACATGGGTACTATGCACCACTTATAAGCGCCAGAAGATGTTTTAGTCTCCATAGTGCACAATGTTCGATGAGCGGTGTGGGCGAACGCGTGCAGTCGACTGCGCGACACCGGCAGACTACTATCATGTAACGTCACTAGCGATTCATCATGGCGGCGGCCGTTTTTTCGCGCCAAAAGAGTGAACGCAACTAAAACTATTATTTTGAGGGGTAGAATGACTCGATTTTTAAATTGTAAAGACATAATATCAGTTAATATCGTGTACAGATTTTAAAAATCACATTAGAAAGTTAAGTGCAAGTTCCCTATTATAAGTACTAACTTACACAGAAGTATAGGTAGGTGTTATGCTCTCTACAAACAAGTAATTTTTCCTTGCCATCACAAGAATTCGCCAATTCAATCCCCACCCACCCACTGACTCTTCATGTTTGAACACGTCCATTAACAGCTTGAGGGTCATGTCAGTTGCCAACCACATTTCATTTGCAACACCTTGGTTTATTTTGTTCACTTTACTATAAGCTGTGGCAATACACAAACAACAAATGGAAGCCCAGTTTCAATACATATCAATACATAACAAACTACCAAATCTAAGTTATTTTTCTTAAAGATTAGTTAACTGATTTAGCAAGTCAAATTTATTTGACAAGTACAGTCATGTTGCACGTGAATGTGCACACGTCACCAGTATGTGCTAAGTCAAGATGAAACCCTTCTGCTATCCTTCATCAGTCAGCTTTCATATTTTCTGGTTAATAATCCATGGAGTGTTTTGAAATGGCTCTGCATTCCTTCCTCTTTTCTATCACACTTTATTTCTAAATAATATCCTAGATTATCTGTTGCATAGCATATTATGTAGTAGGGATGACATCGGGTAATAAAATTCGGAAGCGGTTCCAGTTATCATATTACCCGGATCCTGAAAACGTATTTTTCGATGTGTAGGCTTGATTTGAAGGTCGTCGTTAGGCTTTGCGAAGTGCGCGGGGAGCGAAGACAAGGGACGAATGATATACACGCTGCCCGCTCGGTTAGCCTCTCGGAATATGCCTGCAGTAATCACGTCGAGTAAAAATACATTTCTCAATACACAACTGAAGCACATACATAAAACATGATATTTTAAGGAAAATAAATAGTAATAGAACAATTAATAGCCAGAATGTTCAACAGAATGTTAAACAAACAGTAACGAATGCAAGTCAGCTAATTTAGCCTAGAAACGGACTAAAAAAATAACTTGGACCCGAAAAACGTTTCCGGGTAATATTTGGAGCCGGGTACCCGATGTCATCCCTAATATGTAGCCTACTTCATTCTAAGACAATGTTTTTTATTTGGAGTTCGTCCAAACGCTTATCTCACCGAATCCATTCACGTTCCCGTTTGTCGCAACACGTCTGTCTCCTGTGAACTCGTGTCCCGTCTACAGGGTTGGTTTAGTCGCTTTAAATTAAAGTCCCCCACTGCAAATCAGTTTAGTTACTGAGTGGGTAGACTAAATGTGAATTTATTTATTTATTTATTTATTTATTTATTTATTTATTAATTAATTAATTAATTAATTAATTAATTTATTTATAAATTTAAAATTAAATAAAAAAATTTAATTTTTTTTTTTATAAATTTATTAATTTATTTATTTATTTATTGATTTATTTATTTATTTTATTGTTGCGGTGTGACGTCGACAGGCTATGCGAACGCCAAGATCTACAAGTGCGACAACGAGAAGTGTCCGCGCCCGTCGTGCTACATCTCGGGCGGCTCCTCCAAGGACGACTCGTTCCCGTGTCTGCGGCCCAGCTGCTCGGGCCGCTTCCAGCTGGTGCGACACGTTTCCTTCGTCGACTGTCCCGGCCACGACATTCTCATGGCCACCATGTTGAACGGAGCCGCAGTCATGGACGCCGCACTGCTTCTCATAGGTAATAATAATAATAATAATAATAATAATAATAGTGCGAAAATTTTTGAACTAAGAAGAATGAAGACTTCAAGAAGTTCTCCATCCCGATGGTGGTTTTCGTGGTTTCCACCTTACAAAGAGCGAATGCTGGGATGAGTACAAATCGGCCACGACCGTACATAGCATCCACAGTTCGGTTTTGAAAAAAAAATGTGGACAATGATATTTTAAGTAGTTCTAAGTAGATTTTAATAAGGTAAACACATGGAAATACTTGACATTTGTGTCCGTACAACATGTTTATGCCGGTTTTGACCGAGTTTGTATGTATTGCAACAATAAAACAATAATAATCTTTATTTATCTTTCGCTACCTCTGGTTACCTGTGGTTCGTCACCTCTGGTAACGGTGGAGGGAACTACTAAACAGCCCTCTGGTAACGGAAGAAGTGATCGAGGAAGAGGTTGAGGAGGTGGTTGTGTCAGGCCTGGCTAGCCGGCAACGAAGACATTAGCCCAAGACATGGAGTACTTTGCTACTCCCCCCTACCCGATAATTAATGTTGGAAACGGGGTCAAGATATATATATATTTACCTGCCGCTTCTTGTCCATTCATAGTACATCACATAAATACACATACGTTGTATGCGGTACACGGATAAACCTCTCACAAAATCCACCATCTCACATTTGCTGGGTTTCGTTTCGCCTTTCGTTTTAACACTCTCAATAAAATTGTTTTGGCATTGGCATCGAATCCCTGGTCAATGACAAAAGCATCTGTAAGGTTGTCTCGGGACAGGTATGTATGGATACTAGGAATGAAATTGACGAATTGATTCCTTTAATAATGGATTCCCAAATTTGAAGAATCAATAGGTGGGGGAAGAGTAGATGCTCCAACAGTTAATTTTTTTTGTAATGCTAAACATTCGACTTGACACTGCTATTTTTACGTGACTTCAATCAGGATCCAGCCGTGCAACTTGTCCCACAGTGGTAGCAGGTAGGCACTAGGCAGTAACGGACAACACAATTGGAATTACGTCCTTTGAATTCAAGTCAGAATGATCATTCTTTTAATAATTCACAGGTTCCTTATATGAAACACACCCCTATACCTACAAAGTGAAGTTTCATCCTTCATCGATACCGAAAATGTCATCCCTAATAGATACCCATTTGGGTCCCCACGCACCCACTAGACCAGCGATTGAAGAATGTACATGTGTTGGGTTGGTTGTAGCTGGCAACGAGTCGTGCCCTCAACCCCAGACGAGCGAACACTTGGCAGCCATCGAGATCATGAAACTGAAGCACATTCTCATCCTGCAGAACAAGATCGACCTTGTCAAGGAGGGACAAGCCAAGGAGCAATACGAACAGATCCTCAAGTTTGTACAAGGTGAGATCTCGACGTTACTCCTCGTTGTGTAAATGAAGTGTTGCACAAAGGCCTCCGTCTTGATTTGCAGATGGTAACTTTAAATCAATGCATTGAAACAAAACTAAATTGACTTCTATTTCAGTTTGGATATTATCTTGGGACAATTTTGCTCAAAATAGAAAATGTCTTGTGTTTGATTCTCTACTTTTTTTGTGCAATTTTGTTTAGTTAGTGATAATAAATTCTTCAAAAATTGTTCAGTTTTCAAACTCAAACCCACGCGAGTTGGCAGTTCGAAACTCTAGGAGGTTTGCACACATAGGCCTAAATAACTTTGTAAGTGTAGGATGCTTACAATAACTTCCGTAGGACCAAATACAAAACAGTATTAGACAAGTTTTTTCTTTCAAACTCAGTTCACGTTTTTAACTTTTTTGACATTGTGTAGAATTTTTGAGATTTTAATTTTAAAAAAATGAAATTTCGTGCGGGTTTAATTTTGGGGGTAGTATTCGCTGTTAACCAAAAGTGATTGTGTGTCAGGCACTGTGGCGGAGGGGGCGCCCGTGGTCCCCATCTCGGCTCAGCTCAAGTACAACATCGAGGTGCTCTGCGAGTACATCACCAAGAAGATACCCGTGCCGATGAGAGACTTCTCGTCCCAGCCTCGACTCATCGTCATCCGTTCGTTCGACGTCAACAAGCCAGGCTGCGAGGTGGAGGATCTGAAGGGGGGCGTTGCCGGGGGCAGCATCCTCAGGGGGGTGCTCAAGGTCGGTGGATTGATTAATTAGATTTTGTTTCAAAAACTTGTATCCAACCAAATCTAGTTGTAGTAGTATTTTTTCTCATTTATTCATTTATTTAGATTATGTTGATAGATGCCAATCGGCTGTAATATTATAATGTAGGGATAGGATCCAACAGCTTACCTTAGATGTAAGATGGCAATTTTGAGAGTTTAAAAGTGTACATTGAAGACATAACATAAATGATGATAAGTTTCTGCACGAGGTCTTGATCACTCAAGAGGAAGATGGCTACTGCCTCTCAAATTCATCATCTCTTAAATTTGTCATCTTACATCTAAGGTAAGCTGTTATATATTACTCTACAAACCGTACATTATAATATTTATTTATTTTCTTTTACTTTCCTTCGCATAGTAGTTTCATATTTAACCACTGGTTTGTTTGTTGCACAGGTCGGAATGGAGATCGAAGTCCGGCCGGGTTTGGTGTCCAAAGACAGCGAAGGGAAGCTCACTTGTCGACCCATCTTCTCTAGGATCGTGTCTCTCTTCGCCGAGCAGAACGAGCTGCAGTTTGCCGTGCCCGGCGGACTCATCGGTGAGCGATACAGTCGAGCACACTATTGGCGGTGCCTCGCGCTTGTATGCGGGTTAATATCGAGGGCTTTTAATTTTTATTTGGATTGGACCTGACTTCCTTAAAAGAGGAGGAATTTCTTTTTAAATAAGTGACTTGGTCATAGAAATAGAAATTTAAATACATCATTTTATAACAGGCCTACCAAAAATTCTTATATTTCTGTATCGTATTTTGAAATAACTTGCAACATTTTGTCATTGAAAAATGCTTCAAAGTTCTAAATTTTTAATTTCGAAATTCTTTCATTCTGTAGACTCTCTAATGTAATTTGTTTATTATTGACAACTTAAATGCAGCTGTACTGTATATCCATTTTACATAAGGTCTTAAAATTTAACATTTAACGTCACTCTTTTTTGCTTTTCTTTTTCTTGACATAGGCTAACATCGCGAGTAATTTAGTGGTAAATAAACCAATAGTCGAGTAACCGGTTTTGAAAACGAAACTTGGCCAACCAGAGACCGGTTGCTGGCCGATGTACCCAATAGCTATGTTTTGGTTGGAAAGACTGTTTGGCTGTCAGCGACCTGACAGTTCTGTTACGTTGTTGTCTAGGTGTGGGCACGAAGATCGAGCCGACTCTGTGCCGCGCCGACAGACTGGTGGGTCAAGTTCTGGGTGCAGTCGGCGCCTTGCCCAAGATCTTCATCGAGCTCGAGATATCGTACTACCTGCTCAAGCGCTTGCTGGGCGTACGCACTGAGGGGGACAAGAAGGGAGCTAAGGTAAGGTCCTTTACTGCGTTATTTAAGCGCCAACACGATCAGTTCTAACGCCGTAAGGTTTATGGAGCAAGGCATAAGAAATGTCAAAACATGGTCAAAGATATGTATGACCTTATGTCAACGCGCAGGCCTACACGTATTAAAACGTGTACACGTTTACACATGTACACTATCCCATCCCTAATGACAACACAAAATAACCTCCCTTTGAGAAGTTTTCCATAGTTGTTTCTAACTTCCATTTTGTTTTTGTGTGTTCATAGGTCCAAAAACTGTCTAAGAACGAAGTATTGCTGGTCAACATCGGCTCGCTGTCGACAGGCGGCCGAGTTCTAGCCACCAAGGCCGATCTGGCCAAGATTAGTCTTACCAATCCCGTGTGCACCGAGATTGGAGAGAAAATTGCCCTCAGCCGTAGGGTAGAGAAGCATTGGAGGTAAAGACAATGATTTCACCGTAGATCGAGATATTTAGGTAATTAGGTATCAATAATGATTGATGCTAGTCAAGTGGCATGATGATAAGAGATGGCAGTTTTTCGTAATAGCGATTAATGGGACAGGTCACAAGATTTCAGCAAAATTATCATTTCTTTACAAATTATGTCAATCCAGTTACATTATTAATAAAACAATTACTGCGAGTTTTTGCGATAATCGACCATTTGAGCGAAACATCGCTTTTATAGTGGATTTAAAGTTTAATTGTGAATTTGAAGGGAGATTGTCTAATTTTGTCGATTTATGTAGATAGGCCTAGTTTACTTGTGGGCCACATTGTACAAGTTAAAAAGCGGAACGTACTACTATAAATTACCATTCTATTGGTGGTACCTGTACTTGGAACTGTACTACTGTACTTCTAATTCAAAACTAATATCTAAGTAGCATTTGAGTATTTTATTTTAAAGTCTTCTGAAAAGTATGGATCCTATGATTCCAGATTGTACCTATTTATTTATTTTCATTATCCCAAATAACAGCGAAAGCATTAATCCTACGAAAAAATGAAATTTCAAAACATTAATGCGAGAATTTTGAGACTTTTGCTAAAAACTACTGGCTAATGACAATTTAGATCAAGGCTTTAACACTATGATCTACTGAGAATGGCCAGCAGGTAATACACCTGTTGTTTTAAATATTAAAATTATATCCATTAGGGCCTAGATGTTGGGAGAGGGAATTTCATACCAAACAACATGGAACTGGATTGTTGTGTAAATTGGAATCGACAAATTTAGTAGAATAGCCTAACAAGTTAACATGTAGTAACATTTCTGCATGCCAATTCTGAAGAGTTTGTGAGTGATGATTAGTTGATTAATGATAACAGATCCGAGACACCAATCATTGAATCTGTGATTTTTGTTATAGGTTGATTGGTTGGGGTCAGATCCGAGGTGGAGAAACCATCGAGCCCATAGAGGATCGCAAATGAAAGTTATCATATTTAATATAAATATTATTGTAAACCAGAATAAAGATGTATTGGTTAAATAAAATATTTATAAAGACAAACTATGCCTAGTTAGTAGAAACTTCAGATGTCATTTATATGTTTTCAAAGTACAGTAGGCCTACTTCATTTCCAAATAGTCCACTAAAAAAAATTATAACTACTGCTAATATAATCATATCTAGTAAATTATCTACTTTTGATAAAGAATGAGCTTCAGTTGCCACCTCACATGCACATTCTCACTGTTTACATTTTAAAATTTTACACTGCATCAAAATAAATAAGTCCATGAGCTCGTCTTACAAAATTTTTAAGCTGAGGAAAAAAATATACGTAGTTGACATTTCACTCACCCCATCATATTTCACAATTTTCAGGTGAGACAAAAATGTCTTTGAACTTCCACAAACAAAGAAAACAAAGTGTTTCATTTTAAATATTGTCAATAAGCTTTACACTATATACACTACACCACCCTACACTACACTACACTATATTACTACATACTACAGTACACTTTACTACACTCTAAAGACTGCAGAAGACAACAACACATACCCTGAACAAACTGTGGTCCCCCTCCCCCCCCCCCCCCCCTTGGTCTTTTGAGACCACCTACTTTGAGGAGCAGGAGCACTGGTTTACAACTGCATACAACTGTGGCTGGCTGGGTTCTTCATTGAGGTATGGTACATAAATACCCAGACTGTTCGGCATGACTACAACAGCTGATGAGTAACCTGTTTAGATGAGCGATAGCGAATCTCCATACAACTCGATCGGCGCTTTGTCTGTTTGTCGCGCACAGGTCAAACGGCTTGACGGATTTGGCTGAAATTTTCAGTCAACATCCGTGACCACTAAACTCGATGCTGTTAACATAATCAGCCAAATCCGTCAAGATGCCAACCTACAAAAAATGAATTACTGAAAAAAATACCCAATTTTGTTGAAATCTCTCATCTGTCAACGCGGAGCGTTTTCCTAGTATTAAACAAGACACAAATTGAATGCAGCACAGTACAGGGCAGAGTAAACTGTAAACAAACCATGTTGAGTGATGGGGCACTGCAACTTGGGACACAGCACAGGCAGCGGCCTGCGTTAGGTTGTGAACACATTTTCCTGCATTCCTCTGTCCGAGGGTGGCCTGTTATCTAAAGTAAAATGGAACAGCTGATCGAGCTAGTAAGGGAATATCCACCGTTGTACGACACCAGCAACGAAGACCACGTTAAAACAAAACTAAAGGAGGAAATGTGGTCTAAGATAGTTCAAGACTTTCCCATGACTGTCTCTTTTTCAGAAAATCTCTCTTCTGTCCCCTTTTCTTTTGTTTGGCACACTCATTACAAAAATTGTGAATGTGTTGTTTACTCATGTTTTACCTTCTGTTGCAATCCCTTCAAAAATTAATTTGTGGTACCCACCTTGACCACCCGTTGAGGATTGGGACAAAAGGTTAAAAATGAGTAAACAATACATTCACAAGAAGTTTAATCACTTTATTTAAATAACGCAGTCACAAACTACGCATGGCCACCACTGTGACAGTGACCAGATGCCACCAAGGTATATAGCATATACAGTACCAATTACTGCCGAGGGCAGGATTTGTCTCCAACTACCACCGAAGACATTTGGGTTCACCGCTCAGATCGCTAAGACAGTATGATGAAACAGCCTATGCCACTGAACACGAGTGCATAAGAAAGCCAGCACTGAAATTTTTCCGTGTAAACGGTCTAGTAGACCCGAGAAATTTTTAAAATCACGCACTGCTAGAAGATTGTCGCCACATGACATCCATGCCCAAGGCAAGAATCGAATCTGGAACGCAGAGACCGCAGTTTACTAGACCAACGCCTAATCGACCGCGACCAGCTGCGCAATTGCGTATAGAACCCAATCTCGTAAATTATCCCCAATGAACATCTCTCAAGTAGATGGTAAAGTGGTGTCACAGCAACCTTATGGATGCTATCGCCTGTCGTCATAGATGTGCGTGGTGTCGGAGCCAATCAGCGAGTGTCTATTTCAAAATACTGGCATGTGGTTGGCAAATACCCACTCATCTCTAAGATCACCATCCATAAAGTTACTGTGGAACCACTTAAAAAACTACAAAAGTGGAAAATAAATAAAATTAAAATAAATTCACATTTTGAGTCTCCCCGCTCAGTATAACAAGACTGATTTTCAGTGGGCGACTTTAATTTAAAGCGACTAAACCAACCCTGTATAGGTTCCAAACACCATCGACAAAAGAGTGATAACCAACCAAAGGTCGATATGTCAAATATGAAACACATGAATCAGTGATTGGACAGTGCTGCGGACAAATGCCAGAATGAACAAGGCCGCCTCAGAACAACTTTGAATTTATTGAGTGCTTCGTTGCTAGACAGGGTCTTCTTGACGCTGCCTGAATTATGTACATTCCGTGCCAAGAGTAAGGTTAACATTGTCTACAGTGGAGTTCCGAGCGAGGTTTCTGTTGACACCAACCGTTTAGGCAGTTTTCTTGGTACACACCCCTAGAGCAAAGTCCAGTCGAGCAATTATCTCCATTCAAACTCGAGCAAAGGGCGAGGAGTTCAGATGACTGAATATACACATCACATTCTTCAAGGCGATGAGGTCCGATCGTTCTAGGAAAACAATAAATCCCGGGGTAGCTTATCTTTCAACGTATCTATGGGTGTTCAAAACGGGGGGAAAATGGTGTGGCCATGGTGTAAACTCCCGCGGAACTCTACTGGTAGTAGGATTTGGGGTCAGCAGCTCACTTATGTCCTTCCCAAGGACGCCGCTCCCTAACACCGAGCTCATGTCATACAATCAGTGTTGAATTTAGCTATGATCCCGGGGGGGGGGGGGGGGGGGGGCGAAGCTAGGGTTGCCATTTGTCAGGTTAAACCCGGACATGTCCTCTTTTTCGTATATGCTCTTCATGCGTCCGGGCGGCTTTTTAATAAAAGCATGAAATGTCCAGGTTTTTGGTTTCACTTCGGCCGGATCGCGTCTTTTTCACGAAAAATGCAGGTGTCATGTTCACCATTCGATTAGTCGCATTTAGGCCTCAGGTCCCTTACAACACTGCTTTAAGTATAAATGGTATCATTATTTTCAGTGGCATACCGAAGGGAATTTAGGGGCTTACCCCCCCCCCCCCCCCCCCCCCCCTCCTCACCACTAGGCCTACCTATACAAAACGATTCTTATAATTTTAAAACATGTACTTAGATGCACGGATAACGGATTGTAGGATCAAGCTTATCTACACCAGGCTTTACACCTATTATGGGTTTCACTGCGAGCTGCGATCACCTCAGGCTACGAAAACACATTTCTCTCACTACCCCACTACAAGCTTATCTACATCAGCCTTTACACCTATTATGGGTTTCACTGCGAGCTGCGATCACCTCAGGCTACGAAAACACATTTCTCTCACTACCCCACTACAAGCTTATCTACATCAGCCTGTACACTTATTATGGGTTTCACTGCGAGCTGGGATCACCTCAGGCTACGAAAACACATTTCTCTCACTAGCCCACTACAAGCTTATA
This sequence comes from Isoperla grammatica, assembly GCA_945910005.1. Classification (NCBI taxonomy): domain Eukaryota; kingdom Metazoa; phylum Arthropoda; class Insecta; order Plecoptera; family Perlodidae; genus Isoperla; species Isoperla grammatica. The sequence goes on along the minus strand of OX246741.1, from coordinate 17,567,797 downwards.
CATCAGGCCTTACACCTATTATGGGTTTCACTGCGAGCTGCGATCACCTCAGGCTACGAAAACACATTTCTCTCACTACCCCACTACAAGCTTATCTACACCAGGTTTACACCTATTATGGGTTTCACTGCGAGCTGGGATCACCTCAGGCTACGAAAACACATTTCTCTCACTAGCCCACTACCAGCTTATCTACATCAGCCTGTTCACCTATTATGGGTTTCACTGCGAGCTGGGATCACCTCAGGCTACGAAAACACATTTCTCTCACTAGCCTATACTACAAGCTTATCTACATCAGCCTGTACACTTATTATGGGTTTCACTGCGAGCTGGGATCACCTCAGGCTACGAAAACACATTTCTCTCACTAGCCTATACTACAAGCTTATCTACATCAGCCTGTACACTTATTATGGGTTTCACTGCGAGCTGGGATCACCTCAAGCTACGAAAACACATTTCTCTCACTAGCCCACTACAAGCTTATCTACATCAGCCTTTACATGCCTATTATGGGTTTCACTGCGAGCTGGGATCACCTCAGGCTACGAAAACACATTTCTCTCACTAGCGCATTACAATTGCTTATCTACATCAGCCTGTACAACTATTATGGGTTTCACTGCAAGCTGGGATCACCTCAGGCTACGAAAACACATTTCTCTCAATAGCCTACTACAAGCTTATCTACATCAGCCTGTACACCTATTATGGGTTTCACCCCTCCCTGACCCACTATATGCATCAATCCCTGAGTACACCTCTCTTTGTTAAAATGTCCTCTTTTTACCACCACAACTTATGGCAACCCTAGGCGAAGCTCCCTCGGGAATTGTCTTTCACCCCCCCGGGAATAAATTGGCTACATATAGATCCATATTTACTTAATTTTGAAATGGCACAGAATTGCTTTGAATTTTTAATTAAAAGTAAAGCTTCCTGTGTCACAAAAGTACGTGACGAGAGAGCAGAAAAAAGCAGAGAAGGGTCAGGCTTATTTAAACTCCGCTATAGGTACTTCTCAAATTCAACTAGATTTCAAGTGCATGGTCAGCTGTGAGTACTTTTACATTTCTTGAACATATATTTTTGCATCAGAACACTTAGTTTATTGATACAAATAATGTGGAAGATGTGGTGGTTTTGAAAATTTGCCCCCCCCCCCCCCCCTCCCTTCATTTGATGTCTACACCCCTGAAATTTGAAATAGCACCCCCGGGGACAAAACTCTGAATTCAACACTGCACACAATCTTCACGCATCCCTTTTGCTCATTCTTCATTGTCAATTGTTCACTTCTTCAACTTTTCCTTCTGTCTCTCTGTCTCCCCTTTGCGCCACGGTTCTTATGGCGCTGTCCACAACTTCATGGGTGGGCCTGGGCAGTGGCGTATACACGGGGGGGGAGGGGGGGGGGACAAAACCCCCCCCTTTTGCAAAGGAAACATAGAAAATGACCGTTTACATTTCAATAGCAGTATCAATAGACAGTATTTCAATAGACAGTTAGATGTTTTACTTTATAATTATTGTATATTGTTGTAATTAAAAGCAAAAGCAATACGAAAAATATGCAAATTACTGATTGAGGTTCCTTTTATTAGCGGTGCTAAAGACAAAATGTGTCCAGAAACTGAGTAATCTTGTTTCAGTTGGACGCTGTAAAACTCACAGATTTGCACTAAAATGACCTTGACGAGAATTTTTTCGGGGGGCAAGCCCCCATGGAACCCCAATTATTTTTCGGCTCCACTCTCTATAATATGGGTTGAAAACCCCCCCCTTTCCCAATTCCTGGATACGCCACTGGGCCTGGGTCATGGGTTCTGAACAGGCTCGAAAATTGCAGCAATTTTTTACGGGCTAATTATTATATTTGTATGCAGACAAAAGAACGTGACTAAATATTAACTACCACGATATAAGTATTAATTATAAAACTAAAGGCTTTTGGTCAGTAATTATTGTAGCCTGCAGTGTTGAGTAGTTGGTTGGAACATTATTGATCTGTGTATCATACGCTTGACTCGCTCTCTACAACGAGTTATGTTGACGGTCGGTGAGTAATCAGACAGTGATAACAGGATCTACGCAGTACTTGGATCGCCTGATTTTTGTTTTGATTTACGAAGTTGTTGGCGTAGCAAGCTGATCTATCTGGTACCAGGACATTATTTATTAGCATTTCATTTATTATAACCTGTGATGCATACAAAGTTAGCACACCAACGACGTGATCAAGAATCAAAAACCATGCCAAAAGTTTGATCACGTGTGATCCCACAATAATAGAGTTTGATCACAATTAACACATTAATTATGGCAATTAAGGCCATCTAAGGCCATCTTGAGGGCAATAATATCCCCCAAAAAAGTGTTGCTCCCGACCCCTTACTGCCCACACAGATACAGATACAATACTTGCCCCCCCCCCCCCCCCCCAACAAGCCGTCAATTAGCACCCTGCCTGCCTATACTACTTATATACTGCACAATTATTGTAGGGTGACTATAATTCAAAACTGAAAACCTGGGACACGGAATAATGGGTGTGTGTTCGGGGGGGGGGGGGGGGTAATTTTCTTCTTTTCAATGGAGGCAAGGGTATCTTCTTAGTGTTGTTACATAGGTGATTTCGGTCTTGCCACCGTGATCTATTGAAATCACACTTGCATTCCTATTTGCTTCTACCTCTTTGTATTGAATTCGCTCTTGTATACAACTTGTCACACGCACTGCGCTAAATATATGTTATACAAATCAATCCTTACATCCAGTGGTGGCGCTACGGATGTGCATGGGGGCAATTACCCTACCCCCCAAAATTGGCCTGCTCCCCGCTTTCCCCCCACTCATAGCACTGTTATGAATTCATTTACATCAATATTGAATTATGATATGGACAGTTTTGAGGCTGAGGTGAAACTACTCCCACTTGTGTTGAAAGGCCAAGGTTGATTCGAGAGTCAAGTTAGCAAATGTGCTGAACAAATATAAAATATAATTTATTGAATACAAGTATGTCAGTGATTGCAGTTATTGTGTAGTTATTATTGCCCGTCCGTCCGCTAGTGTAGCTGCGAGAGATCACTTTCAAGTTGGCGCCAAATAAAGCCGTATCTACGAAATAATATGGGTAACATTCATATGTCTAATTTGGTTGTGTAATTTAAAAACTACTCTGTAAAGTCTAAACCTTTGGACTTAAAGTCAAGAAGTGGATCGATTTGCAGTTTCTCACAACAACAGACGAATACAAAGTGTAGGACTCCATTCGTTCAATCTATCTGCTCGTCTGCATTTTCTTCTGGTATTTTTGGTGAGTGAATTATATTAATTAATTAATTTGTCACCGTGTCAATTTCCAGGGTTTACGGTTCAGGGCGACGGGGGGGACAGGGGGGGGGGGGTTGTTCCAACGGATAATATGATGGTTTTTGTCTTGCCCCTCAACATATTGCTATGCTCTGACACCCCCCCCCCCCAACTGATTTCTTTCTGGTGCCGCCACTGCAGGCTACATCAGTGATAGATAACAACAGCACAGCGCACTCAATGCGATAAACAGCCTCCACTGACTCAGTGGAGGCGGGAGAACGCGTCTAGGCCTACATGGTGAATGACTCAAATGGGCCAGGTTGCAGCCAAAGACAGCGGCTTGGTTTTCCCCTGGAATAACGGCTCGCGTGAGACTGGAACAGTCAGACATAAGCATGATCATCTTTAAAATTTCAATTCAACGTACATATTAATTATTAAATAGAAAATAAATTCAGAAGGTATTTGGAGACATATACGTTGGATATCAAATTAATAAAAACGATCTAGAAAAACGGGACAGTTACACGTCCCAGGTAGTGTTTCTCGAGATACCGGGACAGGTGCCTGAAAATAAGGAGTGTCCTGGGATAACTATATCTATGCAGTGTATGCAGTTTGATTTTCCAAGACCTTAAATGTTTCTTGAATTACATCAATAATTATTGTTTAAAAAAAAAGGATGAGATTACCTTTATTGGTTTATAGCACATACCGGTAATATTAACGTATACTCGCATGTCCCTGTATCGTGCACATGAGTGTCTTAAGAAGGCTTCATAAATAAATAATACATGACCCAAAGTCAAATTACAAATTCAACTGCCAAGCTTTTAATTGGTTATCGTTCACTCGTCGATGGTGCTCGAAGCCTACAGGGTTGGTTTAGTCACTTTAAATTAAAGTCCCCCACTGCAAATCAGTTTAGTTACTGAGTGGGTAGACTCTAAATGCGAATTTGTTTATTTATTTTTATTTAAAAACTAAGTGTGTTCATTTTGTTTTTCCCACCTCGAAATGTTTCAATAAGTTAATTTAATTTAATTTATACATTTATCAATTGTTGAGTAACATTTATATACATTTATATATTTATATATTTGTATATTTGCTTATATATTTATATAAGCACAATGATCGAGTACTTTGTGATAAAGCACCAAACTTTCCTTAGAGGAAGATACTGTATGAAGGATCATTTTTGAAGGCGGAGCCACGAGCTTTACCTAACTTAACTTTAAGTTCAAGTTTAAGTTTTACTTTGAAGACGTTTGGAAAATAATTGTCTGGGGCTACAATATTAATTTTTTAAACATATATATCTGAAAGAATCTGTATTAAATGCTAGTACTAATGTTTCAGCTTAATATGTTTAACGGTTATCTATTTAAACTTATTTATGTAGGAAACTTGAATGACCTTTAACGAGTATGTAAACCTTCATAACAGCGGCCGTTATAAAATGAAAAGCCTTTATAATGATGTAGGAATTCAAATGGAGATAATTACGTGTATTAATAACAGGGGCGTAACAAAAAATTATTTCTGGGGGGGGGGGATGAACATGGTAATGTGAGGTATGGGAAGGAAGAGAAAGGTGTCTGGGTCGACGCCACAGCCGCCGGAGGCAACATTTCTTTTCGACTATTATAGATATTTCGTGCGTTTTAGAGTCAAGGAAAATAAAACTCGAAGCATTGGATACCCATTTGTTTATTATTTGTTGAGAATTATAATTGTATTTGTTTAAATTACTTTACTGTTTACAATACTTCCTACAAGGTTTGAGCTGAATATAATGTACCTATTTATTTTGGTTGAAATGTGTGCGGTACACACAATTGTTGTCCCCAACACTGCCATAGGCCTAGCATTAATTAACATTAACCTTAAAACATTATATTTTTTAGCTCTAAAAAAAGTACTAAGTAATATCAGCCTCGATGTAATTTTTTTCTGGGGAGTAACCCTTCCTAACCCCCCCCCCCACCCCTTAGTTACGCACTGAAAGAATGATGTTATTATGACTCGTTTCGTTCCAAGTTCACAACATCATCATGAACAGGATATTCGAATACAACATGTGTGTGACTCACTGCGTGTTAACAGACAATACTGCAGGGCCACAGATAAGCACATCATGCGATTTCATATACATCTAGGATTCGAGAAAACCATAGAAGGTCTAGACTTGCTGTCTTTTACATTGTACAGCCATTATTTATACAATTTCGTTCATCACGTTTTTTATAACATACTTGTTGGTCATTTTCTATCCCGTAATTAGAATAGATTATTTTTTTTACATGGTGACTGTCCAGGATAGAATTATAAAAAAGTTCTCAGTTGTAGACATCGATGGTAAAATTATTGTGACGTAAAATTATTTGTTTCCGTCGGGAACTTTTAATAAGATCTGATTTGTTTGGGGTTTCATTTTTTGTATTAGGTTGCCATTCTTTCTAATTGATTGTTGATTATGTAGAAAGATGCCCAGGGAGATGACACATCGGTGGAAATGTTGGTGTTTATAACTTTATTCGTTTAGGGCCCACATTCCGGCAAGGAATTAGCCACTTAGCCAGTTAGTTACAGAAGAAGAAAGTATTTTTTAATAAACTTAATGGTTTAATAACTTCCATACGCATCATGCGATCTGGATGAAATTTTAAATGAGTCGTCTCATGGTAAAAGCCCAAGGCTTAAATTTTTTTGAGATTTCCTCCTATTATAGTTTTGCGTCGGCAACACAAGTGCCATTCGAGGCGTGCAGTAAGAGTGGCCCGGCCCGCTATTGTGCCCCTAGCTAGATTATTAAACATCCCCTGTCATATATATAATATATATATGTGTCGAACTGTACATAATTCATTTCAATTTTCTATAATTTGCCTGTCTTTAGTCCGCAGTGATATCAATCGCCCTTTTCAGTGATATTTGACATAAATTGTGAATGTAATAGTGTTTTAAGTTTGTGTACAAATTTGTCGTAGTTATTATTCTATACATTAAATCTAACCAATGATAATTTCATAATTTGCAAAACCCCTGAATAATTAGTTACGTAAATCTTGAAGCACCTGTTCATTTACTATGATAATTATTATGATAAATGGCATAGCCTGTAAAATATTGTATTCCGAAATATTAGTCTCAAATTTAGTTGAGTGGAAAATCAATACCATATTGGCGTACTCCCTGTTATCTACATTGAAAGTCACATTGAAGTCACGCCACACTTGATCAAAACATGTCCAAATAAGGGCACATACACAAGGCCATATTACCCTAGGCGGACTATAGGCACTTGCCTCGGGCGCCGTGAGACAGGGGTGCCTGGCGCCCCCTGTACCGCGGTATGGTATGCACAAATTAAAAACATATAGAAGAATTAATGACTGGCAGATGACAAGATTGATTAATTAAAAAACATCATTAAACTGACTGTACTCATTTATTGTTTGTGTGTTTACCCATGACTGCAAACACAGTGTTGCTAAGAAAAAGCCATGCTGAAAAAGTTGCTTTGTGAGCATTGATTAGGGCGTACAAGGCCTGTCAGTGTCACACGTTTTCTAATCCCTTTTGTACACCATAAGCTTATGAGCTGCTGACTGCTGAATGCTGATGTGGGTAGTTAATTACTTTTCTTGTAAATGTGCATTTTACAATACAGTGAAAGAATCAAACTTCGTCGATGGAGCAATGGGGGGGGGGGGGGGGGTCCCATCAAAATGAGCTCTTGGATTAACCGGGCGTAAGTACAAAACATTTTTTAAATATTTGTCGTCTTTGGCCATTTCAAGTTCAGTCATTTTCGAGTGCGAGACGTGCATGAACAACCAACGAAATCAATTGCGTTGTCCTTGGGTCACAGGGACGTAAACGTGCACTAAAAAAAATAAGCAGGTGACACGTATCTTCGAACGGCTCCCGAAATCACTTATTTTTTTAATTCTATAGTTTGTGAACAAGCAATAACAAAGGCTATGACTCTAGGCGTGCCCGAAAAGCCTCTACTCCCAGTCACATGTGGGTGAGTAATATAAAATAACTTGACCAAACGGAAACTATAGAATTACATTTGCATACCTCCTCCTGATATGTAGAATTGCATATATCTAGGCGACTATGAATTTGCAAAAAAAATAGCATATATTCTATTAACATATCTATACAACACAATAATCATAACGCGATATTTTGGATTCCAATGTGTCGGGGGGGGGGGGGGGGGGGGGGCGACCTCAAAAGTGGTGCCTATGTTGTTATCAATAGGTAATACGGCCTTTGGGATAAACCCAAAGATACGGCCCAGCACATACATCAGGTTTCGGCTCTCTCTCTGTCTCTCTCTATCGTGTAGTTACCGTGTTGCATAGAGGGCGACACTGACGAATGTTTACGAGTAGAGGTCTCGTCAGCGCGGCCCTCAGTCTCGTCCCAGCCGTCACCAGGTAAGCCTCTCCTTGCATTCGATTGTCTAGCTTTTGACGCTTCATTTTACATGTGTCTTATTTTTACATTCTAAATTTTATATTTAATTTCTTCATGGGTATTTTTTGTTGGATTATACCACCCCACATTTAGCTCGGATCACAATGCGAAGTATTTATTCACAATTTTACACATTTGAATAATACCTAATATTTTAATGATAGTAATATTAAATCATTAGCGAGCCTACTTCGCGACTAGTGTTTCATCATTGGGTTTGAAATATATTTCAAACCCAATTTGGTTTCATTAGGCATGTGGGATACAATGAAAAGTTTTGTTTTAATAACTATATGTCCAGTAGTTGTATTAGGTATGGCTCTCATGCTAAATTGTTTAGTAGAATTTATTATCCCCCTTTGTAACTCGATAATTTTGAATACATGAAATAAATGGCATTAATATATACAAGTTTGAAATCTCTTAATAAACTAGACTGCAATTTAATAATTGCGTGATTAATCAACTCTGAAGGATAATTGATTAATTATTATGAATGTCAAAATGTTTTTCTTGAGACTGGATTTTATACTGGGTGGGTCAACTGGGCCAAGGTCGAATGCTACCACACCCCTGCCATGCGTTGCTGTGCGCTTTCATTTGAATCTTATTTCTATTTTCGATTAGATTTTGTTTATTGGTTAAATTATTATAATTACAAATTACATGATTCAGGAATTAACTTAGATTTTATACTGGGTGGGTCAACTGGGCACAGGTCAAATGCTACCACACCCCTGCCAGCGTTGCTATGCACTTTCCTTCAAACTATCTACTTTCGATTAGATTTTGTTTTATCGGTTAAATTATTCCAATTACAAATTACATGATTCAGGAATTAACTTTTAACACAATTGAGGGAATTGATTTCTAATCTCTTGTTTTTTTGTTTCTGAAAACAGCCGAGAACTGCGCAACCCATCGTCCGGACCAGCGCCGACTTCTGAACCTGCCTGTCGTACTACTAGCTCGACCGACATCGCAGACCTCGAGACCTTCAACGCAGTCATGTGCGGCATTGAATCTTGGAGTATTTCGGTGAGTTTATAACTCCATAACTAAATATTCCAAAATTAAACCAGAAAATGTTGCCAAATCATTTTTGTTGCCTTCTCATAGATTTTGTTGGGATTTTATGAGTGTGGATATAATTTGTAGTACTGGAGACATTATGCTCAGTGGCGAAGCGTGGCCTTGAAATTAGAGTAGACATAGATAATTTTGTAAGTGTAATAATTCGCAATTTAGAAAAACAGTTGGGTTGATGAGAGGAGTAGGAGGGGGGGGGGGGGGGGTGACGCAAAACGTGCATTTGTGAATCGCCCAGGGCGAGAATGAATAATATCACATTTCGGCAGAGCACATCGTTAGTCACTAACAGACTTACACAGTAATATTTAAAAAAATAAGGGTATAGAAATCACAGCTTATTTGGACATCTACACTTTTGCACTGCACTACTTCACTGTGTTGTACACAATCCACGACGCACGTTATACTGAAGTATCCATCGTTTTACCCTCAAACATAAAAATGTGAAGACAAGACACATATGGTTGGGTTGGGTCATCAGGTTTTACACAAGCAGACCGTGAAGGTTTATCACTGAAAGCTGTTACGGCCGTTCCCTCAAATTTCTAAGTCCCATTGTGTTATGAAACGAGTATCTGGCATGTGCCCGCGTTCACAGCTCAGAGTTGGTGTGTGAGACAAGTCTCAAATATTCTTGAAAAACTGACGAAAAAGGCGTTCTGATCATGCGCGAAACAGACCAAAAGCCTTTTTGTCTCCACACGTTCAAATCATTCAAGTTCAAGGGATAACGGTAGAGGGTGCGAGAGGGGACGCGGAATAACGCCCACAAGGAATAAGGCCCACATGGAACAAGGCCCACATGGAATAACGCCCACATGGAACAAGGCCCACATTTTACGAACCCGAAGCTTCCCGAGCGATGCTGCGTTGCCAAATGTTTAATATTGGTTTTGATAGTCGTTACTCACAACTAATTTGCATACCTGATTTGCATAATCAAGGTCAACGGCAATGCAGCCTTCGGGATCGTAAAATGTGGGCCTTGTTCCATGTGGGCGTTATTCCATGTGGGCCTTGTTCCATGTGGGCGTTATTCCATGTGGGTCTTGTTCCATGTGGGCCTTGTTCCATGTGGGCGTTATTCCGGTAGCTTGCATGGCCGCCTGGCTCGCGCTCGTAGACAGTTTCCTAAGTCTGCGATAGAGGCCGTTACTCGCGCCAACACGGGCGAATCTGGCGGCCGTTAAGTTACTTACCCGTTTGAAGCCAATGGCGGTACGCGCGAAGAGAATGGCTATCTTAACGGCTTACCTACGAATAATAGTAATAATAATAATAACAACAATTATTATTATTATGAAGAATTAATATACTTTAAGGAATTCTCCATCCTGCCGGTGGTGTTGGTGGTTGTCCAGCCATACGAAGAGCGAATGCTAAGATGGGTTCAACAAAGTGGCCACGACATTTTAAGTTTGTTTAGATGTTTGTTGAATAATGTATTCATTTCATATAATAGATAGGCGCTAATTGTGCGTTGTTTTAAGGTTTCAAGTGGATTAAGTAAGGTAAGCGCATAGAAATACTCGACATTTATGTCCGTACTACATGATCGCACCAGGTATGACCGAGTTTGTATGTGTTGCAACAAAAAATGTATAATAATAACTAGGAAAACGCCACATGAGAACCGCGTTATCAGTTGAGCGAATAATATTTTTGACAGGATTGCGGCGTGAGTTAAAAACTTACAACTTATGTGAAGTGTGTTCGGATATGTTGTAAATATTTCCATGACATATTATTTAAATCCGTCAAGAAGATATTATAAAAAAAAAAACTTAATATAAAACCATTAATGGTTTTTCGTGAAACAGTCGTCTACTAATTAGGCTGTACATCATAAACTCTTTTACATATCTGTGTATACAATATTGAGTTAGATAATGGTTATATGTAGAGAGTATTTTTTTATTTTATAGAGAAACGCATGTTAACCATAATAAAAGAGTTATAAATGTTGTAAATAAGTAGTTTCTTGCAATGTACACGAAAAACATCAAACATATCACACAATTAATGCCATTCTATGAAAGTTCAATCCAAAGGCACCATTAACAGAGGCAGTGGCGTAACTACCGCCCGGCACACCCGGGCAAAGCCCGGAAACCCCCACTTCGAGGGGGGCCCTCAGGGGCCTCGGAGATTTTCCCTGAGTTATTAATCTAACTCAAAATTTTATATTTCCTCTACTTTCGCAAAATAGTTGTGACACAATATTTAGATGGAAACTGTTCAATATTCATTTATTTTTTCTTTATTGACAACAGGTCACAAGACCCACAAGTGCAATATAATAAAGTTGTATACAAGGACAAGTACAATTACAAACAAATACAAAGACAAGTACTGGCAATTAAGGAAATAAAATACAGACGTACACTTCATAATATTCACACAGGCGTACATGTGTATGTCGATAACAGTTAAAAATAAGTTTTAGTGAAGGATAAAAGAGAAAGAATTACAAAGGAACAGTACTTTTAGCGGTGTTTAGATATAGCCGATTTGAATGCGTCCAGTTTCACTGGCATTAGCAAAACGGTGTGGAGAGGGGGGGGGGGGGGGGGGTGTAATGTGCTTATTTATTTATTTTACAGCAATCCTTTTCAGTTGTGAAACTGATTTACAAAAATTACAATGTTCTTTACTGACTGCCTACTTAGCCGGTACGCTCTTAGGTGACGCCGTGGTGGTTTCTTTTGTTACTTCCGTCTCGATTAGCCCCATCGAAAAATATGAGACGTTAAGGCCAATTTATCAATCAATCTTTTGTTACTGCACTTATTCGAACTTTACACGAACGACCACACACTCAATTCTGATATAAAAATTGGCTCATTCTGTCACTTTTCCCAATATGCGTACTACCCCGATACTTTATGCTGTTGCCTATGGGTGGACAGGGTAGGGATGCCGGGGGTAGATAAGACACAAGGTAGTGTAAGAATAGCGAAGAATTGTTTGAAATATTATTACTCAATGCTTAAGGGAGTAATAATACTGAATGAAAGCTGTGAAATAAAATTAATCTACCTGCTAACAAGGAAATTGCAAACCAACAATTTCAACAAGGTACATCTTGATGATGTCAGACTAGTTACATTCTACATTTAAATACTCATTGCTAAGGGAGTATAATAATATTGAATAATTGACCTGAAATACTATTACTCTATGTGCTAACGAGGAAATCGTGTACCATGTCTTTTCAAAAGGGTCTATCGGGATGATGTAAGACTAGTTAATTTCTACATTAAACCCCATTGTTAAGGGAGCAATAATATAGAATGAAAAGCCTGAAATACTATTACTCTACCTGCTAACTATAAAGAAATACACCGTGTCATTGCGACCAGGGTCATCGTGATGATGTAGGTGTAGTTACTTCCACGTAATAACGTAGTTGTTTAAGAAGTAATAATATTGAATGAGGGACATGAAATAAGCTATTACTTTACCTGCTAACGAGGAAGATACGATGACATAGCAACTAGGTTCATCGTAATGATGTAAGTGAGTTACTTAAAACATCTAAAAACTCGGAGTAAGTATATTGAATGAAGAAGGTAGAGTAATATACTATTACTCTACCTGCTATCAAGGAAATTATATACGATGCCTAAATAACAAGGTTTTTTTTTTTAACTACCTTAAGGGTCAAGGCAAAATGTGTATTTACTATGTATGTGTATGTGTACTATAGGTACTATTACTATGTATGTGTATATTCTGTATGCATTTTGTGTTGGAAATAAACTTACTTACTTACTTACTTACTTACTAACTAAGTTCATCGCAATGATGTGATTTATTTACTTACAACATTAAAAACACATTGTTAAGGGAGTAATAATATTGAAGGATGTACCTGATATACTATTACTCTACCAGCTAAAGAGGAAATGTCATGATATGTGATTTCTCGTTAGCAGGTAAAGTAATAATATTTCAGATCACTAATTAATTAAATATACTTACGCCCTTAGCAATGAGTATTAAATGTAGAAAGTAACGCTTACATAATCACGTCAAACATTGTTGTTGATATTTTTATACGGTATATCATTTCCTTGATAGCAGATACAGTAATAGTGTTTCAGGTCCCTCATTCAATCAATATCAATATTATTACTCCCTTAACATCGAGCTTTTAAATGATTTAAGTAACTAAGTTACATCACTACGATGAACCTATAGTTGCTATGTCATCGTATATTACTTCCTCGTTAGCAGATAGAGTAATAGTATTTCAGGTCAATTATTCAATATTATTATACTCCCTTAGCAATGAGTATTTAAATGTAGAATGTAACTAGTCTGACATCATCAAGATGTACCTTGTTGAAATTGTTGGTTTGCAATTTCCTTGTTAGCAGGTAGATTAATTTTATTTCACAGCTTTCATTCAGTATTATTACTCCCTTAAGCATTGAGTAATAATATTTCAAACAATTCTTCGCTATTCTTACACTACCTTGTGTCTTATCTACCCCCGGCATCCCTACCCTGTCCACCCATAGGCAACAGCATAAAGTATCGGGGTAGTACGCATATTGGGAAAAGTGACAGAATGAGCCAATTTTTATATCAGAATTGAGTGTGTGGTCGTTCGTGTAAAGTTCGAATAAGTGCAGTAACAAAAGATTGATTGATATATTGGCCTTAACGTCTCATATTTTTCGATAGGGCTAATCGAGACGGAAGTAACAAAAGAAACCACCACGGCGTCACCTAAGAGCGTACCGGCTAAGTAGGCAGTCAGTAAAGAACATTGTAATTTTTGTAAATCAGTTTCACAACTGAAAAGGATTGCTGTAAAATAAATAAATAAGCACATTACACCCCCCCCCCCCCTCACCACACCGTTTTGCTAATGCCAGTGAAACTGGACGCATTCAAATCGGCTATATCTAAACACCGCTAAAAGTACTGTTCCTTTGTAATTCTTTCTCTTTTATCCTTCACTAAAACTTATTTTTAACTGTTATCGACATACACATGTACGCCTGTGTGAATATTATGAAGTGTACGTCTGTATTTTATTTCCTTAATTGCCAGTACTTGTCTTTGTATTTGTTTGTAATTGTACTTGTCCTTGTATACAACTTTATTATATTGCACTTGTGGGTCTTGTGACCTGTTGTCAGTAAAGAATAAATAAATTGATATTGAACAGTTTCCATCTAAATATTGTGTCACAACTATTTTGCGAAAGTAGAGGAAATATAAAATTTTGAGTTAGATTAATAACTCAGGGAAAATCTCCGAGGCCCCTGAGGGCCCCCCTCGAAGTGGGGGTTTCCGGGCTTTGCCCGGGTGTGCCGGGCGGTAGTTACGCCACTGCCTTTGGATTGAACTTTCATAGAATGGCATTAATTGTGTGATATGTTTGATGTTTTTCGTGTACATTGCAAGAAACTACTTATTCACAACATTTAAAACTCTTTTATTATGGTTAACATGCGTTTCTCTATAAAATAAAAAAATACTCTCTACATATAACCATTATCTAACTCAATATTGTATACACAGATATGTAAAAGAGTTTACGATGTACAGCCTAATTAGTAGACGACTGTTTCACGAAAAACCATTAATGGTTTTATATTAAGTTTTTTTTTTTATAATATCTTCTTGACGGATTTAAATAATATGTCATGGAAATATTTACAACATATCCGAACACACTTCACATAAGTTGTAAGTTTTTAACTCACGCCGCAATCCTGTCAAAAATATTATTCGCTCAACTGATAACGCGGTTCTCATGTGGCGTTTTCCTAGTTATTGTTTTACATTTTTTGTTGTAACACATACAAACTCGGTCATACCTGGTGCGATCATGTAGTACGGACATAAATGTCGAGTATTTCTATGCGCTTACCTTACTTAATCCACTTGAAACCTTAAAACAACGCACAATTAGCGCCTATCTATTATATGAAATGAATACATTATTCAACAAACATCTAAACAAACTTAAAATGTCGTGGCCACTTTGTTGAACCCATCTTAGCATTCGCTCTTCGTATGGCTGGACAACCACCAACACCACCGGCAGGATGGAGAATTCCTTGAAGTATATTCATTCTTCATAATAATAATAATTGTTGTTATTATTATTATTACTATTATTCGTAGGTAAGCCGTTAAGATAGCCATTCTCTTCGCGCGTACCGCCATTGGCTTCAAACGGGTAAGTAACTTAACGGCCGCCAGATTCGCCCGTGTTGGCGCGAGTAACGGCCTCTATCGCAGACTTAGGAAACTGTCTACGAGCGCGAGCCAGGCGGCCATGCAAGCTACCGGAATAACGCCCACATGGAACAAGGCCCACATGGAACAAGGCCCACATGGAATAACGCCCACATGGAACAAGGCCCACATTTTACGATCCCGAAGGTTGCATTGCCGTTGACCTTGATTATGCAAATCAGGTATGCAAATTAGGTGTGAGTAACGACTATCAAAACCAATATTAAACATTTGGCAACGCAGCATCGCTCGGGAAGCTTCGGGTTCGTAAAATGTGGGCCTTGTTCCATGTGGGCGTTATTCCATGTGGGCCTTGTTCCATGTGGGCCTTATTCCTTGTGGGCGTTATTCCGTGTACCCGTGCGAGAGTGTTGCCGAATGCCGAGTCCTTTGCCGTCAACTAAATTCAAACATTCGCGGGAGCCACGGAAGACAAGAAAATGTAGGAAAGAAAGCATAAAATTGTGCACAAGGCTATTAATGGTATTAATTAAATTTGTATACAGGGTAGACAACGTCTTTTTGTCTCGTAGGACGCTTCGCCACTGATTATGCTGTCAATGTAATCAAGCTCCTAACTTATTTTAACTCTGTAATTTTGTTTCCAGGCAGCATTGAAGATACCTGCACTATGCGCAGTTTCCACGCCTCCCTCGAGTGTCGAAGACGTCCAGCTTACCTTGAGACCTTCAACTCGGTCACTTACGGCATTGCATCTGCAGTATTTCGGTGAGTTTAACTTTAACTTATATAACTGAAATACTTACGTAACTTTAACTAAATATTCCAAAATTAAAAGTGACAAATTTGTCAAATCATTTGTATTGCCTTCTCAATCTCAGTGGTAAAATCACAAAGTTGTCATAAGTGAATTTTTATTGGCTTCAACAAATGCGACTTATTGCGACTTATGGACTTCTTGTCCAAATTTCTAAATTATAAATGAAATGCAACTTATGAGTGTTTTCATTAGTTTATTAGACCTACCATTACAAAACTGATCAACTGTCATATTTCCATTGCAATCCAGGCATAGATTTTGTGATTTTAAACAAGTAAAAAAAAAGATATACATATTATAATTTGTGGAGTTGTTACTACATGTATTAGTGAGATAATAGGCTGCATATAATAAGAGATGCACAACCAACTTGAAATTCTCAAATAAAAAAGCCAGACAATTACAGTAACTGTTCTAGTCAGAAAAATAATTTTGTAGAAAAATAATTGTAACTTTTAAACATTACTTAAATTCCCAGTATAGAAAAACAATATGCAGTATAATAATTGCTTAAGCTCTTAACTTATTTCAACTGTTGTATCTTTGTTTCCAGGCAGTACTGAAGATACCTGGTGTGCGCCTGCACAACGCAGGTCTGTTCCGCGCCTCTCTCGAGCATCGAGCCCGCTCGTCTCGACAAGTCTACAATCGGCACCGAAGACATCCAGCTTACCTCGAGGCCTTCAACGCAGTCATGTACGGCATTGCATCTGAAGTATTTCGGTGAGTGTAACTATAACAAACTGTAACTTTAAATATTCCAAAATAAACTACATATACACATTTGTCAAATCATTTATGTTGCCTAGCCATTTCACTGGTAAATTATCACAAACGTTGTCATTTATTGGTTTTTGTTATCGTCTTCAACAAATGCAATTCTATCTATTATCTAATAAGTGTTAATTTTTTAAATTTCTAATTGCTAGATTAAATGCAACTGGGTGTTAATTTTGATCATTATAGGCCCTACGTTGGTCATATTTCCTCAAATTAAAAAGCAGCACAAATACAATGAGAGGCTATTCTAGTAAGGAAAATAATTTTTCAAAAAATGTCTAAGGATTATTTAATTGCTCAGTGTACAAGAGACATTATGCGACCAATATAATACCACATAATACTTAACGTAGCTCCCAACTTATTTTAACTCTTGTTGTATTTTTGTTTCCAGACAGCATTGAAGATACCTTGTGTGCGCCTGCACAACGCAGGTTGGTCCTCCCTCGAGCATCGAGCCCGCTCGTCTCGACAAGTCTACAATCGGCATCGAAGACATCCAGCTTACCTCGAGATCTTCAACGCAGTCATGTACGGCATTGCATCTTAGAGTGTTTCGGTGAGTTTAAAAAACTAGTAAAATGTGAAGAAATATAATTTGTAGAATTTGTAGAATATATTGTTGAGACAACAAGCTGCATATATTACAAGATGCACAACACAACCTTAAATTCCCAAATTCGAAAGCAGCACTAAATACAGTACATTCTAGTAATCAGGAAAATAATTTTCAAAAAAATGACTATTTAAGCATTAGTTTTTTTACGAGTGTACAAGAGACATTATGCTGCCAATATAATACCACTTTATATTTACGTAGCTCCCAACTTATTTTAACTCGGCTGTTGTATTTTTGTTTCCAGGCAGCACTGAAGATACCTGCACAATGCACAGTTGTTTCCACGCCTGCCTCGAGTATCGATGCCAGCTCGTGTTGATAACTCTGCAATCGGCATCGAAGACATCCAGCTTACCTCGAGAGATTCCACCTAGTGGTCTTCTTAATTCAGTGTGCTTGGTGAGTAAACTACCTTTCAAAGCTATTTGGTTCGGTCTGTAGGGTACACATACCCATGCACTAGGTATGTGCACTGCACTAAGGGAAAAGCTACAAATTGGGTGGGCTGGTTGTTAAGGATTAAAATACTCGTTTACATGGATGGGTTCTAGTTGAGTCCAGAAATAGAAAGCTATAATGGAGACTCTTCAATAGCAATGATTTTCTTTCTTAAATGTAACTTGGGATTTAGTCAGATGATCACTATGTTTGGTTTGAGAAGATTCAAGATAAAACGGGGGCAGGGGGACATAATGGGGGGGGGCTACCAGGGGGGGGGAGTGTTTCCAGTAGAAGATCATGGTAAACTCATTCAATGTGAATTCATTTCTAACAAGCTGTCAATGTAATACATACTCAAGCTCCCAACATTGTTTTAACTCTGTTGTATTTTTATTTTCAGGTTGCATTGGAGATAACGCTGCACAACGCATGGCTGTTTCCACGGATGCACGCCTCCCTCAAGCTTGAACTCCCATCGACAACTCTACATACAATCTGAATCAAAGACATCCAGCTTACCTCGAGAGATTCTACTAAGCAGTCACCTTCAGTGAGCTTGCGGTGAGTTAACTAGAACACTTAAAGTCGTCTTACAATAGCTACGGTAATGCTTTTGTCATCAATCAATGATGTGTTTACGGTCTCGGCCAACCCAAGCAGGTATTTGAATTAGCCACGGTCGCTGGTTGGCTGCCGCTCACCCGCCCGTGACGGAAGCATTACCGAAGTTGTTGTACGACGACTGAACCCTTCCTTTCTTGTGCAGTTAGGGAATAGCTACAGATCAGGTGGGCTAGTGCTAGTGGTTAGGGATTGAAATACTCATTTACATGGATGGGGTCTATACAGTTCTAGTCAAGAGCACGCTCAAGTATAGTACTAGCTAAATAGAAAGCTGTAATGGGGCCTGTGGGATTAATTTGCTTTCTTAAATGTAATTTAGGGATTAATCAGATGGTTGCTGTGTTTAGTTAGGAGTAGAATTAACTAAGGGGGGGGGGGGGGGGGGGTCTCAAATTGAAAAATAGTATACTGATCTTCAGGAAATGGTTCTTTGATGGGTGGGCTAGATTTATTTAAGAATTGTGCTTTGTTAGCATTGAAAACTAATTAGGTATACAAACATTCTTCTAATTTCTTGCTACATTTCATAAGTACTAATACACAAATTGAGCTACTTGATTCTCTACCCAGCAGCAAAAAAAAGTTGCTCCATCTAAAATTTGAACACAGATAACTCTTCATAGCTTGCTTGCAATAATGCATGGGTTGCTATTGAGGGTATATTTTAATGTATAGAGCTCATAAAGTGTGCAAAGTCGATTGTCAAACTCATTCTTTTATTTGGGTAACAAGAGTCAAAACTTGCATGAAACTTGGTTCATCAGACTGAAATTGTTACATCCATATTTCAAACCAGAATTACAGTAGCGGTACTAATTAATGATTGTCACATCGATTGCATGCCCTACATTATACGATATAGTTTTTAACAAGCACGTAATTTAACCCCCTCGAAGTTGCCTGATGCATAGAGGTGTTTGAAACGGTTTTTTATCCAATATTTCATTTTTAAAAATGCCAAAATTGGTATTATGTTTTTATTTTTCTGCATGACTCGCACTGCGAAATAGTGAACTAATTTAATTAATTAATTAATAATATGCAATGAAACTCATAAAATGATCATTCATATTGCATGTAGGCATTTTAATTTCATGGAAGTTAGCAACTTTGTTTTATTATTTACATTTTAATTTAAAATACGTATACCGCGAATTTCCGTCTCAATGTTGGAAATGGATTGAATTGGTTGTGATTTTCTGCTTTGAACTCAAAATGTTCCTATTTGGTGTAAAAGCTCAAAATGTGCTTATTTAGTTATGTATTTCGCAATTTGATTTCAACTCCTATTGACGTAGTATATAGAGATTTGTGAAGAGATCTGTCATAACGCATCAAATAACACATTTCGTTTTATCACGCCTTACGAAAAACAAACACCTCTATTGATACAGTATCTTGTCAACCAGAACTTAGCTTTGTCATCTAGGGTCTAATATCTATGATCAGTCATCACATAGATGTGCACAAGCTATTTTGCTAGTTTTAGCTGTGGGTAGGGACATGAGTTGCAAAATTTCCATTCAAAATTTCACTTAAAAATAAAATTTAAATTAATGTTACTGTTTCAAGATAGTTGTGTAAATTAAATGACTACAATTATTATTGTGAGTGGTCGTACTTTGCTCGTTGCCAACATGGAAGATACGGCAGTAAATCTGGGGGATTTGGAATTAAATAGTTAATTTGGCATTACAGTTAATTTTGGGATTGCAAGCTTTGTTTGGGGGTATTTTTAATATTTTTCTAAGTTCCACTTTTTCATTAATAAACGACATTTTAATGTAGTGTGGAAAAGGTACTAGAAAAGTTAAGCTGTAGATCAAGATATGCAACAATGGTGACCAAAAAAATTATTGATTTGTTTCTAGTAAATACTTAAAACTAAATAAAATAAGTTCGTAAATAGTGTTCGTAGTAAATAAATATTAATAGGGACCTTCAAATTCAGTTTGCACATGAATGGCTTGAACTGCGATTGAACGGGATCACTTTTAATTCGATATTCTAGTTGAAACTGCAAACTAGCGGCAAAATTGACAATTGTCTGGAAACACGACGTAGCTCGTGCAATTTTAAAGTCGTTTTCTAAAATTAGACAACTTTTTACTTTTTAGATAAAATTGAGCTCAAAATTTAAACTGATGGTCACTCTCACATCCTTGTTTTTCTTTTAAATCAATCGTACATTTAAATTATCCTGGAATCTGTGCAATCGAAAGTTGATCGATGCAAAATGACCAACATTAAAGCTACATACATCCATCAATAACATCATGTAGGCCTACCCATTTTTTTTTCAATCCTACGGGAGCACATGTGTGGCTTTTTATGTTACTAAACATCGCAGTTTTCTGTTACCAAGCCGTGAAATTTCAAACTTGAGAGAACCATTTTTGCACATCTCTATAGCTATGAACCAGGATTGTGTCAACCTGCCTAACACACCGTATTGTTTTCAGACTACTTGCAACGTGAAGCACCGTCTGGCTTCACATCGTCTTCTTCCGTCTCCCCCTCAAAGACTCAAGACTTGAACCAGCATACCTCGAGCACCCACAACTATCTACACAGTTCAAACTGATCCACACTAGTTTTTTCTGGTGAGTTGAACTAGAGCAATTACTACGCCCACATTTTTACTTTAAAATTTGTAAATGTCTGTAACTGAAAAAGAACTTTGCATAGGTACTTCAAATCAATCTATGGATGCAGTTAATGTAGTATAGGAAGGTTTGGCTGTAATGGAATTCCAATTATTCAGCTATGTAAATGACTCAAGTAACCTAATTTATATGTTCAAAGTTCTAATAATATAAAATTAAATTCAACTAAACATAAACTGCGACTCAAGTTTCCTTACAACGTAATCCTAACTAGTTGCTGAAGTTCAGTATGTATCCCTCTTATCACAGCAACAGGTCAAACACCTAGATGATTACGCACATGATTGAAAACACTTTTTCGTAGCCCTTAAACTATTATCACATTTTAGTCGTAAACTGAATGTAATTCTTGGCGAGAGTTTTGTAGTTTTTAGCAGTTGTCTAAAATACTAATGTTTTGAAATACCACGTAGGTTCACGAATAGCTCAGGAGGGACAAAACACGAAAAGGCGCTTTCAGATAAAATGACTTAAGTTCAGGGAATGACACTAATAATGGAAATCGAATATTGTTTAATGCTTGTTACATCCACAGAAAGTGTGATTTTGATTAACATAGATAACATAGATATATCATTTATAAATTAAAAATGCTACTTACCTATTTAAATAACATACGTGGTTTTAGCATTCATATTCTGAGTAATTCTGAGTACTTACGCGGTGCTACTGAAGAGATGCGCGGTTTTGCAATAGCATTCCTTAGGATTTTGCTCATACGCGGTGTAATTTCTTGTCTTTACAGCATTTCTATTGGTTAATTTAGTACTAGCGAGAATTCAAGCTGCGTCAATGGGATTCATGATTTCGAAATAATAAATAATTGAGCTAGGGGAGAAGGACAGGAAGGAACCAACAGCTTACCTTGTAGTAGTTGGTTCCTTCCTGTCCTTCTCCCCTAACTCAATTACTTAGCCGTTAGGCAATCTAACACATTCACAAAATAATAAATAACTAAGTTTTCAGAAAGAGGTGACGCACGGTATCTTCTTTGGTAACTTCACCGATGGATGATATGTAGATAAAACGCTAACAAATCAATATAGTTTAAATTGCTGTCTCTGGCATTAAGCTGCTTGTACTTTACCAATAACCACAAAACAAGTACAAAATATTTTTCTTTAATAAACATTCCCTATAATATTTGGGTCGAATTGTACATGTATCACTCGTTTCAAATATTGATAATGTTTGAAGTCTGTAGTCTTAATAAAATTTCGAGGCAAAAAATCAAGATTTAGAAATGAAATGAGCCATATTGTGTATTTTTTTGCTTGGGATGGAGTCACATGGTCAAAAATATCATTTTATGGGGAGTACACGCATACTCCCCAATGGCAATTTTTACTAATTTGATTTGTAAATACAAATCAAATTAGTAAAAATTGCCATCTCTCGTAGTAAACTGCTCGTAATTCCCCATTAATAACACTTTACCCTTCTATTATTATTCTTTAATAAATAAACATAGCCTATCAATCATATGTGTATCAAATTGTACATGACAAATTTTTTATCATTTTTGAAGTCTTCTTCTTCTCAAATGCCCACATTTGGCTATTATGCCATCATGCCTTCTAAGGGCAAAGTAAATTTTTGAAGTCTATAGTCTATAAAATTAATGGGCAAAAATCAAGATTTAGAAATTAGCTATAGGAGGCTACTAGCAACACCAAAAGACAACAATGAAACAAATGAATTGAATCGATGGACAAACAATAAGCTGTCAAAAAATAATTTCTTCTGATTTTGGAAAACAAAACAAAAAACAAACAAATACACATACAAAACTTTCACTTAGTCGTTGTCTATCATAAAAAGTTTTAAATGGCGAGCAGTTACTATTGCTACACTTGTTTTTATTTCTATGGTTGCAATTTTATTATTTTGACAGCTGATTGTTTGTCCATCAGTTCAATTCATTTGTTCCATTGTTGTAGTCCTGATGTGACGTCAGTTGCGGGTTCCCTATATTGTTGGTATTTTTTTCTTGGAATGGGGTGACGTAATCAAAAATAATAAACAAATTTAAAATACCATTTTATTACACTAAGTAGACCAAAACGCTAACAAATCACTGTATAGTTAAATTGCTGTCTATCATTAAACTGCTTGTACTTAACCAGGAAGGAAGGGAAAAATGTTATTCTTCAATAAATAAAAATCCCCTACAATATTTGGGTCGAAATATACATGTATTGTTCGTGATATTTTGATAAATTTTGAAGTCTATTGTAAGAGCCCCGTAAAATTCGGGATCGCAAAACTATACGACTGTTGTGTATATTGCTTTATTTGATAAAATGTTGGCTTTAATAGCAAGAGGAGTCCAAAAATATAAAAATAAAAACACAACATTCGCGAAATTGGCATTACAACACCGCAAATAATGAAATCTTCTGTTTTACGCAAAAAAAAACAATGAAATCTCACAAAACTGCCATCTGAATTCCCATTTACCAGTAAACATTTTTTCAAAACTTGCACAAAATGGAATAAATTTGACAATTTTGTTATACTTTGAGTGAATGTCTGTAGTAGGTCTAGCATGTCTAGTTTGTAGATTATGTCGTACATCATATCGCTCGACACAGCTAAAAATAATAACACCACTAAACACCGAAAACGTAGATTTTTAAAACGAAATTTTAGAAAAAATAAACCTATTTTCACGGGGCTCTATCTATAGTATTTATAAAACTAAAAGGCAAAAAATCATGATGTAGAACTAAGCCATATTGTAGAAATTGTTTGCTTGGGATGGAGTCACGTAGTCGAAAATAATACAAAAATACCATTTCATAACACATGTAGACCAAAACACTTCATAATCAATGCAGTTAACATTTCTTTATCTGGTATTAAACTGATCATGCCTCCCCAAATGCCACAAAAGAAGGGGAAAATGTTATTCTTCAATAAATAAACATCAAATAATACTTGGGTCGAATTGTACATGTATTATTTGTTTCAAATTTTGATCATTTTGTAGTCTGTAGTATTTACAAAATTTCAAGACAAAAAATCATGATTTAGAAATGAGCCATATTGTAGGTACTTTTGCTTGGGATGGGATGGAGTCACGTAGTCAAAAATAATAAAAAAAATACTATTTTGTTAGACATGTAGACAAAAACGCTAACAAAACAATATAGTTTAAATTGCCGTCTCTATCATTAAACTGCTCGTATCCCCCAATACTACAAAAGAAGAAAAAAATATTCTTCTAGAAAGTAACATCCCCAATAATATTTGTGTCGAATTTTACATGTACGATTCGTTTCAAATTTTGATAATTTTTGAAGTCTTTAGTTTTTATAAAATTTCGAGGCAAAAAATGAAAATTTTGAAATAAGCCCTATTCCCTATAGGGCTTATTTCAAAATTTTATTCATTCGTATTCATGTGACGTCACATCGGCCATATTGGAGGCCACCTAAAGTACCATTTCAAGTTTCATTAAGCTGTCAATAGAAAACTAATAATATTGTTTAAGGGGAAATATGACAAGTTTGAACACGTATATCCCCCGAGGCGATTAAGTGTACGAAAATGATTATTGTATGCTTTTGTAAACGATTAAAAGAGTAATCGAGACAAAAGAGTTTGCTTATGTTGATTTTAAGTGATAATAGCAAACCAAAGTTAGAGAACAGTTGAATTTGCATCAAACGCCAGCTGAAACATAGTAACAATGAACTACAAATCACATGCCATTGTGGCCACCATGCACAATACGTGAATACACCCTATTGTTGGTATTTTTTGCTTGAAATGGAGTCACATGGTCAAAGATCATACAAAAATACATTTTAGGGGTATAAACCCACCACTTACAAATCATAGTACAAATCATTAGGGCTGCCCAACGATAAAAAAAATCATATCGACATCGCGGGAAGAAATATCGATATCGCGTCGCGATATCGAAGTTTTCAAGTGACGTCTCGATATCGGCGATATCGCCACATCGAAACTTTTCTCGTCTGTTTTTAGGATTAACAGGCCAGCTAGAGGTCATTTTCTTTAAACAATAAATTACGTAAAGAAATATTTTAGTTTTGAAATGTCTTACTATGTGTGTCAATTTGTTTGTTGTACTATTCAAATTGTAAAATATCCACACAAAACAGCGATGGTGTGGTTGGCGTGACGTGAAACGTAATTGGTTTTTTGTATCAATTAGCTTATCAGGCACAAGTTCGATATCGCGATATGTACGATATGTTAATTCTATATCGATATCGAATTATTTATCTATTATCGATATTGTATCGAATTATCGATATCGTTGGGCAGCCCTACAAATCAATGAAATCATAGTACACTCTCTGCTTGTAAACTGCTCATACTTCCCCAATAATAACATTCTCTCCTTCTCTTATGGTTATTCATTAATAAATAAACATCTTCCATAATATTTTTGACGAATTGTACATGTATCATTCGTTTCAAATTTTGGTCAATTTAGAAGTCTTCATAACATTTCTAGGCAAAAAATCAAGATTTATAAATAAGCCATATTGTTGGTATTTTTTTTTTTCGGTATGTAGTCACTAGCCATAATAAGCCAGAAATAAGCCATATTGTTGCTATTTTTTGTTCGGTATGTAGTCACTAGTCAAAACTAATACAAAAATACCATTTTATTACACATATGTAGTCCAAAACGCTAACAAATCAATATACAGTACTTTAAATTGCTGAGTCTGGCATTAAACTGCTAGTCTTCAACCTTAACCACAAAAGAAGGGGAAAATGTCAGGTATTATTCTTCAGTAAATAAACATCCCCTATAATATTTGGGTCGAATTGTACATGTATCACTCGTTTCAAATTTTGATCATTTTTGTCTTTTGAAGTCTACAGTAGGTACCTTCACAAAATTTTTCGAGGGAAAAAAATCAAGATTTAGAAGCCATATTGTTGGTATGTCTGCTTGGGATGGAGTCACGTAGTCAAAATTAATACAAAAATATCATTGTATTACACAAGTACACCTAAAACACTTCAAAATCAATACAGTATAGTTAAAATTCCTTTTTCTGATATTAATCTGCTCTTACTTTCCCAAACACCATCAAAGAAGGAGAAAATGTTACTATTCTCCAATAAATGAACATCCCATATAATATTTGAGTCCCAATTGTACATGAATCATTCGTGTCAAATTTTGATCAATTTTGAAGTCTAGTCATAATAAAATTGAGGCAAAAAATCAAGAATCTGAAATAATCCATATTGTTGGTATTTTTTGATTGGTATATTGTAGTCGCATAGTAAAAAATAATACAAATATACCATTTTATCCCACTCACGCTTAGAAATTGCTTTGTCTGGTATTTAACTGCTTTTACTACCCCAATAACCACACATGTACGTTAAAATGCAAATTTTGAAGTACTTAAATGCGAAAAAGTAAAATCAAATCTGGTAACTCGACTTATCCGTACCTACCTTTAGTTTTAGCCAGCGAACTCCATGCATAAAGGTCACAGCTTATCTGTGAGGAAACTTGAATCGTACAGTTCATAGCTTCATAACTAAAAGTGTAAATCCATTATCACTAATTCATTTAGTATAGCCAACTATATGCACAATGGTTATTATTAAGATTATCTCTAAGGAAACTTGAGTCATTTAAAACTTAGTTGTATACTTCAGTTAAAATGTAAATGCACTAGGCCTACCACTAATTTGTTATTATAGACAACTATATGGACAAAGATTGATAGTTGTAATTATCTCAAGGAAACTCGAGTCATTAAAAACTAGGTTGTATGCCAGTTCATTTAACGTAAAACCACTGCCATTAATTCGTTAATTTATAGCCTACTATATATGCACAAAGATTATTATTATTAAGACTATCTCCAGGCAAACTTGAGCCATTTAAAACTAAATTGTACTACAGTTAAAATGTTCAACCAACTAAATAGATTTGTCAGCTCAA
Organism: Isoperla grammatica; assembly: GCA_945910005.1. Classification (NCBI taxonomy): domain Eukaryota; kingdom Metazoa; phylum Arthropoda; class Insecta; order Plecoptera; family Perlodidae; genus Isoperla; species Isoperla grammatica. The sequence goes on along the minus strand of OX246741.1, from coordinate 17,540,762 downwards.
ATTCACTATCCTCCTTTTTATTCTATTTCCGAAGTTACCGAACACTTTCCATTGAAAGAAAGTGTCATGTCCCATTTTGATTTAACTGTATTTGAAGTTTCGGAAAACCAGCCTGTAAAGCCCATCAAATTAAGATTTGAAGATCTGTATAAGAGCGATCTGCAACCAAAACTAGTACTTAAAATTACTACTGTACTTGATTAGGCTTACTAAGTATAATGAAATGTATCTCAATAGTGATTAAATTAATACACAATCTTGGTGCATACATAGTATCTTATAAAATAACATTTTAAAACTCTAGAACTATAAATTCTAGAACTATCATTCTTTGGTTACATCTGGGTTCGAGTCCCAGTCATACTAAAGTCATAATTGCAACACAATCTTTGAAAGTTGAGCAGACTGGACTTTGTTTAGTACTTGGCAATACAACATTACTTGAACTTGATTTCTTCATATAAATTGTACAACCTTAACTCGCGCACTAACGAGTACCTTAATAAACTAAATCTTGTAATGGTTAATGTATGCTTGATTTGTGATAGCAACATAGTTATGTACAATGTACTAAAAATGAAAATTAAATCTTAAGTGTCATCCAGAATATTATTTCTCAATTGGTATTATATAAACCAAAACATGCCAAATTCCATATTGCAACAACAATGACTTGCTTCCTTGAACTGCATTAATCCTTCTCTAGAAATACACTAGTATTGAGAGAAACTGTTACTCTAACAATGTTTCTAGAGAAAATATTCAGTTTTTTTTATTTAATGTATCCTGCTCGGTTATTAACACTAATTTCTATGGAGCACGGTTAAAACAAAAATTATAGAATAATGACAGCCAATCGACTGTAATGGTATAATGTGAGGAAAGGATCCAACAGCTTACCTTCGTGTAAGATGACGGATTTGCGAGTTTGAAGTACACATAAAACATAATACAAATTTAACGAGACGTTTTGACCGAGGTCTTGTTCACTCGAGAGAAAAATTCTTTTGAGTGAACAAGACCTCGGGCGAAACGTCTCGTTATATTTGTATTATGTTTTATGTGTACTTCAAACTCGCAAATCCGTCATCTTACACGAAGGTAAGCTGTTGGATTCTTTCCTCACATTATATACCATAGAATAATAATACATTACCAGCTATGCTGTGTAAATCTTGAACAAAATTCTTTTGCTAAGTAAAAGTAAATACTAAATAAAAAATAATGGATTCAAGAGAACAAGTCTAGAATTTCAAATTTGCCTTACCAAACCAAAGTAGTGCAGGAAAAGAATTGGATGCGTAGTTGGCAGTGTTTCATGTCTTCAAGACATAATTAGCATTTGCTATTTAAAATCTTATTTCAATGTTTGTTCAGTTATTCAGTTACAACTTACAATACAAAAATTCTACGTTCCGTAATTACTTTGGTAGTGGAAATATGAGCCCAACAACTAGCTTACCTTGTACATGCCGACAGAGCTCTCGTAGTACCGAAGGTGCACGGAACATTCCATGTATTTACGCTATGAAAGTAATTACGGAAGTTATGTATGTTCTTCTAACATGTTACATCACTAGTTAATGTCTTGTTCTTGGTTCCAGGTGGCTTGAAGGGTTTATCCCCTTCACGATCACATCACTTGCCGAAATTCTCTACACCTCCTTCGACCACATGCGTCTTCTCGCTCGTCGTTCGACAAGTCTCCAACGTCGTTCGACAAGTCTCTAACTAACGCCGATCCCGGACAACATCAATTCTCAAGGCCATGGACTCGGCCTACTTGCTGTGGTGAATATACTGTACTGATTTTCTCAATATATGCCATTCAACTCATGCTGTTGTGTTCATTTCATTGCACTAACCCTTTTTTCTCTCTCTCCCGTTAGTTCATGACCTAGTTCGGCTTGTGAACTAGTTTATGGACTTAGTCTACTTTTGAGTGCCATGTTATATATAAGATGTTTAATAAATATTGTTCAACCAATGCCGTTTGTTGTATACACTAATTTGTACTTAGCACCTTGTTTACAGCATTTCCCATTTGCCTCCTCACTTTCCTGACCTAGCACACAACACAAACAAAACACAAAACATTCTTTTCAAATAATATTTATTTAACAATAATACAACAAAACAATATAAAATTTATAAATATTTTATAGATATTTTATAAATTTTATAAAATTTATAAAAATTTTATAAAATTTACAAAAAAATTTGTAAATTTTATAAAAAATTTATAAATTTTATAAAAAAACTAGAAAAATCATAAAAATTAAGCAAAAAATGGGAAAAAAGTGCCAAAAAAAGCCTCTTTATATACCCTAAGTCTTTTTGCATTTTTCAAGCGACCAGGTTTAGCGTCGAAACTTTTTAGCTTCACAGAGTTTTCTCCCCAACGCCAAGACAGGACTGACGACGGAACTCGATAAATTTTCAAGTATTTCCATCATCAGTCCTGCCTGAGCGAGAGGAACGGTTGCAAAGATACCAGCACCACACTACGTACGCATACAATAACGAGCATGAATAATATTTGGAAGCACAGATCGGGCAACGAATTCACCGTGACCTAGTTTATGGACTTAGTATATTTTTTGAAGGTCAACTAGAGGTTGCGACCTAATTTATGGACTTAGTATTTTTTTTGAAGGGCATCTAGAGGTTGCGACCTAATTAGTGAACATGAACTAGTTTATGGACTTAGTATTTATTTATTAAATGTTTCTATTCATATTATATACAACAATGAATGGCATAAAAAAAAACAGCTATTCATATTATATACAACAATGAATGGCATAAAAGAGCACAGCTCCAAACACAAAGAGTCATATAAAGATTGCAACCTAATTCAGCAAAGTGAATTGACAGTGAATTGTGAATTGAATGCAAGTGAATTGAATTTAAGAATAGGCAACTCTCAAAAATCACAAATGTGGTGCTCGCGAGCAATCGCAGGTACGTCAATTATACGATCTAGTTTGAAGCAAAGCTTGGGCACAAATTTCCTGTTCGCGACTGTAATGATATGAGTTTTGCATTCTAAACTGGTGAAGAATTCAAGATTTCATAACTCAGCTTTTACATGTAGTACCCTATTTGAATTTCTATTTTGCCCAGATGGTTCAATCAACGATACTCGCACAAGTTTTGTTTGCGTCACGATGACGACTGAATATTAGTAATCAAAATAGAAGGACTCGAGATTCTAATTATAGAGAACTTACACCGCGACACCAGTTCAATTGAAAAAGAAATTTGAATGAATCGAATCTGAATTTCGTTTTTTATTTTTTCCTTCGCGCTAATGACGACAGTAAATGCATGCCGGCATGCCAATTGCGGATGGCGTTTACTACACCCTACAAGTTTCCTTTCAGTTTGTAATCAAAAAGCAAAACTCTGGGCAAAAAAAATTTCCCTGAATTCTTTAATAGCCTATCTTTTCCGATGACTCTACTTCGCACCAATGTCAAAACGAAGCGGATTTATCTTTTCGCGGTGAATTATTATGTGCTTCCAAATCTATTTATACTCAAAATTGTAGCGTACAACAAACAACAGATCTGTTCATTTTGGCAACACCAATTCATTTTATAGACCATACCGAGGATCTTAGTAAACTCAATAATGAGTAATCACCTAGTATTTTTTATGGACCAATAGCTCACTCCAATCCCTGGGAGAAAGGTTGTGCAAACACCGAGTCCTAGTCCGCGAGGAAAGGTGCCCAGAGAATACAATAGATCATTTTCAAAATTGATCTAGAATCCTTATACTGAGTTAATCACGGTCTTCTAAATCTTCAATGACAACAATGCACAACAATAAAAACTAGTTTTCAAATGTTATATCAGGGTTCTAATTGTTGTGCATTGTTGTCATTGAAGATTAAGAGGACCAAGATGAACTCAGTCCAAGGGTCCTCGATCAATTTTGAAAATGGTCTATTCCAACTCTCACGATGTCTGGATCGCCCAAGAAACTATCCTCGGTTTAAACAATAGGGAATGCTCATTTTTAAATTCCTTTATTAAACTAAATTGAAGAGTATACTCAGGAGAAAATATTTTGATTTAAAATTATTTAAGTTTTTTTCAAGTAATTAACACTTTCACATGTCACTATGCCACTATGGCAGAAAAACAAGGCGTGGTATCAACATGTTTGACCGATCACACCAAGTGTAATGAATCTACATTTCATGTTACCAAATGTGTTACTAATCCGGACAATAGCTACTTCTCAGCTTTAATTTAAAATGCCTTGTTAATTGTTCTCAATGGTTTAGAATGTATGGGCTAAGATTTAGAATTAAATTATAAAATAAATAATAACTAAGAAATTAATTCAGGAAAAAATTGATTAAAAAATCTGTTAAGTCACTAAAATAACAAAAAAAGAATACGGACATGTAACAAATTATTTCTTAAACACTGTTGTCTCTAAATCTTAAAAAAAAAAACTTGAAAAAATTCAAAATTACTGTACTAATGTTTCTAATATTTGTAGAAGGGTCTTTTACATAACTGTGACAATACACTATACAGTACTGTATTGAGAATAAAAGAGCATTCCCTATTCAAGTTCGCCGAGTACACTTAACGATATCATAGCTTTCCAGAGCTACCTTCCCTCGATCTTCCCTCTATCATGCATTACACGTATCTGCAGTCAGGTATTTGTAACTTTAAGACAATTATTATTTTTGGCTGCCTAAAAGGCTAAAAACTCACTTTGGTTGTGTAAACTATTTTAAATTTCAAATTAAACAGTTTTAAGTTTGTTGTTTTTTGCAAACTTTAGGCTCCGGTCTTGTTTAGAGCATTTGTTGACTAAAAGTTAAAACGTAACGTTTAAAAATGCATAGCATTGTTCAGCCATATCTCTAGCTAGAGCCTTACATAATTGTATTATTGGGCTGTCTAGTCTGGCCAAATGTCCATCAGCTGATTTTTTTTGTCACATTATGATAGATGAGGATTAAAAAAATACATATTGTCAGAACTGCAAAGTAAAGTTCATGTTTAGCAATAGTATTACCCTAGTCTCAATAATTATCTGTCAACTCAAAATTTTGAAAATTCAAGCTAAATAAATAAATAAATAAATAAATAAATAAATAAATAAATAAATAAATAAATAAATAAATAAATAAATAAATAAATAAATAAATAAGTAAATAAATAAATAATAAATAACAAAGTCCCTGTAGAAGGTTTGAATATAGGGCTAAGTGTGAATGTTCATTCAAGTCAACAAATGTTATTCAAATTGAAAAATTGTCATGTTTGAGTTTGAGTTTTAAAACCAAAAACTAAATAGTACCTACTACACCTAATTAGGTTTGCTAAAAATTAATAAAGTGGGAACTTACAAAATTCTGGTTTAATACAGATTTGCAAAATTGAAAATGACATTCTTACTATAAGAAATTGTTGTTTTTTTTTTTTTAAATCTAGAAAAGCTTGTTTCACAACCATTTGATTTTTTGTAACCACAAATACCTGGGTCTACATTATACGTAAGCATATTTTCCTACCCTCGCTTCCTCATGAGTTAGAAACTTAGAGTAAATTGGTGCATAGCCAAACTGAACAGGTCTATTGTAAGTTCTAAGTATGCCAGTAGTACTAGATACACAATCAATCATGCAAGCCGCCACGGAACCACGGGTACAACCACGGCCAGATGCAAAGTAGAATGTGAGAAAACTAGTCCGTGAAAAGTACAAGAAATCACTAATAAGTTTCATTGATGAACATTAATCATTAATGCAACTCTACTTCACGATTTGCATTTGGCCGTGATTGCAGAGCCACAACTCTTAGGTTGTTAGCACAAAATATTTTCGTGAACAGCATCAAGGGGTTCTAGTTTTGAAATCAAAATAAGTTCCAACTTTCACGACACGCCCGAGAGCAAGGTTGTGTGTGGATAGGCCTACCCGTCACGCTAGCAAATTACGATACGTAACATCAAAATACCGGTACTGATCGACCGAGGGATGTCAGCAAGATGACCGGCCGATTGCTCGTATGTTACTTCCGAAACCGGTTGGTCGCTTATTAACCGTTATTTAATGTGAGGAAGAAAATAAAGTATGCAGCAGCGCACAATTGTGCAGTGTGCCAGCACACGGCGACCGACGGAGCGAGACAAGAGACGAAGCCGCCCCCCTTCAGAGAGCTGAGAGACCCGAGTGAGCCGGCGAGAGAACGTGCAATATAATGTAAGGTATAAATATATTAATACTGTGAGCACCTTGTTTTGAGGGGATTGCAAAAAGTTTCAATGATTTTTACTTACCAAAAGAAGCATGAATTGATCAATTCTAAAGCAGAAATTAATTAAATCAAGCACCAACAAATATCGATATTGGTATGCCGGTATTTGGACAACAGCAAAATCCACATTACAGTAGGCCTACATATTTGTGTTACCGAAAAGCATGAAAAATGTAAACGCTTCATTTAATTAAAATACGATGAAATAATACTTTTTTAATTTATCAGTACCGGCATACAACATTATGGAATTTAAATTTTTAATCTTTCTAATTTTTATAACATCAAATTTACCTTTTTCAGAGGTAAGGTATCAACGCGTTTAAGTGTACATGAACAGTGCGCACCTAAAAACATGTACTACTGTCCAGGCAAGATGATGTATAAAACCGTGGAAATACAGCTTTGACCGTCGACTCAATAGAACCAGAACTCAATCTTAATTGAAACCACTTTTGACTTTCGCGGGTCACTTCGTAGTTGCGCTCACACAACACTGACCTCCACTCTCGGCCTCACGCCTTGACGGACCGACCGAGTATGACACCCTTGTGCACGAATATTGCTGTCCACGTAAATAGTTTACTGTGTACATGTGTGTGTGGTTCAAGTTTATGGATGGAGTACAAAATCAAGAAGTTTAATAAGTTTAATATTACATATTTTAAGTACATAGTTGTATAATAAGTAGCTGTAATTAATTATGTGTTTTACTTTTAATCTATTGACAACTAAAATGTTCAGCACATTTTAAATTATAAATGTACACAAGCATTTTTAAAGAGGCTAATAAAATAATAATCATAATAAAATACAAGCAGCAAAATGCCTAGAGCAAGGAACTCTGTAATCCATCCAATAACTGAAAAAGTGTCTTAGATCATTAAAAAAAAGAAAACTTAAAAGTAAAACAGCATGGAAACAAGCAACCAAAGTAAATACCTTTATTTAAGGTGTAAGGACTGGCTTAGTAAAAACAAAACAGTGAAAGAAGTTGCCATTATTAAACTATTTTTATTTACATTGCTTTAACAGTTGATTTCACTGCCCCAAATCTATGCAAAATTTCAAGTTTCCTATGTTACAAACAGAGCTGAATGAAAACTCTGTAAAAAATCCCTTAAAATAACAAACTACTTACTGCACCTACTTACTTAACAACCCTGTATTAGCAGAAAAGCTTTCACACAAATTAAATTCATTTCATTTCTTAGCTATATCAAAAGTATGAACAAAGTTTATAACTGACTTCCCGATGAAAGTATGGCTGGTTGGTATGGTTGGTAAACTGCATACAACATTTTCACGGCAGCTCCTAATCATGCCCCACTAAAGAAGATTCTCTGCTGCTGATTCTCACATTTAACTCCTCCCCTGATGCTTTCCTTACTCAGATATTCAATTTACAATATCAGTACAAATTTAATTTTTTCTAAAAAAATAAATTCACAATTATTTAATTCATTTGGTAAGCAGACAGACTAATATGCAAGTGTTTGATGTACTAGTCCTGTTTCCATACTGCTTTACTAACGGTAGTGTAGTAGGGTGTGTCCACCGACAGCAGCTTTAGATTGTGTACCTGTATTGCACCACTGGCATACCCACCACCAACTACTGTAGTTAACACTAGGCAATACAACACAGTTCACAAGAGAGCAGTAGGAGGCCCATCGGGTTAGGATCTGTGTGGTCTAATTTAATAGCAATATACCATTAAAACAAAGCTGGGAGAGAATGCCTGAAATCTTCCACAGTCTAGAGGTAACTGCACTCGTTTCGAGGCTACCAGGGTTCGAGCTAATTGTATTTCTCCATTGTAGCCACGTGTACCGTCACAGCCGACTATAATTATCAGAATGCGGAACGAAGTCAACCACTGTGTCTTATGCCACTGTATTTGAGCCACTTAGCGATCTGAATAGAGCCGCGTAGTCAATAGTGGAGCTACAGAGTACAGAGACCTTTCTCTTCGAAATCATAGCAGACAGAGTTCTGCCAAAAACTTTATGGTTTGGTGTATTTTGAACTCTATTTGAGAATGCTTAGATATTTATCTTTACTTAATTCTTTGTTCTATGTATACTATTGAACTAATTATTGTAATGTAACTTAACGCAACTACTTGGTTTATTTACTTAACTGTTGATTTTATATTTTATGTAGTTTCATTTTGCATTACGAGTATCTATTGTCTCAAAAAAGAGAAGTGACAGTTGTTAAAGGCATCTTACCATAACCTACTGCATGTTTTAGTTGAGCTATAGGCCCTAGTCGGCTGTGACAATCACACGAAGAGCAAAACAGTAATATCGGTAACTCCTTTATAGACTCCTACAACTAGGGATGGAACATGATAGTCAATCATTCAACAAAATCTCAAAAAACTGCGTTACGAAAATATAAAACAGAACTTCATAAAATCGACTTGACAAAATGCAAACGTGGACAAGATTATCAACAAAGATCCCAATTATAGGCAAAGTTAACGCGATCTTTATCTGCTACTACAAAAGCCTCAAAATCTCTTTTCATTCCCAAACTATTAGAACATTGCAAAAATTGTTATGAATTGCATGGTAATATTTACAAAGGTAGACCTTTAGTTCTGGCACTGCCCATCTTGACACTTCCCGTCGGTGAAACTACGCGAGTAGGCAACAGTTACTCTTGCCCCTCCCCCCCCTCCCTCATGCAGGCCAAACAAGTTAATCACTCATCAATATCATCCTCCTAAGTTGCGTACACGTTACGAACTTTTTTGAAACTTAATAAATTCAAACTGATTTCGCAAGTTCAAGTTTTGTTTTATATGTAGGCCTACAGTGATTATTCCGTCAATTTGCTGATTCATTATTCTCAGTTACCAGTAGGCCTACTTATATTAGTTACTTTGCAACATGAATGTGCATCCTACAACAACTAAGTAGATCTGGATAGCTGGATGGATTAGGCTTTTCAATAACAATTTCATTACTCTCGCATGAACTGGGAAGTAACCCCTAGTGTACACCACATAATATACTATGACATTACTAAATGTCATAACTTTGAACTCAATGACATTGTCAATCACTGTTCTTGGAATAAAGTTTGACTTGAAATGAACAACTACAGACAGTACCACTCAAATATGTTACATTTTACCACAGGCCTATGTAGTTAAGTTCAACAACGCAACACTAGGTCTACTAGACATACTGCATTAATATACATGTATTATAAATTTATGTGTTGGAATCTAGTCAACAAATTAATAATGAACCTGTTTTCAGTGTTAGCTGTTAACAATTCCACAGAGTTCAAAGTTGCCTTGCCCACTCCATTATCCTACCAAGCATGCGATAATGGAATGAGCTCAGGTCTTTTCATGGCTCACACACAAAGTTTCCTCGGTCTACGTCAACCCCAACAGTCGGTGTCGATGCTCGCAGTCTCGAACTTGCCGAAGGACTCGCAGTGCCTGAAACGTGATGCGCAGTTATAAAGGGTGAAAACTTAAGAAGCACAACATAACATAAAAGTTACAGTAGGCCCTAACAAACAAACAAAAAAAATGTCGGGACCTAGGCTATATTACCATATAAAAATATCATCAAATAAGCTACAATGTTTACAACCTGGAAAATATTTTAAAACAGAGTCTAAATTAAAAAGAAAATTGTTGAAATAGTAGATCTAAAATATAAAAAATGAGCAGCATTAAAATGTGGAATTAAAACTATCTGACTGACTCAGTACCGGTACTGAATTTTCCTCAAAATGATAAAGATCTCTCACTTATATTTTCAATTAAGTATCGTTTATGTCTAGGTCGTTTGAAAGTGTCAACGTTTTTCTTTTCGACAACCAAGGGGCCAAAATCGTACATGGATCATGTTACTACATCTGGGATACTTTCAAAGGGCATTACTAGACTAGAAAGGGCTGACTACAGTAGTCCCTCGTTAATTCAAACTCGGTTAATTCAAATTTATTTATAATTCCAACTATTGATGGAGTCCCAGTCCCAGCAGAAGATTTGGGTATGGTTCTTACTGTTAAAAGTTTTTTAATTTAAAATTTTGTAATTTAATTTGTAGTTTTTAGGGTTCTTTGAAAATCGAATTAACGTGAGAGACTACTGTAGAGAGAGACTACTGTAGACTAATCAGAACTCAAAACAATCTTCTTACCATTTTCTCCAAGAAGCGGCCACGGAGCTGCTGGTAAAGAAACATACATGTATGACATCATGCACACATACATGCATGGAAATGAAGCAAAACACAAAAATTTAAATTAATATGGATCAGAAGAATATTATCAGTTCATTTCTGCCACATTTCTTGAGGAATTATGTTTTCAACTTTCATAACATTAGTTTTTGTAAGTGTTCTTTCAGACTTAATAAAACACTGAAGTTAGTCTTGATGCCAATGTCAAAATTATGTTGCAAATACTGTTTGGTTTTACTTCTTGATGGGAGTTATATAACTTTAAAAGTAACGCAATTCAAGTCAATTAAGAAATATCTGAATCTATCAAAACCCTATCCTATAATCTTGGCTTCTTGTTGACAGACCAGAGACGTACAAGGTCTGAGGGAATCTTGATGTTTCTGAAACGAAAAGAAAGACACATAAGATACACATAGCCTATTGCCTATGTATTATATCTACGTCCATGCATACATGTGGAATGTATTTAAAGGCAAACTTAAGCTGCACTCACCGCTGCTTTGACGTGGCTGCAGTTGAGACCGTAGATTGGTTCAATGGAGAATCTTCATCAAAGAAAATCCATGATTGCTGAAAACAATACAGTATATAAATAATCAAACAATAATATGTTTACTTCTGGTATTTTTAATTGATTACAATACACATAATCCAATCATATAATCATCTGACTTCAATTCAAACTTAAGGTGCACTTAAGGCGGGTTCACACAAAATGACTAAGACTAACGATTAGTGTTTAAGACTAACGATTTAAGGTTTAACAGGGTTCAAGTATACGATTTATGTCTAAGCGTTAACAAACTTTTATAGTGATTAGTGTTTAAGAACGAGTGATTAAGAAAGTTGATTTTCGATTGTTGGCATTGTTGAAATACATTTGGGGATGGATGTTTCCGAGTACGTTGTTTTCCCAAGGCTTAGTTGGAATTCATAGTCGGCCCCTACACCTAGGGGCGCCCATTGTTACCAAGGTAACAATTGTGTGCATGTTATTTCCCATAAACAAAACAAATCCATAGCAACAATGGGTGCCCCTAGGTGTAGGGGCCGACTATGAATTCCAACCTTAATCAAACGCACCTTTACCGCTGCTTTGACGAGGCTTGGTTGGCTGCTGCAGTCAAGATGGTAGATGTCACAGTAGAGAATCCTCATTGAAGAAAATACCATGAATGCTGAAAACATAATCAAATGATTGAATGTTTATATTTTCAAAATGTGTGTGTTTTAGATTTGATGACATAGCCTAGGCCTACTCAATCAAAACACTTGATTTTAAATTTAATCTTTCATTAGGCATCCATTCAAATCCACCACATGTGCCGGTGCTATTGCAGAACTTTTTCTTAAAATGTACACAAATATACAAAAGCACGGAGGCCTACAAACACACACCCGTAAAATTAATTCAAAGTTCTGTTGTATCGTTTCATTCCATGACTAGCCTATTTGTACTAGGTAGGCCTCTACATTAATATTTCTTACAGGTTTACTTTTTAAGAGAATACATAAGAAAACATTTTGAAGTAAAAATCAGAAATGGCTAGGCCCTAATATAAATGAACCCTTACGATGTATCCCGATTTCCTGCCTCTGGCATGGTTGATTGACTCCAACCAATAGGCTAGACATCCAGATCATCCCATGCTCTTCTCTCTTCCACATCCCTCATCTGCTCTCCGTTCTTCATGAAGAAGAAGGTCCCAACTGGTCTTAAGCATACCTGAAAAATGAAGAGAATCAAATAGATACAATTCTCCAGGGCTCTGCCTACTGTCTCCTTCTATCTCTTTCGTGGTCTTCCTCTCCGCCGCCTTCCTGCCGCCCACTTCAAACTCAATGGTATGGGTAGGCCTAGGCCTAGGCCTCGGCTACACCCTACATGACAGCTGCAGAGGTTAGAGTTTGATGTGCCAGTCATTAAAGCCTCAGCCACTACCTAGACCTAGACCCTACATGACACTCTGCAATTACACTATGGCCTAGGGCCTAGGCCTATACCCTACATGACACTGTGCAATGGCCTAGGCCTATGCTTTGTGTTGCTTTAGCATCACTAGGGTCAGTTCCCAGAAAACAATGGAAGTGCACGTTGGTTAATTCCCTCAAATTTGTTGATACACAAGGATATCTTGGGCGTAGCCCTAGGCAAGTAGGCCTAGAGCCTAGCCTAGACCTCGCCTAGGCCTAGGCCTAGGCTAGTCACAAGGCCAAGCATAGGCCTAGGCCTAGGGCACGGTAGGGCCTAGTCTACAAACAACTGTTTTTATATTGTATACACATTTTAACCACTCACATGTTTTATAATTTACCATGACTGATGAAGACGTAAAACACAATTTTAAAACTGAAATAAAAATTACGTCATAATTACGTATGCGAGTTGCGATTTATATCGAAAGTCGAATTCCGTGTACGAAAAATTCGATCAGTCGATCATGTGAGACTGGATGATTTTTATAAAACAAAATGAAAAAGCTCTTCTCTTTTACACTATCAATTAAATATATTGCAATTTAACTGTTCCATTGGAAGACAAGATGGCCAATGTAGGCAAGGATACTAACATGATTAATGTAGGGCTATGGACTTCCCATACTCTCTTTAGCAGTAGTTTTGCCGGAGTTCTCCTTCCCATTCTAGGTTGGCACCCTTGCCTTGAACGCCTGCGCACAAAGACGGCAACCAGCAACACACCTTCTCAGCGCTACTCAGAGGCGGCGGCGGAGCAGTGAACTTTATTATATGGGTTTCTTTCTATAACATTTTCAGGAGTGGTTTTGAATGGAGATATTTGAATTATTTTAATAATAATAATGGCCTATGTGAATAAATATATATATATATAAATATATGTGAATACAAATATTTCACATAGGCCTAGATAAATTATTATTATTAAAATAATTCAAATATCTCCATTCAAAACCACTCCTGAAAATAGTGTGACAATCAAAACTCTTGATTTGTTACATATTATGTTTTATTGTTGTTGTTTTATTTCTCTATGATTGTTGTTGTTGCTCGCTGTTGGTTTGGTTGGCTACAAGCCGAACAGGTGGCCAGACCTCAGTCATTCATTGAATCGACTTCAAGAAATTGACTAATCGACCCCTTTAATAATCGATTCCCAAATTTGAAGAATCAATAGGTGGAGGAAGAGTAGATGCTCCAACAGTTAATTTTTGTTTAATGCTAAACATTCGACTTCACTGCTATTTTCACGTGACTTCAATCAGGCTGTGCAACTTTTCCACAGTGGTAGCAGGTAGGCACTAAGCAGTAACGGAGAACACAATTGGAATTACGTCCCTTGAATACAAGTCAGAATGATCATTGTTTTAATAATTGACAGGTTTCTTATATGAAACACACCCCTATACCTACAACGTGAAGTTTTCCTTCATTGATACGGAAAATGTCATCCCTAATAGTAATAGATACCCATTTGGGTCCCCACGCACCCACTAGACCAGCGATTGAAGAATGTATACATGTCTTGGGTTGGTTGTAGCTGGCAACGAGTCGTGCCCTCAACTCCAGACGAGCGAACACTTGGCAGCCATCGAGATCATGAAACTGAAGCACATTCTCATCCTGCAGAACAAGATCGACCTTGTCAAGGAGGGACAAGCCAAGGAGCAATACGAACAGATCCTCAAGTTTGTACTAGGTGATATCTCGACGTTACTCCTCGTTGTATAAATAAAGTGTTGCACAAAGGCCTCCGTCTTGATTTGCAGTATGGTAACTTTAAATCAATCCATTGAAACGAAAACTAAATTGACTTTTATTTCAGTTTGGATTTTATATCTTGGGACAATTTTGCTCAAAATAAAAAATGTCTTGTGTGTGATTCTCTACTTTTTGTGTGCAATTTTGTTTAGTGAATGATAATAAATTCTATAAAATTTTTCAATTTTCAAACTCGAACCTTTTCGAGTTCGCAGTTCGAAACTCAAGCCGGTTCGCACACACAGGCCTAAATAACTTTGTAAGTGTAGGATGTTCACAATAACTTACGTATGACTAAATATAATATAAGTCAAGTTTTTTCTTTCGAACTCAGTTCACGTTTTTACTTTTTTTGACATTGTGTTGAATTTTTTAGATTTTAATAAAAAAAATGTAATTTCACGCAGTTTTAATTTTGGGGGGGGGGGAGGGGGAGGGGGCGCCCGTGGTCCCCATCTCGGCTCAGCTCAAGTACAACATCGAGGTGCTTTGCGAGTACATCACCAAGAAGATCCCAGTGCCGATGCGAGACTTCTCGTCCCAGCCTCGACTCATCGTCATCCGTTCGTTCGACGTCAACAAGCCAGGCTGCGAGGTGGAGGATCTGAAGGGGGGCGTGGCCGGGGGCAGCATCCTCAGGGGGGTGCTCAAGGTCGGTGGATTGATTCATTGGGTTTTGTTCAAAAAAACTTGTATACAACCAAATCTAGTTGTAGTAGTAGTATTTTTCCTCTTTCATTGATTTATTTAGATTATGTTGATAGATGCCAATCAGCTGTAATAGTATAATGTAGGAATAGGATCCAACAGCTTATCTTAGATGTAAGATGGCAAATTTGAGAGTTAAAAATTATACATTGAAGACATAACATAAATGATAAGAAGTTTCTACACAGGTCTTGATCACTCAAGAGGAAGATGGCTACTGCCTCTCCAATTCACAATCTCTTAAATTCGTTATCTTACATCTAAGGTAAGATGTTGGATCCTATAATACTGTACAAACCAGTACATTATAATATTTATTTATTTTACTATCCTTCATATAGTAGTTTCATATTTGACTTGTTAATTGAAAATGTTCTTCTTAACTAACGAGGAAAATGTCGGCCACACTTTTCAAGCCAGATGGATATGGATTACTATTTACAGGGGTAATTCAATGCACTTTGGATGTTCAGTTGCATATAAGACATAATTGTATTTATAAACAAATCCACTTCCTGTACAGTTGGCAACACTACAGAAACAAACTTAAACGACCAATCAGGGATCACGTCCATCGCTGATTGGTTGCAAGTATCCTTGAAGAATCCGATATCAAACCCCTTTCTGATAATTGTTCTTTTTTTATCAAACTACTGCATATGCCTGAAATAATTATTTTCAGTGATTGAACAGCAGAAAATCATTGTAAACAGCATCTTTAACATCTATTACAGCATACAATGTATAATGTTTATATTTATAAAGCATGAACTAAAACCAGAAGTAACAAAATCCAATGCTGACTGGGAATTGAGCCCAGGTCACCCGCTTGCCGTATACTGACACCTCAACAGCTATATTTACAATCTGGCTTCTGTACCCATAACAATCTGAATGAAGCTTACATGATTGAATGGAATTAAATCTCAAACTAGAAATACAACAATATACACTTCCAACAACATATTAAAAACTAAGGGCGTTTTCCAAGGACTTGCACTAAGGTTGGAATTCATAGTCGGCCCCTACACCTAGGGGCACCCATTGTTGCTATGGATTTGTTTTGTTTATGGTAAATAACATGGAAACAACTGTTACCTTGGTAACAATGGGCGCCCCTAGGTGTAGGGGCCGACTATGAATTGCAACCTTAGTGTGTCTACTAATGTATTGTTGTGTATTGTTGATCTAATTGTTAATGGCGCTCAGTTAGGGTGCCCAGACGTCCCGTGTCCCGCCACACTTCCCGGCGGGACGTACCTTTGTCCCGATTTTTTGAAAATGCAAAATTTCAGTTTTGAATTTTTATGTTTCGCGCTTTCTTCCTTGTATATTCCTTTCTTTATATCAATAAATGGACAGGTCCGTTGTCAGCCAGAGCACGCTGGCGCTCTCCTTCTGACATAATTGGAAATATTTGGAAGTGGCCATGTGTGTTTTCGGCGATGAACAATATGTTGAGTGACGAAAAAAGTCGTCTAGATCTGTCCACAATCAAAGCTATGATGATTCTGAAAACACACTTTAGTGAGGTGACATGTTTTGGATTTCATGACCTGCTGCTGAAAAATGCCAACCTACTGGACCTTATCCACGGCTCAAATAAGTATCAAAAGCGTAATACTAATGAGCAAGATGCGGTAAACCCAGTTGCGCCCACTGCCGGCACGTCAACGACTTGAAAGTTGCTTACGTGTCGTGCGTGATGGCTTCCTTATGGCGACATTCATATCAATCAATATTCAATATAATAAATAATAATAGTATAACATAGTGGAATAGTAGTAGACATACATGTAACTGTTATTTTGCCCAACAATATAAAATATTCAAAACTGTAATAACATTTCTCTTTTCGCCCCCCCCCCCCCGCTCCGCCACCCCACCAATCCCAACATTCTAAAACACTTAAGTTTGAAATATTCGTAACCGTCCCGCTTTTTCGGATTGTAGATCTGGGCACCCTACGCTCAGTGCGGTCCAGTGCAGCAATTGGAAAACAGCATTAAATAATTACAAAATTATTAAATAATGTCCAAGAGCCCCTTTTCCTTCTGCTTCTGTTTCTCCTCGAACTGATGACGCAAGAACTTGAGGCCGGCACTGATCGCGTTCTCCACGTCCTCCGTGGCCTTGCCCCCCGCTCTCTTGCTTCGGTCTGTGGCGACGGAAGACGGGCCACAGTACTCGAACGTCGAGGGTGGCTCTATTTCCACCCCCTTCCCGCGAGAAGTCTCCCCCCTGCGAGGGGGTGAACTCCTCGAGGTGGACGCGACCTCGGGGCTGTTCGATCTTTCGTCGTCGTCGTCCTCGGAATTGGAATCGCTACTGTGATAAACTTCGTTGCGAATACGTCGAGGGGTGAAGACTTTCTTGTGACTCTGCTCCGACTTGGAGTGTCTATGTTTTCTTGATTGTGATAATCGTAGGTCTTCTTCGTAGGATGAAGGTGGGGCAAACTCTTCGTCTCGGACTGTGCGGCGTTTTTTCACCCAATCTTCCTGGGACATGACTGGGAACAAATACAAACACTATTATTATAGCCATTTACAAGCAAGCATGCTGCTTCCAGTATTCTGTTCATTAGGGCTACAGGTAGCCGAACTACAGTGTGTTTCATCTTAACCTTGCAGTGCTGACAAGGATCTACCCTCACCAACCGGCCAAGCAGTAAGTGCCAAAATGATAGCAAAACAATATAAGGTAGATTAAAGGATAGTCTTTTTAGTTATATTTGTGAGACAACTAAAAAACTAGGTGATGAAAAATTAAGACATACAAAGTACGCACACTATAATTTTCTGACAACAACACCATCATGATAGCAATGGGTTAAAAAAAAGATTTTTAATAAATGTTTCCATAAATACACGTTACATTTATATACTTAATATTAGAAACAGATTGTTGCTGCATACCTTCAGTTTCTTTGGCAGCAACCCCGTCTTTCCCAATATCCCAGGGCCGAACATATTGCCTCTTCTTTGCCCGATCCAACTTGTCTTTCTCTTCCTCGGCCTTTCGCGCTTCCTTCTCTTCCGCCGCTTTCCTTTCCTCCTCCACGGCCTTCGAAGACTCTTCTTCCGGTTCCGATTCTAAAACAGGAAATTTGTTCAATGGATGTGTAACAAACCACCACCATTATATATAGCAAATGCACTCGACATGAAATAAAGCATATGGCACATTTGATTGTATATAGATCTGAGATGGTTGTGTGCATGTGACATGTGTATGTGTGATTCCCCCCCCCCCCCCCCCCCAGGAAAGAATTTGTCCAGAGTAACTCTACCAGTCGCAAGATGCGTCATACGAATGACTAATTTCTCATTTCTCGCCGTGTGGTTACGTGGTATATGCGTTTGACTGTCTATAGCTATAATATCCCCATACCGACCTAAAGCTGCGTGCACACGGCGGATTTTGGCCTTACGACGATCTCAAGGCGGTCGTACGACCGTCGTGAGGCCAAAATCCGCCGTGTGTACGCAGCTAAAAATACTGACTAGGCAGAGATTGGAACGGATCGTCGTACGATCGCCTCAAGACTGTACACACGAGAGATTTCCATCCAATTTTCATCCGATCAGTCCATCCGTCCGACCGCCTTGAGATCGTCGTGAGGCCAAAATCCGCCGTGTGTACGCAGCTTAAGATCCACAGCCCTTTCATGCACGCTGTTTCAACGAAAATCATCAGATTCCTGGCGGTGTTTCACACATTCTAAAGGCAGTCTACTGATTAGTAGAGAGTGCACAAACCTATTAGTCACTTAGACCAGTAATATAGGTAGACGGAGCAAGCCGATGCAAGCGACCGGCCGCGAGTGAAACCAACATTGAGACCACGTGATGTGGGGACAGGATGCGCGGCAATTTAAAGCGTCTGGGTATGAGCAGTACAAACAGTACATCGTTGTGTAAAGAAAAATGATAATTTTCAATAAGTGCAAATTAAAAATATGTTAACTAAGATTAACAGTACCTTCACTAATCATTTCTGAGGAAATACAAATAATAATACATCCTTTGTCAAATGTCAAACGTATTTGCCGCGCACTTAACACCATCTAGCGGCAAACCTGCGAACTTCTCGCTAGCAATGCAGTCTATCGCGGATTGGTCGAGAAGGCTTTGTCCCCACATCACGTGGTTTCAATGATGGTCTCACTCGCGATGACGTCATACTCCGTCTACTCATACTCCGTCTCCGTCATACTGGTCTAAGATTAGTCATACCCCTGCTGTGTTAGGAATTTCCAGGTACCTATCCAACTCATACGTCGTAAATGATCCCTAATGAACCTGTCTCAAGCATAGATGGTAAAGTGGTGTCACAGGAACCTTATGGATGCTGTCGCCATAGATGGGCGAGTCGGAGCCAATCAGCGAGTGTCTATTTAAAAATAGTGGCATGTGGTTGGCGAATACCCACTCCTCTCTGAGGTCACCATCCATTAAGTTACTGTGGAACCACTTTAAGTACTACAAAAGTGGAAAATAAATAAAATAAAAAATAAACTCACATTTAGAGTGTACCCACTAAGTAACAAGACTGATTTTCGGTGGGGGACTTTAATTTAAAACGACCAAACTGTAGGCACCAAACACCATCGACGAGTGAGCGATAACCAACCAAATATGAAACACATGAATCAGTGATTGGACAGTGCTGCGGACAAATGCCAGAATCAACAAGGCCGCCTCAGAACAACTTTGAATTTATTGAGTGCTTCGTTGCTACAAGGTCCTTTTGATCTCCGCCTAGCGGAGGCTCGTCCACGAGCCTCCGCTAGGCGGAGATCAAGAGGACCTTGCGTTGCTAGGACGGCTTCAAAGTCACCGTTTTCTTATTCCTAAGACAAGATGTGATGGAATTGAATCCATATTAGAAGTTAAAGAACTTCTTCTCGGCTACTTCGTCAGCACGAGGCTAGTTACGTTGGGTCAGCTAAAGTTCCATGTCCCTAGTCCACCTATATAGCGAGGCATGGTGACATCCTAGTCCCAGAGGTGTCACTGCCGACAATATGACACCATATAATTAGTGCTGCGTAAAGCGTGCACGGAGTCTTCTTGAACGTGAGGCTGCCTGAATTATTGCCAATTATCCGGTGACAACGACGACGATGTTGGAGGGGGGAGGGGAGGTTAAACACACTCCATCAACTCGGCAAACATTCTCGGAACAAGTTAGAAAACGTTAACCCGTTCCGTTACTAACTATTAGGCGGGGTAAACTCAGAGTGCAAAGAAATAAACGGTGACTTTGGACTTTGGAGCCGTCTTAGCAACGAAGCACTAAATAAATTCACAAAGGTGTTCTGAATCGGCCTTGTTGATTCTGACATTTGTCCGCAGGTGTTCGCACTGTCCAATCACTGATTCATATGTTTCGTATTTGAAATATCTTTCCTTGATTGGTTATCGCTCACTCGTCGATGGTGTTCGGAGCCTACAGGGTTGGTTTATTCGCTTTAAATTGTAAGTCCCCCATTTAAAATCAGTTTCGTTACTGAGTGGGTAGACTCTAATAGTGAATTTATTAATTAATTAATTTGTTTATTTAATTCACGTTAGCGCCTACGGTGTTTTTTGTTAAGTTTTGTAAAGCTGTTGCAACTTAAGTCTCCTTGTTACGAAATAGCCGATACCAACACTACCAACTTAATCTTATACTTCTCGTTCCTACAATCATATTTGAAACAGGTTCATTAGGGATGATTCATGACCTTGTGTTGGATGCATTGAAGTTCTTAACACAGCGGGCGTGATTAATATGACGCTTGTGCACTCTACTAAACACAGAAGACTCCCTTATACGCATGTGTGAGAGAACGCCATAAATCGGTTGGTTTTCGTTGGAACAGAGTGCATGAAAGGAAGGAGAGCGCGGTTTGTAGGGACTAGATACCCTCACATACCATCCCATCAACCATACATAGTGTATGTTTCATGCAATGTATCGTTCATACTTTCACATCCGGTTCTTTTAGAACCACTCCAATCTGCCCTCACCAAGTTCTACTCGGATTACCTCCTTGTAGTAATGGAGATAACATGTAAGGGGGGGGGGGGGGGGAGAGGTACTTGGAATTCAACAGTTACATATAATCATTTGTTTTGTAAGTGAATGTACAAAACATTTTTAAAAAGTGGGTGGAAAAATGGGAGGAAGGGGAAATAGGAAGACCTAATTTCATGGACTATTACGACTATGGGGTCACCCTGGGCAAAATTCTACCCCGGGCCCCACGGGATCTAGAAACAATCGTAGATAACTTCCATCTAAAGTAACATAAACTTAGGGGGAGAAGTCAATCGAAAGGCCACTACCACCTTGCGCCCTTTCTCTTTTTTTGCCCTTTACGTCATACTTGTCCCGTTCCTCAAATAATCACCGCCCGAAGTCATGTGACTCATAGACGAAATCAAACCAAATAAAAAAATTCGTAGAGATTCACCGTAAAATATTTTCAGTCACGGGTAATTTGGATGATACTATACCGAGAGTCGCCCCTGCAGACAGCTGGCAGCATATTGCTTTCTACGCTAAACTTTCCCACGACGCTTTCTCGCAATGACTGAGTCACTGGGTTGAGAGTGAAAGCCATGCGCGGAGCGCTGAGCCATGAGAAAGCCCAGGCGTGTGTCTGATTATGATATCACCGTTTCGAAGCCAATGAATAGAGCTCTATGCCGCCTCGCTAGTCGCTTGCTCGCTAAATCTCAAAGCAAAGCTCAGTCAACTCACTTCTCACCTCACAGCCGTGAAAACCCGACACTACTTTCATACAAGGTCCGCTTGATCTCCGACTAGCGGAGGCTCGCCGAACTCGCAAGCTAGGTCGTAGCAATTCGTTCAACAATGTTAAAAATCACATGTTATTCAAATGGGAGAAACGTTAAAGATAACATATGAAGTGATCTGTCAAAATAACTTTGGCCTAAAAGGACACATCACCACACTATGTTAAGACTATTATTCATTGCATTCAATCAAAATGTCTCATTTACGGGTTTTACGTATTAGCTTACATGATCTACTGCGTATATTTGTTTATAAACGCTGTTTTTGTAGTGGGCGACAAAATGGTGGTTTTGGTTCCCTTTTGACGACCTAACTTGGGAGTTCGACGAGCCTCCGCTAGGCGGAGATCAAGTAGACCTTGCTTTCATGTTACCGATTACTATAATTTCAACAAAACAAGTAATAGTTACAAAAATCGAACTAGTGGAACTGGTAACTTCTAACAATAGCACAAAATAATAACAATGAAAAATAAAATACAAAAAAATACATAAATAATAATATACAAAACAATACTAGTTGGTAGTTACATTAATAAGTGTGCGCATAACGTGTGTAACAATAAATAAACCAAAGTAGCCTATTTGGTGTAGTTGTACACAAGTAGCTGTTTGGATTACTATTATTTTAATAGTTTAGGCATAACCATAGCCGTATTGGTGGAGGTGCCGGGTATACGTTTGTAATAATCCATTATATTGATTATTGTTGCTTTACATCCCTATTGTTGCAGTCATGCTATTCGAGACAATGAGGGGTGCATGACAGATAAATTATGCGATATGGGATTCGAAACCACATCGTTAGGTACTGCGACCCAATCGCATCAGCTACGGTATTGGACATAAAATAATTTTACAACGCCATTTGGCATATGACTGTAATAAGTTTTTTAATAACAACACACCGGTAAAAATAGTGTATATACATAGATACATAGAACAAACTGTGTGCCATAACATTTTGGGTTGCATGATTTGTATTACAGGTGTGTGGGGTGGGGTGTAACCGCTTTTAAAAGAACAAAAATGGGGAAAACTATAAACTCTATAAATAGTTTACGGCTAGAAAAGAACCGACAGAATAAAGTGCATCGTTTTATATCTGCTTTAGGGATGGTATGGACTACAGACCTATGTGTGTAAAAACAGTGCTGTCTTCCTACTCGCATAATTAGTGCTTAACACATAAAAAGAACATAAACTATGACGTTTGAACAATGGGATGATCAATAGAACTAATTTAGTTATGTAAGGGCGTTTATGGGATAACGTAACATTTTCTTTTTCTTGAATTTACAAGATTGCGAACGTTTTCCGATAATAAACTACCACCTTATACGTTCTCACTCCATCCTCCCTCCCTATACAGTTGCGAGGGTGAGATATGTCTGTACTGTCTGCTGGATAAGTTAGCACGTAGGCCTATACGCACAGGAGGGAGGAAGTGTCTGTGTTTAAATTCAACACAACAATAACACAGTTGAAGTAAATCACCGTCTAACCAACGTAGTTACTATTATAAGTCCATGGTCTAACTCTATAGAACACCGGCTATATATACAGAACACACGCGTACAGCAAGCAAGAAGGAGACATAGGTTTGTTCTACTCTTTGTTTTCGCAGAAAATGTCAGCGGGATATACGGTATGTATTTAAAATATGTTAAAGTCGATCAACATTTTTGTTTTTACAGTGTTGGTAATAACTCTACCGAAAATTGAAAGAGTATAATATGTAACTTATACCTCAGCGAGATATGGCTTCACATACGAATACGAACTAAAAGCTGAATTTAACAAACGATTATTTTGGTTACAATTTAATTATTAATTCACTGATTTGTAATACAGTTAATAACCGTAACGATTAAAACTTTAAACCTTTTTCAAACGGTGTTTAGAACTCTTAAATTCAAATACTACAGCAATTACTTTACACGTTTTCATCGGCAATTTGATTTCTGCTTATACTACTAACATCTGCAAATTTTTGTTGACAAGAAGTTCAACGTTGTTGTTTGATATGCCTATTATTCCAAATTTTTTCGAAATAATCTAAAATCTTACATTATTAAAAATAAACAGATGCAAAAAGTGCTAAATATTCGATATAAATTACACGTCAATAATCGAACCAATCTCGTATTACAAAAAAAAAAAAAAAAACTCCAAAGAAGTGTAAAAGAAAAACATGCCCACCTTCTTCTGGGGGAAGCCCCATGCGCTCTCTCTTCCTCGCCCTCGCGGCCTTGAGTCTCGCCTGCAGCTGCTGTTGTCTGCGCTCCTTCATCGCCTGCGCAGACGCCTGTTGCTTCTGAGTCTCGTCGCGCAGTTTCGACAACGCCTCCTGCTGCGTCCGGCGTTTCTGCTCGTCGGCGGAGAAGCCATAGTAGCCGACGCCATGACTACGCGCCTCTGTAACAATAACATGCCGGGTTCAGATTATGTGACAGTTTACACAATACTTACAATCGACATTATTTCGTATGTGCTCGACAAACAAATAAAATAGTTGCAAAATAAAAATGAAAAATTCGCAAAATTGATGCTTTTGTACCTTATTTTTTTTTATTAAGCCTGTATTTACAACATAACTATGACTATTACATTCCACAACTGAAAATTAAATCAAAGAAACATTATAATTATTCTATAACTCAAGATAATGATAAGGATGACAATCACCAAAAAGGCAGATATCGAAATATTTCTAACATATTTACATTAGGGGGGGGGGGGGGGACGAGTTCTATTTGCAAAAGCATAAAACATACACTAGAAAATGTATGAAATAAGATGAAAAATTAAAACATCCCAGCAAAAGCATTTTTTAAAATGATCAATTTTAATTAAGGGAGTCACAAAAGCTTACGGCAAAATATATATAGGGTAAACACTACAGTATACACATAGAAAAACCAGCTGTGTTTTGTTAATTATACAATGTTGCCATATTTTCATACGCCCGGCGTGTTCAAATAACTCAGGACGCTGTTTGAAACAATACCGTGGATTTTACTGTGTAATTTATGAACACATTTTTAAAGCAGAGTATAAGTTACTTACAGATATGAATTATAACTATTTTAGTAGAACATTGTGCACAATTTCTAGCACTATTCTTTAAAAACCATTTTCTCGGTCGTATTTATGATATTCTGCATCAACAATTTCATATATGGTATGATTAGGCCTACTGATTAATTCAGCCTTAATTTTGGGACGGTAACAAAAATAACAATGCAAATAAAAATGAGCTTTGATATTGGACAGAATGTTCAACTTCAAAATAGTGCATTCTCTGGATCGTAAGTCTCTGTATATTCAAAGATAGATAGCGGCTGTTGAACTTGAATAATACCAGCAAAACGTGGCGGTTAAAAAAACATTTCGAAAAAAGCAATTTATTATTTATTCATGACGATGACCAGCTTTGCATTATTAAAATTTATGTTAATAATAACATAACCGCGGTCATATCAACTAAGCACGCCATAAATTGTTATGTCCCGTGATGAAAAATAAATATTAAAACAACAATTAACAACCCTAGTTGCAGCTATGAAAACCACCATAAAAATAATGATTTGTTGTGAGCATGGTACGGGACACTAGAATCTCATGTCCACTGCAGCATCTGTCTTCGACTAGATCCAGCCTCTCTAACATCATTAATAATTAATTGATTAATCATTAATATATTAAATCACAGCTTGCGTATTCAATAAATAAAACAATTGATAATAATCTTCTAATAAATAATCTTAAGTATCTGTATAATGTATTTTCTAGGTAATTACACTTGCTTTGTCGTATAACGTGACATAAACATTCTATTTTTACGGCAAACTCGGCATATTATTTTAAATCAATTATTCCTGTGATTTAATGAAGAAATATACTTATTACTGTTAAACTCTCAGGACTTTTAGGAAGAATGTTCGTACACGTGGATGTGCTCGCTTAACAACGCGTCACACAGAGCGTTCCTATAATGGGGAACATGCATAATTTTTTTTTAGCATTTTACTAGATTAAGATTAACGTCCTGAATACAAAAATATTTTATTTCGGTGACATAGAATTAAGTTTCATTTATAAAAACGAGCTGAAAGTTTCACACATATTTATGGCGGGAAAAACGGGGCATACGTCACTTGCCATGTATCAGCAATCAACCAATCAAAGAAAGATAAATAACATAACGCTTATTTGGAAATTATCATATCCAAAATCATATAAAATCGAATTAATGTCTAGTAAGCATAGTAATTAATTTTGAAGCCCAGTTACTATAAAAACAATAATACCAAACCTATTTTCATAGAATATCAGTAAATATTGGGTGTTGTTATTCATATAAAGCAGACTTGACAACGGCTTGCGTAAAAATTTTGACAAGGTTAGCTTGATGACCTTGAAAATGTGATTGTTTCGTCTAGGAGGCGGTGGCAAAGTCCAAGGAGGTTATATGCAAAGTCATTCATATAAGCAGTGATTTTCATGGCATGTGACGTCACATACCGTTTAAAAATAATAGTGCGGGAAACAGATAATCAAAATCTTTGAACATGTATAGAAGTATAATGAGTTAATTTTAAAACTTTTAAATTAGGTTTGTGATGTCTTCAGATGAATAACAATATATTCCACGTACTTTCAGAGCTGTAGAAAATTCATGCAAGTTCCCTATTCATGTAGGAATCTCTGATTTAGGGTGAACACTAGTTATATATCTCTCTTAAGGCGACTATGCTTATAGATATGTTATTGTGTATGGATACTTGGGAACGAATGTTCACTGTATATTTGTATAGAGCTCAATCCCAGAAATCAAGCATACAAATATATATTTAAAAAAAAATCAATATTGCCGGTAGCCTAAATCGAACCGGCGACCTCCCGAATTCATCTACCGCGTTGTTACCGCAAAGGGGCAAAGCTCCACATATTCGTCAATGTTTACCATGGCACTTCTCGGAAAGCGAAACGTAATATGAGACTCTAAAGCGAGTACACGTTTTATCTCTACTATGTTATCTCTATACACACGGATAAGCCATTTAATTAGTAATTTTAATTTACCACAATATGAGCAGGTTAATTGCTATATCGTTCATTATATGTTTCACAAAAATATGGCTACAATGTTAATCTAAGGCATTTACTGGGTAAATCCAGGTTAAGATATATATGCATATACTTGGTCCGTATGCATAGTCCACACTCAAGCCTTCCTCAACTTAGCCTCTCCTCAGCCTCGCCCAACAACCAATCACGGAACGGCTTTGTGATTGGTGGCTAAGTGAGACTGAGGAGGGGCTCAGTTGAAGAAGGCTATAGAGTGTGAACTATGCATTAGGGTCTTAGTCTAAGGATCCGCTTCACAGATTCTTCATTATGTCACACTTTCACGCAAAGTTCCAAATTCTTTCCGCACGCACAATTGTTTCAAATATTTAAAATATGAATTTGAATGACTAAATGGTTAAGTACAAGCAAACGAGTTGTGTGAGGTCTAGATAGGCCTACCTACCTGCTGGCACTTTGTATCTATGACACACATACACAGCACAAATGACGCATTCGCGAATTTAGACATAATTTTTTGTGCGCTAATAATGAATAAATTATAATAATTATGAAGATTGACCATGCAGCAAAAACAGTAGAACGCGAAACACTTTGTCACCTTCAAGAAACCGCTTTACAGATTATCAACCATCCATTATATAAGACATTATTTAATCTATTCACATACAAATGTTTTTGTTTTGTATACATTAGTATGTTTGTTGTTGACATTTCACCTCTTATCCAGCAGAAACGTACGCTGTGCACCTTTGCTTAAGGCTGGTCCACACAGATTTTTAAGACATACGATTTAAGGATTAACGCGTAGTCGTAAAGTTGGATCATAGGAAACACGTACTGGCGTTCACACAAAGTTTTAGTTCTAAGACGTTGTTTTCATTGTTGTTTTTAAAATAACGTCTTAAAACCTTATGCATTATGTCTTAAAAATTTGTGTGGACCAGCCTTTAGCTATACAAGTTTTTCAAACATTTCTTAATTAACCAGTAAGGCGTGGACGCTTTATATATTAAACAACTAATTTCAGCCGTGTATAATAATATATTACATTGGTTGTTTACAGCTTACCAACGGAAACACACAGACAATGATTTTTAAACGAGGTAACGCTTCCATCATCGCTACTAGTTTATTTAATTGGTCGTTCATTGGAGAGAAATACATCTATAGTTGTCCCAAGACTACCATGCTTTCGTCATAGGCAACGGGCTCGTAGCCAATCAGCGATCGGTATTTGCGCGGGTGTGTCTCGGGCGATTCGCTGGCTGGTTGGCTACGAGTGCCTCGCCTGTGACGAACGCATATGTAGGGTAATCGGGATTTATACAGAGGAACCATGTACGCAGAGGAACCATGATTGATACAGGAATGCAATACATTTGTAACTTAACATATTGGTCTGCACGCAACCTCATAGAACTATTTGGCTATAGCTTCAATGAAGTCTAGGTTAAACCCTTATAATTTGCATCCAAACCAGGTGTAGTGACTATGAAACTATGAGTAATTGTATCAGGCACGAACACAAGCAAATATACAGTCATGATACTTGTTGTTTTACGTATCTATTATTGAAATCATACGATTATCATTCGAGACTACGTTAAGGAAATGAAATAAATTGAGGATTATGAAAATAATGGACAATTAAAAAAACAAGCCGTATGTACGGGATATGAACCCGCGTCCCTAGGTGGTCAAGTCCCATACACCCATACACTAAGGACCTACACCCCAACCGCATGAGTTACAAGAAACGGCCAGACAAATTGAAGAAAACAAATAATATATGATTGTTAGAGCTAAGTAAAATTCGCGTAACGAAATAAAACGAAACTGTAGTTATACCACTAAAAATGATAATTGTTTGTAAAAATGTATAATTGCCACGCGATTTGGAGCATTAGCCACGAAATCCACGAGATATCTGTGTATTCGCGAAATAAGACCGAAATAACGACAACGTGTTAAATATTGGCCTAAAATACGTGTTAGTGTAAGAAAAAACGCGCAGAAGAATTTAAAATATAAAGGAAATAAATAGGAAGTATTAGTATACTGTTCATACATACGAATGACTCGTTTTCATTTGAGTGATATTCCTAAATTGATTACATAACTTTTTTCTTTTTTGCTTGTTATGCGCCTTATAAAAATAACACCGCCAAAACGCGAAATTTACATTTTGAAAAACGAAATTTGGGAAGAAAAAAAACACCATTCCTGTAGGGCTCTAATGATTGTACCCATATATATAACGATCCCTAATGTTCTCAAACGAAGATGAGTCTCATTATAACGAAATTACCATAATACACGAACACACAATTCATCTACAAAACTCTTCCGACACCTTCAAAACACTTTGCACCCACACACAACCATGGTGTGATGTATCTAGCACGTATATCACATCTCCTAGTTCAACACACGCGACTACACAATCTGTTTTGATTGATATCTCGGCGCGGTACGCTGTTACCGTACATAGCTCAAGTTATTAATAACAAGCATTAAGTACATAGTCGGACCCATAATTAGTGATCCACGTGAGCACAGGTCGACTAATTGGGTAGGTAATACTTTATACGAGTATAACAAGGCTATTAAGATAATGAGCACGCTTACACGTCAATTAGCGCGGGAGCTTAAGTTACGTTACGTTACGTTAAGTTACGGAGAAGGGTGCGTTATCAATGGGTCCCCGGAGGGGAAGGGTCGTGTTGGTTTAGTTTAGGGGAAGAACAATATCCATCAGGTTCAAGTCTGCACCGTTGGACGTAGGTAAACATACCCAACTTATAGGGATCACACTTGGAGCGGTGCCAGATAAAACGGTCAAGCTCCGAGGGTACCTCTACGTCAAAAACCGCAACTAATTTTCATTTTTGAATTATATCTTGAGAACTGACTTCGAAATCGAAAATCTGAATCAACAGCGCACTGTGGTTTGGTACATACTGAATGTCTAAAATGTGTCTTACATTATAATCAGTATGGTGTTTATTTATAATTAATTCTAAATAACAACACTAATGGTTATAATATTTCATTCAGTTTGTAGCGCTTACTAAAACACAGTGCGTTGTTGACTCAGATTTTTGATTTCGAGTAGCATTCTTGAGATATAGTTAAAACATGAAATTTCCCTGCGGTTTTTGACGTAAGGGTATACCCAGCACTCAATAGCGACAGACGGTGGAAAATGAATGCTACCAACATTTTCTCCATAAAGTTGGGTAACAGTAAAATCCCCATATTATTTTATTTTATTTTATTGTATTTCATTATTTATTGTTATTTACTATCTTGAATTTAAATTTAAATTGTAACAACCACTTCCTATTTGGCGGCCATGTGGCAACTTTACTATTTTCTTACCACAGCCCAAACACAAGAGTGTCTTAGTTGGGTTTTTCTTACAATCTTAAATGTTCTGTGCATACATGTAACTGTGAAATGTGTAAACTGTAAGGAAATAGAACATGTAATAAATAAACCAATGTATCAACCACATTCTATCCGTTAAAGAATAAAAATGATCTGAAATCTGAAAAAAATTCTGAGAATGAATAATTTAATTTAATTGAATTGAATCAATAACAATAATGATATTAACAACAATATTTATTTATATCAACACAAATCGAAGCGAAATATAAAACATTCTCAATGCAGTCAACAGTTGTTATCTCGTGTTGTTTGAACTCTGGGCTATGTAAACAGCGATAGTGTCAAACCGGGAGATAAGCGGCGGCAAAGAACATGGCATTATTACGATGTTTACATGCGATCGTTAGTTTTTAGCGACAACTTGTCGTAGTTGTGCAAACATGGCGCGAATATATTGAGATTTGTCTGCTGACTTTGCCACACACAACACTTTGTAAACCTTCGCACAGGACATACATAATCAGTATTGGCGTCGTTGCGCGAACAGCTGATGTATTAATAATAAGTAACATTAAAAAAGCAATTAAAAAATGATCACAAACTAAAAAAAGATAACGACAGTTTTTAAGTTTTAACAATGTAAAAAAATTTGATCAAAACAGCATATTTTTATGAAATAAAAAAAATGATTCTCAAACTATGGAATCAAAATGTACACACCTCGGAAACGTTGATTACATTTTAACTACATCCATGCAAAATTTCAGATGTGTCAAATTCTTCCTTAGCTCAAAAAAATAAGGGTAAAAAATGTTCTGTGTTGCCTTAACCACGCGTATATCTCTATCGTTCATCTAATAATTGCTATTTTCAGCAGCATACCAATATAAAATGCAAATGATTGCAATTAGTAATTATTAAATGCTAATTCAGTAGCCAGTCGTTATAGTCATTATAATTAGTACGGTACGGAAACACGATTAAACCATTATGTGAAAATATTTCTGATTTTTATATAGAAAATATGATTTGAATATCGATTAGTTGTTTCAAGTAATTTGATCGTGCAAATTCAATCAATCTGTATTGCTCTCTTTTAAGAGGCCACCCACGCACAGTTTTCCATGACCCCCTTGGCTTACGTTCGTTGCGTCACCGTCATCGTCGCCGTCATCGTCGCCGTCATCGCCGTCATCGTCGTCATCGTCGTCATCGTCGTCGTCGTCGTCGTCGTTGTGGATGTTTTAGCCTCACTATTTGAAGAGCAATCGATGAAATAACGACATTTTTTACTGAGTCGCGACACACAATGTGCGCCTCAATTTTTGCATATGCGAACAATACTGTACTTAGGTGGGGGCTTGGTGGCTAGGGAGGCTGCTCGCGATTAGCCTCACCGCTCGGAGATGCTCGGGCGTGTCCGTGTCGCGATGAGCCTCGCTACACATGTTGTCGGAGATGCTCGGGCGTGTCCGCGGAGCCTCGGCTCTTGTCGGGAGGCTGCCGACTGTGCAGAGTTAGTCGCGGTCGGGTGTTGAGACGAGTAGCAACAGTATCGTACTCCGAGGCGCGGATGGGGCCGCTTGCCGCGATTCTCTTGGCCCTAGCCGCCGCACACGTGACAGGTACCCGTACACGTTCCTCCTCGCAATCAACCGTCATATGCGAACACGTGGTTTGTCACTCTTGACCGATTTACACGTTTCTTTAAAAAAATCCAAAAAAGTGATCTTGAGTAAGTCACATTTTTAATAAGGATATAATTTTATTATATTTTTTTAAATTTTATGAACAAACTCGAATTTCATACTTTACATACGTGTTTCAAAATAATTCTACAATTTTTTATTTTGCGCGAATAAAAATGTCGCACGTCACTAAATTTTGATCTACATCGTCTAAATCGGCCAAGAAAGTCACAAACATAAATGTCACCTGGTTCAAGGGGGAAAAATGTGTTGAAGTCGAAACGTATCGACTAGTGAAATATAAAACAACAAGAGGAAATCAGGGAAATTACGATGGTTTTTAAGATGAGAAAGAAAAAAAAATTTCAAAACGTGTTTATTTCTATATTTGGTTGGTGCGCCATATTTTTTAAACGTTGTTTTGTTTACGTATAAGTTGTTTGTGTACATGCACCATGTCATAAAGTGTGAGCGTCTCATATCTGAGTAAGTTTGGAGTATTGAGAGTACAACAATGGTAAGTGAGTTCAACCCGGATACTGGAGAGTTTCCTGGCGATCTCTCTGACTTGGTGTTGCAGTGCAGGTGCAGCCTATCTTCAGTCAGTAATTCAGTCATTTTTTCGTTATTCTCCATTTCCGTAAGTACAATGTGACCCTTCCTTATATGTTGAACAGTATTCTAATGGAGTAGACGTAAAATTTTACGTCGATTTAAAAATAAATGACAATATATACCGGTACGAATGGCCCTAGTTCAAGATTTGAGCATTGACAATATACAATTCTAGCCATGATTCCTTCAGTTATGATGATTTTCCTCTATTTAATTGGAAAACATTTTTCGTAAGCCACCATTCAAAGGCAGCGGACCGTTTAATTATAAGCAGTAAAACACGGCTACGCTCTGTAGTTCAGCAACTTCACATATTGAGCAAAACAGCAAAATATATAAACAAATTGTATTTTATTTTTATGATTATGACATTTGGGATTTTCTATACACATTTAAAAAAAATGTATAATTCACAATATTGAAAGGATGGTTTGAACTTTGAAGATAATCTAAATTACGAATTACAGAAATATGTTAAATAAAGTAATAGCCCGATGTTTAAGAAAATTAATTGATCTGATTGTTTTCTTCAATAATGAGAATGTACTGAAATTACGACTTGTTGTACCCGGATGCAATTATTTAATTCTATAGCAGCAGAACGATAGAGCTCGTGGCATGATGAATCGCTCATAATGTTTTCAGTCGTATTACATCAGCCTTGACATTAAAATCTAGTGAAAATATTGCCAAGTGCATCTGTAAAGTTGACTTTGTGCCACAATTCGATTGTGAAAACCGTGAAATTGATTTTTCATTATAGCACACTATAAAATAAGAAATAGTACTTTCGAAAATAACAAAAAATAATGTTATGCATTTGTACATCAAATTAGAGATATTGAAAATTATTGGAAGTCATCAAAATTGTCATCAACATAAAATACACAACACAACCATTTCGCAAACTCAGAAAGTGCGATTTCATATTGAATTAAATACGTCAAATTAGGGTATAGTATGAAAAAAAGAATTGAAAAGTGCCTATAAAAGAGCTGAAATGTATGAACCCGTTTAACCCGCCTCCCCCCCCCCCCCCCCTCCCTCCCAAAAACTGTAATAGTAAAAATATTCAAACTGAAAAGAAATAGCAAATACAATTTGTTCTTGACATTTTGCCAATATTTAACTTACAAATAAAAGCAAAGATTTTCTGTAACATTGAAGACAGCTTATCTCTCTTTAAAACCGATTTACAAAAAAAAAAAAACGAGATAAAGTAAGAATTTAGCGATAGCGTGCTATATAAAGATCGGAACGAAATGTCGAGGGACGGAATTGTAGTCTGCCCTAGTTCGGTATTTTCATAAGATGGGAAAAGAAATTCCAATTAAAGAGGTTCATTTTATGACGGCTTAATTGGCTCGTATAAGTTGCAAAAGGCGACCAACATAACAAGCCAGTACAGAGCAGCATCATCATCATCGCTGTTTCTAAGATCGTTTGTTCATATTAGTCCGACATTCTCTGCACCAAAACAAGAGGTAATCGATATTATAACAGAACTAGACCTGTAATTAAATTTAGCTCTCGCCTTGTTCGAAGGATAATATATTAAAATTGTTGATTGGAATATATCCATATTCCCGACGTCCCGCGGAGAGAGAAAGAGAGAGAGAGAGAGAGAGAGAGAGAGAGAGAGAGAGAGAGAGAGAGAGAGACGCGATAAGTAAAAAGTAAACAAAACAAAACTTGTAGAGGAAGTTAGCCAATGTTTGAAAGCTTTTTGGACATGCTACGTCGGGGAAAGTATAATGAAGCTTAGTGGAAACCCCAAAGCGTCGGAGAAATATGACAATTTGAATATTAGTTTTAAAAGAATTGAATGTGCTTTTATAAGCTAAGGTTTAACTAAAAGGTTGCTCAATATCTGGCATTATATTGCTAGTATATATTAAACAAACCCATTACAAATTTAAAAAAAAGAATAAAGACACCTATCACCGTTTCTAAACGTTGAGAAATAATAATTATGGATCCATTTCAAAACCGCCATACTTCCGTACATTAGGTATTGCAGTTCCAACACATAGCGGCCACCATCCTGTTAAGATCAAATTTAATACAAATTATCAATACATAAATGCATATAAAGAGTTTAAATAAAATGTTGTGGTTCGAACACATTTAAAACCGCTCAATAAAGTAGAAAAGATAAAATTAAGCCTCGTGTTACTCCCGATTGTCTCGATAGCTCTCATTGCTAGAAGCTTGACGTAAAACACACGAACCGTGACAATATAACCGTTAGGGGAAGACGAAAGACGTCTTCCTTGCACCAAACTATTTGAAAAGTTACACCATCCACTCCGAGCAGGGCAAACAAACAAACATCACGCGACACGTTGATTGGAAAGGAAATACACGTCAAGTTGATCACATCGTTACCAGCTTAGAAGTTAGTTCGGTATTTGTTCGCAGGCTTATCTCAACGCGCGGCCAGACAAACCAACCAACATTCGCGCGGATTCTTGAGAAACAGCCAAAACCTAATCTTTTATCTTTCCTGCCATAAAACAGGGATTATCATTAAAACTTCTCTACACATAACTCATTTTATTTTCAGCTCTGCATATTAAAACCTGTTTAAAAGATTTACGAGAATTCGGGACGTCTTTAAAATTGGATTATGCTCGCAGGTAATCTTTTAAGTTATCCTATATATGATATAGCGGAGATTTGTGAAGACCATCTTCTGTGCACCGTGTTTGGTAAAGGGGTGAAATTATCTCAATAATGAGGAAACTAACGGGTTTAAACATGATTGTTTACGCACTGAAGCAAGAGACGTATCCGATCTGAGTTGACGTGTTTTAAGTACCCCCCTCCCCCCCCCCCTCCCCTCCTGACCGCACCCTTTTAAATATAGCTCTGACTGAAAGTATATTTTCATTGAGTCGCTGAGAAGGGGGCGAGTTTATGACCGTACGTTATAACCTTATGGGAAGCCAAGAACTCACTCTGCGATAAGAAGTTATAAACATGTTTTTATAACAATCATAATAGAATTATTATATACTGAACAAACATTGGAATACGTAATTGATGTTCTTGCTATTAGGTACTCACATAAAAGTCAGAAGACTTGTGCGTGTGTACCTAATGCATGTATTTACCAATAAAACTAAACTAAACCAGTATACGTACTCTAAATACAATAGCAAACAAAACAAGATGGAGTCACAAATTGTTACATATTCACTACTGCAAAATTGTAGAATACTAACTAAAATAATAATATAAATAATCACTAAAAGAAAAGAAAATTAATTTACAATATCCCTCGTCAGGTGGCTAACTAGATGTTGCGGTATTTGGAATAGTAAGGAGAAAGGAATGTCCGAAAAGTGTTAGTATGACTCAATCCCAGCATTCGTCTTGTGACTATAACGAAACGCGCGGGAAAACCTTCAGTCAGGATTGGCGGTAGTGGGTATCGAAACGGTGACCTTCTGAATTAGAGCGATCGTGTGCTACGCACTGAGATCTCTATCGGTATAGTGTAGACAATATATTTGATACAAGTTTTATTTTCAATCAAACCCGTTTCTATCTTCGGTCAAAATACGTTTATGTTAGTAGATTTGAACATCGATATTAAATATAAAACTAAGGCTATGGGCATTTCTAAAACTCACGATAATAATCGATGAAGAATATCGACTCTTATTGAGGAAAATCATCTTGATGAGGAATTAATTTATCGTGACTTAATGATATGCACGACTACTGAAACAGGTTTCACAGGAATGGAAATAAACCAAATACTTTCCTTAAATACATAACTAGTCATGAAATAAAAATGTTCACTTATATGATATATTATAACGAGCCATTGAAATATCCTGAAAACTAGAATATCTGTCATTTGTATACCTGAAATTAAAAATATATGGTTTTGAAAGTGAAAAGAGAATAATATATGCCACACATGAAGTCCTAAAATAACTTTTTTCCATGATGACAACCTCCAACCAGAAGATTACAAATGACTTCATGTAGCCGACTCCACACATTTGAACTATGCCCAATTATTACGGCCGACACTTTTCTACCGTGATATATTTTGTCACTAACTTGTTCCACAACAATTCGTAGGGATTTCACTGTATAGTAGTACACGAAACACCGTCTGCGCTCCAAAACACATAAAATAAATACACAACCCCATCCCCTAGATATTTGCGAGCGTTATTCTCACCCGAGATGAGCTTTGGTTTGGCCGGCGCAGCGAGGCGAGGCAACCGAGTGGTAGTGCTGTAACTTCTCATCGCGACCCCACAGGAATAAGAAACAAGCCAGACACGAGACCGCGTCCTTGGGGGATCCCCCGAGATGGCTTTTGTGACACCTGTGACGGCCTTGGGGCGACACTGGTGGCCACCGGGCACACTGTAACCCGCGCGGTCGGACTAGCGGACATTTGTATTGCCGACTCGTCAAGTATAACGTTATTCCGAAGAAAACCAATCAACGTCAGTAATCAAATTAACGATACGTAAACAAATACAATTGTATTAATAATCTATCTAAATTCAGTTTTCAGTACCTACCTATACGGCCTATACCTATAGTAATTTTACCCACTAACTTTGCCTATTTTCATTGATGGGCATTTATACAATTTATTATGTGCTTTGTTGCTACGACGGCTCCAAAGTGATCATTTACGTGTACACCAGTATCATAGAGATAGATTAAAGTCATTTAAAAAAATCGAATCCTGGGCATTCTGTATTGGAAGTAGGAATACGCCCATTATAGACAAACGAGCCGCACAAAACATTGGTATACAATGTTATCAACAATGAAATAACTTGACTTTCAGGTAAACGACGGGTAGACGGGGTAGTGAAACCTACCCGACACGTCAACATTCTATCAACCTGAACGATATAAACAATCGACGCGGCCTAATATATCCGAAAGTCAATCGTGTTAAGACTGTCTCGGGCCGCGAAAGCCTTTTTTTTTAGTAGAATCTTTATTTTAGCAGTTTTGCTATTTACCACGGCATCGTTTCGCTTGAATGCGTTATCTACGCAAGCCTTGTGAAGATTTTCGTTTCGAAGATAAATCCTTGTTGTTTTATCATTGTTTTTTTGTTGTTTTGTGAGACGGTATTTACGTCACATATTTTAGCTTTGAAGGTAGGCGAAACGATGATTAATGATAGTTGATGATTAATGACGATTATAAACGGGGGGGGGGGGGGGGGGGGGGGGTACGGACGGCCGGTACCGCTAAGTAGCTTGAGTAGCTTGCTCCCGTCTAAAGTATACAGCGACTAAATAATCTAAATCGACGTTGCACAGCTTTTACTCCAATCACATCTAACGACAGTATCTTGTTTAGAAAGTGAGTATAATCAACAACAGAACACATTGCGTTTCATTCACACATAAAATGCACGAAAAAACTAAGATGTACTTATATACAAATATACGTCCTTAATCAATAAAAGTGATATTATCGCTCATAGAAAATCCCTGCTATAAAAATGGTCGTTCAACTCCGATAAAAAAATCATTCATAGAAGGGTGAGTGTTTGTTTTGTATGGGGTGACTCTCCCCCCCCCCCCCCCTGGACGAGTAGTTGGATGACGTCTGTATATAAACCCAGATGACGTCGAAGCTAAACAAGCCTTCACCCCCCCCCCCCCCCCCCCCCCCTACCCCTCAGATGCCACAAGATCTCGTAATATCCCCGACGAGATGATATAAGTCATCAGTCGACGTCGAAATAGATCCATCCGCGCACACCCCCGCTGTTTACAACACACCTCCGTCCTCCGTGTATGTGAGTCACGCGGCCTATTTAAGCGCCAAGGAACCAACGCGTGGGTCTAGGTTCATTCATTGACGAACTTGTCGGAACGCGTCAAATAAACTATGTGCGGGGCGAACGGCCAACAATCACAAATTAATGATATATATCCCCGAGTTTTAAATCGGAAAAGTGACACGTTTATTGGTGTTGTAATCAACGCGCTTACCTCATCGTCAGGAGGGGATGGGGGGGGGGGGGCGGGGGGGGAGGGAGGAGGGAGTTATTGGTGGTTCAGAAAAACCTCAGATTTACTGTAAACATGATTAAACTTTATTATTATATACACAACCCCGTTTGTGGTCCATATCCCATTCACGATTGAACTATAAGATAAAATAAGAAGGAATCTGATTAAAGGGATTTACAAATCATTACACTAATTACATCCAATCCAAAGAATGGAACTATTTGTTCAAGTATATATAAATATACACTACGCACCCTACAGAAAAAGCTATACTGAAAAATTAACATTTTAGTTGTTAAAACTTGATAAAAATTAAA
Source organism: Isoperla grammatica (assembly GCA_945910005.1). NCBI lineage: Eukaryota > Metazoa > Arthropoda > Insecta > Plecoptera > Perlodidae > Isoperla > Isoperla grammatica. Next base: position 17,501,867 of record OX246741.1, on the reverse strand, counting down.
AAATTCAGTGGAGCTTCAATCAAATCATTTTAAGGTTACTCCCGCAAGTTGTCGCCTTGAAAACCTAACAGTTCACGCAAATTAATGAAAGTTGTGTTAAAATGCAAAAAATAAATCAATATATAGTTCGATTTTATTGATACGAGAAACTAGTATACAATTCTAGCATGTAGTCGGTAGTCTAAGTATAATGTAAGCACGCGAGATATATATATATATATATATGTAATGTATCGTACACCGGCCATCTCAGGTCGCAGTTCAACCGAGCTAATTGTACCCATAGGCGGTAATGTATACATGTATGTATTATCAGTGTTCATTGCTTCAAGTAGACACAGCAATAATTGCCTGTACATTTTGACGTGCAGTTGTCAGGTAAGGACGTAGTGTGAGTATATAATGTGAGATTGAATTGAGTGTATGACCCCATAAATAAATAAACAAACAAACAAACAAACAAACAAACAAACAAACAAACAAACAAACAAACAAACAAACAAACAAATATATAAATAAATAAATTAATCAATTAATTAATAAATAAATAAATAAGTAAAATAAATAAATAAATAAATAAATAAATAAATAAATAAATAAATAAATAAATAAATAAATAAATAAATAAATAAATAAATAAATAAATAAATAAATAAATAAATAAATAAATAAATGATTAAAAAAATAAAAAAATGAATAAAAACCAATAAAATGTATTTTCTATAGACTCTATACCCACTAAGCTACAAGAACTTATTTTCAGTGGTGTACATTATAAATTGTAGGTACTATGTACTTCGTTGTCATTACGGCTGAAAGTCACCGTTCAGACCTAAATATATATTTGTCCCAAGACTACCTACACATGCTTTCGTCATAGGCGACGGGTTCGTAGCCAATCAGCGATCGGTATTTGCGCGGTTGCGGTTCGCTGGTTAGCTACGAGTGCCTCGCCTGTGACGAAAGCATATATGTAAGGTAATCTAGGGCCAAGTATAAAACACATCAAATGTAAACAATTCCATCTGTAACAAACCTTCATTCAACGCGCAAATTATATCTTCCACGACAAGCGACAACGTTTTGCTTCTTTTTGCAAGACGTCACGTCATCACGATAAAATTAGTTAACTATTCGTCCGGACGGGCTTTGATACGATAGTAACAAAAATAAATACTATGTAAAAAAAATCTGATTTTAATTACTTGAATAAACACGTTCATGATGAGAGGTTTCGTCAAAACCCGGCGAGTATTACGGTTTTGTTTTGATAGCTGTAAACTACAATAGTTTAGTTATATGATACACCTTTCCTCGTAGCCTTACCACAGAGCCGTTATAAAGGTGTAAAGGTGTAAAGTGGTGTGAAGCAGGTTCGACTGCAGGGAACACAACCTCGGAGGGATATAAAATGTCTGTTACGATCATAAAAACACCACTACTGATTAAAATATGAGAAGACCGTCCTTAATTTGTAATCAACTCATGCACGACCTCTAGCGCACTAACCGAGACGATTGAATTAATTAACTACACACACACTAATGAATGGTGACCAATGCGACGCTACGCATACTCATGAGCGGGACAACTTTTAGTATAAATTACAAACAAAAAATATTTAATAATAGTGTTGATTGGATATGTTTGACAGAAGTGAAGGTTTTATTCGATACGTTGTTTTTATAAATCTGTTGATGCAGTTACGATATGATATCAGGGTTGTAATTAAAGGGACACGAGGGACACGAGGGGACACGAAGGGACACGAGGGGACACGCCATGTCCCTATAGTTGAAGCTTGTTCGTAGCGAGCGTGTCCCCACACTAATAAGAAACCTAACTCAGGGACACCGGTCTGGTTTCACAGTTTTTCAATATTATTAGTAGAATTTTTTTACACATTACTATTTTGTGGTATTCGTAGGCCCGATAAAAAATAATAATTTTACTACTCGAACTCGAACAAAATGTTGATAAAACAAAAATGTAAATCTACGATGAATAATGGGCTTATATTAAATTACGATTTTTTAAGGGGCGTACACGCAATGGATACAATGTGTCAAAACTTCCTGACAAATCCCGACCGTTTATAATACTGTCAATTTCTAATCAGTTACGACAAATATAAATACAGATATTTCAAAAGCACAACTCCGAATATGTACGTGTGTGTGTCTTTACATCATAAACATTGTGAAACATTATGAAAACATTATACTTATTTAGCGTACTGCACTGCGCCATGCACCATACATGTATACCAAACATGCACCAGACATGCACAGTGCACAACCATCTAAATAACATAAACTAGAGCTACACACGTGAAGTAATTCCCTTATTTTCCCACACATAAAACGGTCACAGAACAACTTCCACCATAAACATACATACATATATATATATATATATATATATATATATATATATATATATATATATATATATATATAACGTTTTCAAATGTACACCCCGTACTTACAAGCAGCCCCAACATCACCAGTCTCAACTCTCAAGTTTACGAAATACCCGACCAACTAAATGTTATACTTCTCTACTTCCTACCGTCTACTTAAACAGGTGCATTAGAGATGTTGTACGCCCTTAGTTCCGATACCTGGAAATTCCTAACACGAGGGCGTGACCAATGATATTTGTGCACTCTACTGTAAGTGGAAGTCTGCTTAGATACGAATGTGTGAAAGAACGCTAGGAATCTGTTGATTTTCGATGAACAGCGTGCATGAAAGGGGCAGCAGATATAGATCCGTGGTCGGTATGAGTAGGAGACTATATGTTGGGTACGTAGAACTTCTGCGTTGTCGGTAGTTTATAAAGCTACGTCGATCACGTGTTCGAGATATCTCGCAACAGTCGAGTTGTCTCGACCACGTGTTCGAGATATCTCGCAACAGTCGAGTTGTCTCGACCACGTGTTCGAGATATCTCGCAACAGTCGAGTTGTCTCGACCACGTGTTAGAGATATCTCGCAACAGTCGAGTTGTCTCGACCACGTGTTCGAGATATCTCGCAACAGTCGAGTTGTCTCGACCACGTGTTAGAGATATCTCGCAACAGTCGAGTTGTCTCGACCACGTGTTAGAGATATCTCGCAACAGTCGAGTTGTCTCGACCACGTGTAAGAGGTATCTCGCAACAGTCGAGCTGTCTTGACCACGTGCTAGAGATATCTCGCAACAGTCGAGTTGTCTCGACCACGTGTTAGAGATATCTCGCAACAGTCGAGTTGTCTCGACCACGTGTTAGAGATATCTCGCAACAGTCGAGTTGTCTCGACCACGTGTTAGAGATATCTCGCAACAGTCGAGTTGTCTCGACCACGTGTTAGATATATCTCGCAACGGTCGAGCTGTCAAACAAGGACTCCGACTCTGGACGTTGATCATACCGAAAAACTGAAGAGTGTGAAATTTAATATGCAAATTAAGGCCGTACATGATCAAAAAAAAAAACAGGTGATAGACTGCGCAATTAAAATCCAGCTATCGTCCACAGGCGAATAAAAATCATTAAGCAATAGGGACATCTCTGCATATCAAATATATGTTAAGACTAGAACGAAGCGAATACAATTGTATCACCATCGATCTGATGTGAATGGCCTTAATATTAACGGTGTACACGACCGTATTATTAACCGTGTTTCGTATCGTTGTCGGTAAATATTCATGTCTGTCTTTACAATTTTACATCTGATTTTCTTGTCAAATTAAGGCAAGAAAACCTGTAATTTGTTTAAAATCTTTCTTACACATCAACACACCACAATAATATAATCGGGTACAACGTTTTATGGATCCAAGAACAAGTACAAAAAAGAACGATCATTTTTTGTAACCGAATTCAAACATCTACACGTTCAGATATCTATGTAAAATATAAGACATGGCAAGTTCTTTCCAACAGCAGACAACGCAATTCTCCACGTATACCTGATTTGTTTGTCCGACACGTCAAAATAGGTACAATGAATTTAAATTGCACTCGCAAAAAAAAGCAGTTAGTCAAAACGCGTTATACGGTTCTATAGAAATGCCGCGAGTTTCCCAGCAGTGAACGATATGAAACCTGAAATGTAAATGTATCTACCTGTTGTTCACCAACATGAATGTAATTCAAGTTGACATTGCACCGATCAAGATTTGGTCCGAGTTTTGATTATAAATTTCAAACCGCATATAGCCAAACCTTTGTTTGGGTGATATTCAACTGTAAGTGCAGGACATATATTCTTCTTTCTTGGCATCAATAACCCTTTGTCTGGTCTGCAGACATTATTATAAACTTATAGAAATTGAGAATTATTATTATTATTATTATTATTATTATTATTATTATTATTATTATTATTATTATTATTATTATTATTATTATTATTATTTTATTGTTGCAATACATACAAACTCGGTCAAAACCGGCATAAACATGTTGTACGGACACAAATGTCAAGTATTTCCATGTGTTTACCTTATTAAAATCTACTTAGAACTACTTAATATATCTTCTTCTTCTTCTTCTTCTTCTTCTGCTTCTCAAATGCCCAGATTTGGCTATACTACTTAATACATCATTGTCCACATTATTTTTTCCAAACCGAACTGTGGATGCTATGTACGGTCGTGGCCGATTTGTACTCATCCCAGCATTCGCTCTTTGTACGGTGGAAACCACGAAAACCACCATCGGGATGGAGAACTTCTTGAAGTCTTCATTCTTCTTAGTTCAAAAATTTTCGCACTATCCTACACGTGTTCAAAATAATTGCTTTTTATTTTATTATTATTATTATTATTATTATTATTATTATTTATTTATTCATAACATAAACAGTTACATTTTATGTGTGCAGCAGTCTAGTTATAAATTGGATGCAAGAAGCGGACCTGAGATCCATTCACGTACAACCATTAATAATATTAGGTCAACCTATCTCTAAATAATACAAGAATATAACTTCGTTAAGCTCCGATTAACTAAGCTCGGTTTGGTAACCATGTTTTCAACAAACATTTCATTTAAAATGCTTGACAGTCGCCATGTTTGTCCGTATTATAGAGAATCTCCGCTAGGCTAATCGGAGTTTATAAAGTTGGTGAAACCGGCCCTAAGAAAGTAGAAATGTCGAATGTGAGATTTGTGACTTGTTGCTTGTGATCTACTTAGTTGATCAACTTTCAACTCAAGTAACAGTCTATAATCCTTAACTAATTAGTGAAAACGTAGAGCAAATAGACGTATGATTATATGTACACTATACCAAAGTAAAAAATAACGTAAGTACTACCTAGGTTTAAAATTTGCTTTAGTGTATCTTCCTTCGGCATATACCTTATCACTCAGTTATTTGTGGCTAAGCGTACGTCCTTGTAGACTAATATGTTTGATCACTACTTACGTGGCTCACTTAAGTACAAAGTGAAGATCAGGACCGGGATTCACAAGAGGTCCTAAGTTTTTTTTTGGTATTATCTTTAAGACCGGCCTAACTTTGAACCTCTTGTGAATCCAGGAAAATAATTGACGACAGATTTTAAAACATATTATTGGAATGATCATTGTGTCCTTGTTCCTAACAGGAATTAGTAACTTCTTCGTGTGATCCGAGTCTGGTTTACAAGAGGTGCAAAGTTATAGGCCGGTCTTAAAGTTAAGTTAAGACCAGAAAAAGACTTAGGACCTCTAGTGAATCCAGACCGAGGTATAGTAGTCGATTGTAGGCATTGCCATACAAAGAGCCATCACGAATAAGAATAGTCTATTGTTTACTTTCTTTGTGGCCGCGAGTTCAAATATTAAGGTCAATGGGTGAACGCAAACTTGACCCGTCTCATTACAACTTAATCAGCTATTTCTTTTGTTTCTCTCTCGTCGTGTTGATGTTATCTGACAAGTGTTTTAAACTCCTTCTCCCGTTATGGTATAAGTAAAATAAGAATGGTAAAACATTAAACAATTAACGTTCATCGCGGGCTGTAGCGCAGTGGGTAGGTCGTCCATGCGGACTATGCACTCTTGACAGGGGACGAACGTTCGAATCCCGCATCCGGTATTATTATTATTTATAGATATATTATCGAAAACTTCTGTATCAACATCATTATCATAATATCCAACATTATGAAATTTTATTATGAAATATCGATCTTTGATTGGTTATCGCTCACTCGTCGATGGTGTTCGGAGCCTACAGGGTTGCATGGTTTAGTCGCTTTAATTAAAGTCCCCCACTGAAAATCAGTTTCGTTACTGAGTGAGTAGACTCTAAATGTTTTTTTTATTTATTTTTATTTTACTTATGTAACAGCATTTCTAAAAATCAATAAATTAAATTCGTGTATTTGTCCTATCTTTCAACATTTGAAAAAAAACTCTCCGTAAAACCGAAAAGTTTTGTTATTGCAGTTGTCCACTTCTCACAAGAACTGAATCACATTAGTTAAAAAGATTATTTCGAGTTTTGTATATAGATTTTATATAAACTTATTTGATACCAATTTCGATCATCGTAAGAAACATCTCCATAATATCTGAACTAATAGGTTGTTGCAAAAAAAATTATGAAACAACAAATCAATTTTTCTGAAAGCCAAATGAAACAATGAACAAAATCTTCCTCCTCCCGAGTAACTGTTTATGAATACATCCATGATATTCCGGATAAGCTTGTGACACAACATAGCATTATTATTATCCCTTGTTTCTATGAATATTTACCAGGTTTAGTTTAACACGGACGGACGGAGACGCCATTTTATTCGTTAACAATCCCAGATGCCATTTTCCCGCATTAAATCAAGGGTGACACACCCCCCTCCAACAAACTCATCACGTTGTCTGCCAGTTCGTAAAGTTTAGCACTCCGGTGAGAGTGACGGGATGTTTCCGTGTCGCGGCCGGGGACGACGATGAGGCAACGAGTGATTAGTTTAAGAACAGACTGGGGGGGGGGGGGGGGGGGGTTCTTCCTTTTCTGTGGCATTAACGAGAATACGTTTATTTGACATCTAATTAAATACTTTATTTTGAATTTACAGCACACAATCAAATGTAGATAAACGAAATTTTGATTTTAACAAATTATTACAATATATGTTATTAGAAATGTATTTATTTTTTTACTTTCTATTTTCTATATTTTTTTTTATTATTAAATTAAATTGTATTGTATTGAATGCGGCAATCAAGCACTACGTATAGCATCGATCTACTCTACAACTATATTCTACTACCCCTACAACTATTATACCAAGACAATATTTGTAATAATGAATATACATATTGAAATCTTGTCCTACGCAATTTTTTAATTTCTGTATACGGTACGTTTTTCCCCGTGTTTTATTTTTACCTTCTCTCTTAATAATGTATTTAATCGAAGGGCCGACAGTGGTATTCAGCTTCGTGCATAATTCGGCGAGGGAAGTAGCCATCCAGGCAGGCAGGCTACGCATTCTTTACGCGCACTCTTGTGGTGGAGTTCAGCTATAGCGCCTCTCCTTGGGGAAATTCTCCTACGCACGCATTGCGTAATTTACGTACACGCGCGTAATTGTTACTATAATTTCTAGGGAAGAACAAAAAAAAAAACACATTCTTGGTATATTCACTGTTACATAAGAGCGCGCGCGGTGAAAATTATAACCAGTCTTGTTATAGGCCTACATAGGCTACTTGACCCGAACTTTCTTGTGCTTCAGGTTGTGATGGAAACATACATTGACATGCTTACTGAGATCGTGGAAAAAGTATATCTGGAAACGTTTTGTTGATTTAACTTAATTTTGAAAAAGAAATTGAAATTAAATTTGTTAATTATTGTATCAACCTATCCCTATTAAACAGGTGTTGATTTTATACCTTTGAATAAAAGGTGGGTTTAGCGTTTAGCTCCAATAGGCTACTAACACAAGGAGCATCATATAAATTAAAATATGTACTATATAATGGCTATAAGAAGTTAAGAACCGAAAAGAAAAGTAGAGTTTGGTGTATATGCCCACGCAACTACATTGCTATTCGTATTATTCGTTCCTCGGTCGTGTGCAATACAATATATATATATATATGTGTGCAGTAGGACGCGAGACTCTAGTTCGGGAGCCCGCGACTTCGATTCCCACCAATGGCAATTCTGACTTTCCTTAATCGTAAGACGGCGAATGCTCAAAGGAAAAAAATTTGTATACACAAATACGTATTTTATTGAAGCATATCAACATTTATAACACAACAAATATACATACACAATTTCTTCGGAGTAGACAAATGTATTCAATTCCTTGCTCCAGTTTTAAAGCATCGCTTACGCATGGTAGATGGACATACAGCTCGACAGAGATAGCTCTCTCTCTCTCTCTCTCTCTCTCTCTCTCTCTCTCTCTCTCTCTCTCTCTCTCTCTCTCTCTCTCTCTCTCTCTCTCTCTCTCTCTCTCTCTCTCTCTCTCTCACACTCACTCTCCGCTATAATTCCCTGGGCCCCCTGAACTGAGCTGAACAAGTACATCCTGCTATGAGATTTTTCAATTCGATTGTCGATTGTTAAAACATTAACGGACATCCGCATAATGAAGATCGCATAACCATTAGGTGGAAATCAAGGCCGACCGCGCTACTCGCTACACTACATGTATATACATGTATATACTACATGTATATACTTCATGTATGTATGTACTACATGTATGTATGACGTCACAAGCAGATCACACCGCAATATTCTGTCTCACGCACGCATCAACGCAAACTACCGTTACGCACAGACTTATACTAATTACAATTTATTCACGCGCAATCGGACTGGCTATCAGTTAAAGAACGTGGAATTGTTTCGTGAAATTACGCATGCAAATTTAACACAATTGGAATTATTCTACCTCGTCCCAGTCTAGATGTAAAGGATGTTTACAGTGTTATATTAATTATAATATATGCGAGGTGTTTTTCTATTGCTTATGTACTTTTCGTCAGGAGTAGGCTACGTGCCGGTACCAGGCTTTCCCTACTCCCTTCCTCATTATCTTTCACCAATCATCACTCATCAGGCTAAAGAGGGCATTGTGCCCTTATACACTGGCCTTAATTACAATAAAGTAAAGTCTAGTAAAAGCTAGTCTATTGTATAATTCAATTATCTTGTTAAATGTAACTTGACAATATACTATTCTCAAACCGTACTCAGATCCTTCATCTACAGCCCCTTTCATACACGCTGTCTCAACGAAACTCAACCGATTCCTGTCGTTCTTTCACGTATTATAAAGACAGTTTTTCGCTAGGTAGGCCTACAGTACAAAATGCTCATTCGTATTGCTCGCTGCCTTAGAAATTTCCAGGTAACCAACGGAATGTCGTAAATGATCCCTATAATTGACCTATTTCAATTAGATTACACAAACTACAGAAGTAGAAACTAAGATTGATATTTGGGCTTAACGTCTTATATTTTTGCAACTTGGCTAATCAAGACGATGAGTGGGTGATAATGAAGATGAAATTGGGGGCTCTTTGGAGGAAAGGGGCAAGTAGGAGGGCGCTTGAGGAAAGCGGAAAGGGGAGGAAAGGGGATTGGGGTGTGGGCTGCACTTTGTTTGACTTCTCCTCCTCGACCAGTCCGACTAGGGTGGCCCTAACAGAAGCATACGCTTCCGCCGGCATAGCTCTCGGGATCAACAAAGCACGCAAACCTGCCCACCACGATAAGGTAGCAGTCCTTGGGCAGGTAGAAACTAAAGTTGGCACTATTGGACTGGGCCATTTCGTAAACATGAGACTAATTACATTGAAGTAACTTTACAGAATAATACTTCCAACATGTTTTTGGCTACGTATAGCACAGAATCGAATCGTGGCTCGTCCTATCAACGCAACGTGTATAACAAATAATGACGTAGCTCTTTCCTGTCGCTGAACGCCCTCTACTACCAGACAAGATCATTAGAAACCTCAGCGGTGTGTTGGCCTAGTACGTATATAACAGGAAGCAGCGTGGAATGATCGGCGACACTAGATAGACTAACTCGCCGTGCAGCCTATTTGCATATGAAATACTCCCACAGATTATCATTCATTACACTGCCCTCATCTAGGTGAACAGTGTTTTCGAGTGTTGTGTGCGCCGCATCCAACGATGAAGGTGGGCAATGGCTACGCGCGTGGCCATTCAACAACCTGTTTTCTTATAACGCGATCGGTTTAATTAATTGGAGCAGCAAAAAACATTGTTGTTGGCATAATATATACATATATACACACACACAGTCGTAATGGGATTTGTGGTATTATAGCCTATTATATAGCCGGAGGTTGTTACATTCTAAAATACCTCGGGGGTAGAATGCCCTATACCAATTATAAATTATAATTACGTTTTTTTTTTTTTGCTTTAGTTGTTCTCACATTTATGCAAACAGACTAATCGAGACGAACACTAGAATAAGAAAACACCTAAGACTCAGATAAACCGCCGCAATAATGAACAGCACAAGAGAAGAAGAAGAACTAAAGACCGTTTGATAAACGTTTAGAAATTGTATATTGCAAAACAATAATACTACTGATAAAGCTGTACCACGCTTACGAAATAGATCATCATAGTTCAATAGTGCAAATTTAATTTTCTTCTTCTCTAGTTTCTATACCGTTTTCTTGAACCAGGTCCATTATGGTTATATTTATGACCTTGGGTTGGATACAAGGAAATTCCTAACACAGCAGGCATGACTAATAATGAGACGAATCTGTTATGAAAGAGACAGTAGATACCAGTTACGTTGGGGGGTGGGTCTATAGTATACAAGATTACAAATGTGTTCGTATCGTCATTAATTCGAAACCACCACATTTTATATGATTATATTCTATTTATTTAATTTTTATTTATTTAGTTTATGTCTATCCTATTTATTTACAAAACTGATTTACCAAGGAGGATAATACGTATATAGAAATGTGATTATATTTTATATTTCATTTTATATTTCATCAATTTCCAATTCGATTTATATTGTGCAGCGCTATCGAGATCATGCATTTAAAACATACGTTAATTTCGCACAGTTATATAATACCACCGAGTTAGAAGACACAATTAGGTTATACGGAGGTTATTAACGGCCGAGCACAACGCGGGCGCGTAGGGGGTTCAAACTCACGACCTCACCCCTATATAAACCACACACGGTGTTAAATACTTTTTAAGCGCGCGCACACACATATATATATGTTCTTCGTGTAGTTTATGATGTGCAGTGCGAGCAAGAATACTAGAGCGCCTTGCAAGACTGCACGCGTTACATAATGCACGCGTGGTGTACACAAGAGCAAGGAGGCGAACAGGGCGAATACAATATTCAAGCGCTTGAATAAGTCAGGCTACCAGACACATCCCTGAAGGCGTAGGGAACTAGCCAGAATATTCCATTTACTAGTTCGGCTCGGTGTAGTACGGCGCCCTGTCAAATTACTACTTTCTAACCGCCGAGAATAATAATTCAGTTACACACAACTGGATATATGTTTTATTTAGTTTTGCATTGCGTCACGGGAGGTGCTCTGGGGACCTATCGGTCATACATATATACGAAGATTATTGGCACATATATAATCGTAATAGAGGAGTTTTCTTCTTCGATAGTCTATTCTGTTAGGGATAGTCACATAGCAAAAACATTGGCTTCGTACACTCGGGTACAATCTATTGTCGAATTAAAACTGGTGTGTACTTTATATATAGTCTATATAGACTTAATTTACAATAAATTATCACGATACAAATGTTTGTTGCCCTCTGTTGTAAACAGAACTAAATAGGATTAACATTAAATAAATAAGTAAACAAATAAACAAATAATTGAATAAATAAATAATTAAAAAAACCAGCATCTCCAAATATAACTTTTCATATGGACGACAGAAAAAAAGAGCCTTAGAAGAATCTAGTAATTGGACTGTACACTGTTTCTTGTCACAACATAAAATTAAAACGCAATATTTCGAACCCTGATCAGAGCTCAACATCCGAAACCACACTGGAGTGTAGTTGGAACAGCGTAGGCCTACAGTCCAATTACTAGGTTCTTCTAACGTTTTTCCTATTCTACTATGTTTGCGTTTTAATTAAAAAAGAGCCTGATTACTTTATTTTGAGTACGAGCAGGATACACGTGTTATAATTGCAACAGCTTAACTTCCAGTTTAATATGAAACTAATTTTGATAAGACAGTAAACATAATAATAAATTCCAGTACAGAACAATAACGACGCATACAACATTAACAACGAACAAAATACTACATTTTTAATACATACAAAAGAGATGGCAAACAAGAGAAATAAGAAAATAACTATCTATGTTAGTCTTCCCATGTCTGTGTGTACTTCCTGTAAATGTTATCTATAAAAATGTGAAGTCTAACTAGAGTACGTCCCACTACCAAGAGTTTAACAAATTTTCCGACTCGGAATAACTTCAAACTCCATTTCGTATTCTTATACAAAAAGAAAAGTTCCAAAATAATAAAACTGAAGACGCCAAAACATCAAGCTCCAAAATGAGCTTATTTTAAATTCTTTCTATATAAAACCAAACACAATATCACATTATATTACAGAATCAAATTCCAAGACTTTCAGAATTCAAAAAAAAAGTAGAAGTGATGGCAAACGAAGAATGTATATTTATTTAGTGGATGGAAATTTCCAAAGAGCACGGACCAAGAATCACATTTCCCAGAGATACAACTCCAAGCTGCATGTATTTTTTATGACAATATATCCATACCAAGAATTGCCATTTACTAATTTTATCATATATATCGAACGTCTTACCAAAGAATATCTGAGCTGTTTTCACGGTGGAGCGAATTTCAAACCTCGCCCCCTAAAACGAGCACTCTTGACGCGGGTTGCAGTATCTCCCACGGGGAGCGTGCGTGTAGCGTGTAGCGTAGTGTAGCGTAGCTGTATAGCGTGTAGTCGACGCTCACTCACAACAGTAGCAGCTCTATATATCCACTAATAGGCTTACATACAATTTTACTCACTCTTTTTCTTCGCAAAGAGTTTCTCGTTCGAAAAAAAAAACACAAGAAGAAGACGACGAGATAAATAAGAAAATCTTTTCCCGCTAAAAGGATTTAGAACGGCACAAAAATACGAAAAAAAGAAAGAAAGAAAGAGAGAGCGAGAGTAAAAAGGAAAAAGCAAAATTAAAAACAACACAGGACGTGTGTGTAGCCGTAGATGCTGTGTAAACTCTTTTATGGAGGGGAGGGGTGGGGGGGGGGGGGGGGTCAGGTAGATCAGAAGGAAAAACACAACTCACAAATGATGTAAGGTACTGGGGATATATTTTTAATACTACGATCTAATTACGAATCTACAAATTTGTGTCTATCCACGCCTTGTAACGTATAATAGAAAGAAAATAAATCTTAACATAAACTACTGTCCGTAGGTTCTAAATCTCTGTCGGAGTAAACTTCTATATAAAATGTTAATTCGCCAATTAGCTATATAATATACATGATAACTTGCCCGAGCCATTAAAGTAGAACTAACAGGTTATCAAGTTAAGTAATGTACAGGTAGCGCATTTATATATCAAGTACAAGAACATAACTTTCTAGTTTTATTAACTCTGGTGGGAAACCAACGAAATGAATTAAACTTGGAGCTTTGTTTTCAGTTTTTTTCCACTATTGTGCCCACGCTACGATACTGTAAATAAAACGAAGTTCGTCTTACGTATACAAACTCATTGGTATCCCAATTAGTTCCATTTAATACTTAAAACCAACCCAATTAGTTTTCAAATGGAGGCACCATGCTATCGCCAGCCAATTGATTCAAGTGTGTACGTTGCTATCATCAACTGACGTACTAATATAATAGGTCTAATACCGTTATCTACTTTCAGTTTCAACAGGTTTCAATGGGTTCAAAAATTGACTAACAATTCAACATTAATTGGTGACGATTGATTTTGTTATTACTAATACCAGTTATGGCCACGTATTTGATGAATCTATGCTTTTACTCTAGATTGAAGCAACATATGTTAGTCAGTTACAAAACAAGAAACATTCACTCAATCAGATGTCCTAAGATTTATTTTACCCTGCTGAAACTACGATAAATATTCATAAAAAGTACACAGTTTTTATCACACTAAGATCTTATTCTAAGATTACATACAATATGGCAACCTGGAGTAGTAAGTGATCGTCATATTACCTGTTGTTAGGTCTCCAAACAAATCTAGGTATCAAATTTAATTGTCTTACCACTAACTAAAATATTCACCAATTTTTGGCATTGTAGGGTTAGTCACATAGTGAATGAGCCTCGATCTTCCACTCATATTTCAACAAAATAGTGTTACTGCTATCACTATCAGCCTCTCCTCAGACATACTTTTCACAAACACACATTTCCACACGACATTTCTCTCTCCAGTCTACATAATTTTGTAACCGACTATACTCGTCTAGCCTGCACAATTTTGCGAATCATAAACACGAAACTTGCAAAAATCACGTTTTATTATTTCTGCACATACCGGTTTAGGCGCTCGCTTAAATTATTCTTATTCCCTACCGTTTTAGTGTATTTGTAATTAATTGGCACTTTCAATGACTCTGCAAATATTGACCATTGCAACTGATAAAACATTATAGTACCCACGTGACCTCACCCATAACGACGTCTCCCCCCCCCCCTCCCCCCCCCCCCCCCCAACACAAAACAAAAAACGTTCGTGCAAGCCACCAGAATTACGCTGAAAGTTTCACGACACTAATGACGTAGGATTTAAAAACTGAAAACGAAAAAAAAACTTTTTTCCCCACTTTAGTGCATAAATTTCCATTCGGAAAATATATATCTCGTTTCGCATCCAATCTCGATGCCGGCCGACTTGAAAAGCATAAAGAATCGGCCTCGTATATATACACATGGACTAAAGTGAAAATGATAACACACCTGCTGTCGTCCTGTTAAATTCCCACGCACACACGCATACATAACGCGTGGTGGCGAGAGAGAACGGGATTGGCGAAATATTAATTCGCTGCCACCAATTTCGTTTGGTTTCGTCCGACGCCGCCAGGGCCGCTACCAACGACGTTTCGAGCGTAGAGGTTTCAAAACGCGGCACCGTCATTTACCCCGAATATGGCGGCCATGCTAATCAGTTGAGCACGGGTAAAATCAATTTATTTGTTTTCTCACCCACGATAGCTTGGGCATCATAGGTTCCTTATGTGTATGCGTTTGTTTGGATAAATTGGAAGCAACCACATCGATGGTATATTGTAAAAGCAACGAAGGTAAACGTCTTATTTACTTCAATAACAAAATGATAGTAGTACTGATTACAACGACAAAAACAATCATATTAATATAAACAAGTTTTGAAGCGGTAGCAAACAGCAAATGGAATGAAATAAATTGTTAAACAAGTTTTCCCGATCAGGAATCGAGCTCGGGTTAAGATCTTAATCTACTGTTGAACATACCATTTCAATTAACCTTTGTAAGATATCCAACTTTACTACTCCAATTGCAATAAAACATTAATTAGAATATAAATTGCTAACTACAATGGTTGAGATGCACTCTATCGAGGTGTCATGCTTGTTTTCTTTAAAGGTACTCAACTCTTATCAATGTATTTACTATAGATAACATTGGATTTTCAAAAAAATACACCGAGTATCAACCACATTTTTCTGCTGCACACTCACGGCTCAGAATTTAAATTTATTTCAATATGCTTGTTTCCAACATAAGTCGGGTAAGGGAGAGTGGTTACTGCCACCAGTGTTCTTGGCTATACAGACTTTAACATCGGTCTGCCGTGTTCTCATCATCTTCATTACATACATAATTGATTATTCGTACATAAATATTTGCCAAGCGAAATGATTTGCGCGGTATATCAACGCAAGGAAACACGATATTAATGTCATACATTTAGATTTAAACAAATAAACACTGAATTGTTTTATCTCGCTTTTATGGGGAAAACAGCTTTATTTGTAATTTATTTTGCGTGTAACTCTTTTTTTGATCGCGACATCTGTTGTTGATTTCAACATTTGAACCTCAAACACTACATTCATCATATATATATTTATATATCTACACGAAACAGTCGGTTCTTGGAATAAGAATCATGTTGACATAAAATGGTTGTGAATCTTGTTTGCCCAATAATTGTATTTTCACGAAGCAATATTAACGGTGCACAGGGGAATCTTTTTTAATTATGAAGCGTGTTGCGTCAAAGTCTACATACACACACAGTTATTTTTCAAAATCTCTAAATGGAGACACCTTCAAAAACGTAATTTTCATGATTTTCAATGTTATTTTTCAATATCTACAAACGATGACACCTTCAAAAATGTAATTTTCATGATTTTCAATTTATTATAAAATGTGACCAAATTTATAAATTACTCCTTTAATTTGTCAGCTACGCAACTAATACAAAACTAATAGATGTATCAAATTCTTCCCGAGATATGAAAACTCGATTGATTTGAACTACAACCGTCAAACAGCTCAAGAAATTTAGTTCAGTACCTTCGTCTACATCATTATCAAGTTGTCGGCTCTAAACGACCCATCGAAAACAGAAAGTATCGGTTTAACCCCCACATAATCTGTTGCGTTGTGTATTTAATCCGTCCAACGGTGGAAGAATCGAGCACTCGCTATCCATCCATCACAAACAAACGAACAGACGCACCGCAACTAATTACCTCCTTAGTTACCATAGCAACCAACGAAACACGATACATTGCAGCTCTCGCGGGAGGAAATATCGAACAACTAATCGAATATGAACAATCTCGATTAGTTTACTTTGCACCGCGGCTGAACGAATGTAGACGGAATGAAACCAATCCCCGGGAGCGGCCACGCCCATTGGTCGGTCAGTCAGTATACTACCACCAACTCTCATACCGACCTCTAACCACCCCTTCATGCACGCTGTTTCAACGGAAAACAACAGATTCCTGGCGTTGTTTTTTCACACATTCGTCAAGGCAGTATTTCGCTTAGTTGAGTGCACAAGCCTCATTAGTCACGTACAAAAAAAAAATACAATATAGCCGTAGATAATTTAATCTCATACAAAAAATTAAATTATAATGTCTAGTATCAGCATTTTTAAGTGTATATCCAACGTGTAT
The DNA here is from genome assembly GCA_945910005.1 of Isoperla grammatica. NCBI lineage: Eukaryota > Metazoa > Arthropoda > Insecta > Plecoptera > Perlodidae > Isoperla > Isoperla grammatica. Next base: position 17,484,637 of record OX246741.1, on the reverse strand, counting down.
GTCCATCTTCCATCAAACCTACTGTAAATAAACCCCAAATAATGTAAACCTTCCAAAAAATTAATAAAAAATAAAAAAAATACCAAAACCAGGGACATATTGAAGATTGGCATAAATGAAATTTGTTTTGCATTGTGTATGAAATGCAGACTATCTAGCCAGCAGAAGAATCAGTCCCTACCTACACAGTCACTGTAATAGTCTAGACCATACTAACTGAGATAAAAAAACAAAACTCAAAATTCGAGTACAGGAGTTATAAAGAGCGTTTCCAATAATTACTCCACATTTGACCAATTTGTTTAGGGATTTAACTATGCATTGTTCGCGCCTGCGAAACCATACATATAGTTCAGTAACTTCGGATTAAGACATACACAAGTCGCGTGCACACGTGACAGTGTGTTACTCCTCAGAACCAACAAAGCGCGGAGAACTAAGTCAGAGTTATCTTCTTCTTCTTCTCCGCTCGTTACAACGTCTCCTCCCAGTGTCACATTGCATGGTCTGTCGGTACAGCACCGTGCATGCATGAATCACCGGTCATTGTCTTAGCTTGAGAAGATACGAGAAGACGACACTGAATAAACACACCGTCTAAAGTGCTTTGTTGTTAGCGGGTCTCAATAAATAACCCACTACGCCAGTGTTTGTTTGTGATTATACACACCAAAATTCGCGAGACTTGAGTATATTGTGCTACTATGTCACAATTCAAACATATTATCTCTTGCGAACAAAATGATAATATATATATATATATAATAGTATATACAAACAACACCAAACTTGGTCTAGTGGGTTTATTCCTGTATCCAATGCAGAAGGTTTGATTCCCCCGGTTCGGGCTGGGGTTTTTAAATTTTCTAAGTTTGGTAATGGTACAAATGCATGGTGGCTTTGGAGCCGTCATAACCACGAAGTACGTATTAAATTGTACATTATAAATGTCCCCCAGTGAAAATCAGTTCTTGTAACTTAGTGGGTAAACTATAAAGACAAATGTATTTATTGAAACAACACCCTAACGGAACTATCTGTAGTTAGTTGTAAGCTTTACGTCTATATTTTAGAAACGATAATAATCTAGGTTGTGAGTGGATAATCATCGAATATGAAAAAACGCCACATGACTCAATCAATAAAACAAATACAAAAATGTGTATGTATTAAGTCTACCTACTAAATTACAAGAACCAATTTTCAATGAGCCGACATCCTAAAAAGTGATATTTCGAGTTTACCGTTAAACCCTCCACTCTGTATATAAAGCCATAGAAACCTGTGGATTTAGTACTCGAATGTTTCGCCGTGTTTACTATATCGATTAGCTTCGCTCAACAACACCATCGCCCCACATATCCACGTGTGTGTACACAATGTGTAATTACATTACAGGATGAATTAAACTACCAAGCTTTAAATACTAACGAATTAACCTGAATAAACATCACGTTTGCAGTTTGGATTATACTGAATTCCACTCCGTCACGAAACACAATCGGATTAATTGGATCGGACAGCGATCTATAGATCCATCGCACATATCGAAACGTGTAGTTTATATCCGCGTGACAAAGTCCGCGTCGATATATATCGATTTATCGATAACCCTGTATTTAATTTGAACAGATGCACATGTGGACATGGTAATGTGTAGTTCTACTATGTCAACGAGGCGATTAATAACAATAACGGGTTTCAGATGGAAAAAGGAGACTGCCGAATGCGATGGTATGGGCGATGGTATATGGGCGTTGAATAACTATTTGGTCACAGCCTAGAGATATATTACAGAACGTTGGAACTACCTGTTTCAACCTGTAAAAATGCTGCCATGAAAATCAAATTGAAAATTATCACTGTTATTGTTATTATATTATTGACTTTACTCAATTAAAATAATTATTCATACCTATAATTTTCAACTTTGTTGACTGCTGTGCTGTGATGATATAGATACCGCTGAGCCACCTCTATTGGTTTTCAGCTAGATATACATAGAGAAGAGTTAACTGTGCTGTATGTATACTCACTATAACACAACGCCAAAAACGTTTTAAATTATACATCACGAAAAGTCTCAAACAAAGTATATAGAAAACGATTCAATGTTTTCAGTCTCGGTAAAGAGAGTTAATAATTATGTTACAAGACGATTTACACGACTTAAAATTACCTGTTAGTTTAGTTCAACAAATAGATAAATCAGTGCAAGCAATTAAAAGACGCGAATACAGCTGTGTTTTATGTCTCTGCTACTTTCATCAAATATTCAAACAGGAAGCGGGTTTCCTGCCCGTCGCCTCAACTACTATATAATTACTGCAGGGCTGGATGCATACCCGCGTGGCAGAAATATCTTTTATTTTGCACAAATCGTGTGTTTTTGTTTTGTTTTAATAAACTAGGATCGTACAAAATAACACTTGTTACGTATTAGGTCTTTCTATCGAGCAGACAACTCTGATGAGCGCGGAAAAACTAGGGCCTAATGATCGGATTTTGATGATCGAGTATGCAAGTCTTCCCAATAGGTAGAGCGCAGTTTGCGTTTGCGACGCGTTACAGACAGGACCTCCCAACAAGTTGTTAGTATTCCAGTTCCACTGAGCTGAAAATGAACAGTGTTTCAAACGATAACGCGTTCGTATATCTATATACACACCCTGCATCAATACATACAATACTTTTGTCTAACTGAATGTGTCCATGTGCAGCAAAATATCTTGTGTACGATGGATAGATAGATATTTGCAACTTGGCTAATCGAGACGATGAGTGGATGAAATATGAAGATGAAATAGGAGGTGTTTGGAGGAAAGGGGCAAGTAGGAGGGCGGGGTGGATAGGGGAACGGGGAGAAAAAGGGAGTGGGGAGGATGTGGACTGCATTTCGTCTGACTTCTCCTCCTCGACCTGTCCAGCCGGCTATAGGGTGGTTGTGTGCGAAAACACGAGTGTATTAAAAGAGTGAATTTTTCAGGAAGGCGAGCTCCTTCCCTCCCACATAAACGGTTTCATGAAGTGTGAACCACTTGTTTTCTTCGGAAGGTCTTAAGTATTATTTCAATGTGTGCACTCACTAAACAGCGGGCTTACTAAGAACACCCTAATCGCGCAATGCCCACACTACGGTGAGTCACTCAGAACGATGCGTCTATGCTATGCGGACATGAACAAGACGATGCGTGGTTTACACGCAGACGAGATGACTCCGTATTGACCATGACACACCACGCGGTGACAATTAGAACAATTTTGTCTAGGAAAGAAGGGAAGGGAAGGGAAGGGAGGCGCTTGCTCGCTCGCTTGCTGGCTGGCTGGCTCTACTATAACATCATCTCTCGCGCTAATGCGTGTGTTCGTGCTCGCACTAACAAGTTGCACACGACAAGACACAACAAAAAAGTAATCTTTGCGCACGAGAGTCGCTCGAGTTGGCACAATTATTAAGAGTCACTGTATTTTACGCTATACACAAAACAAGAATCAAATTAACAAGTGCTGTTGACATGAGTGTACAGGAAAATAACGAATTGTATAGTTGAGAAACTGTAAGAATGACGGCCCCCTCCATATCCTCTCCACAGCTACCCGACCCCGCTCAACTCCGTGACAACCTGACAAAATGAAATACGTAACTGAAAATCAGATTGTTTCACTTGTTTAGTTTGTTGTTTCATGGAGTTGAGGGTGGTCGGGTAGCAGTGGAGGGGATAAGGAGGTGGTCGTCATTCTTACAGTTTCTCAACTATAGTTATTATATCGTCAGGAACGAAAACCTTTTAAAACAAACAATTAAACCCGATGACGATGATGTTATTTATTTTGGCAACGATGCTAGTCAAGACGATGAGTAGATGAAAGAATCCCCACACGATATCCATGCCCAAACCAGGATTCGAACCTAAACCGTGTGGTTTAAAGTGATCAAGACCATTGCCTAATGATACCTACGCTGGCAACATATGTTGAATTTCCACTTCATTTGATTTTATTTCATTTCTCAATTATTGTTTCTTGTTCTTGATTATATAGTTCGGTAGTTTGTTTTGTTTTTATTGTTATTGTTATTTATGATTTCATAACTATTCATTGTTTGCATAGCTTAATTTATTTAAGGTCCTCCTTTGTAAATCAGTTTTTATAACTGAATAGGATAGACATTAAATAAATAAATAAATAAATAAATAAATAAATAATAAAAAACTAACTAAAATAGATATACATACATGGAAGTATTTGACATTACGTTCTGACATGTTAACAACGGTTTCGACCGAGTTTGTACATCATATACATCCAATGCAAACACAATGTAAAACAAAATCAGATTTTCAGCGCTGATATATTGAACCAACATTCTCCTGTATCGATCAAATAACATAAATTACTCACAAATCCGTTCCACTTATAATCGAACAAATACGAAGCTTTTAGCTGACACGAGGAATCACTATAAATCCCCACCTACACAAACCAAAAATCAACAATACACGTCCCACACAGTATTCCGATCGAGATAATCAAAGAGCCCAATTAGTCCCTCATTAGCGAGAGTAATTAAAGTAATGAGTGCGAGTATCGAGTTACATGTATAGGCATATTATATAGCGAGGAATCAATTACACAGAGAAGTGTGTGTTATTGTTATCATTAGCATATTGTTGAAGTCCTGTGAGCCGGAACAAATGTGTATCGCATCGCATCGCATCGCGCGAGGACGAACAGTCGACATCAATATAATAATTAGTGACAAAGAGGCAGAGGGGATTCACAGCAATAAAATGTCGGTTTTCCACTGAAACGTACGTTTCGGAAACAGTTTTTCGAATCCTGCTTCCAATGCAGAAGGTTCGGTTCCCAGTTTGGGCTGTTTTTTTTTTTTAACTTTGAAACTTAACTTTAGTCAACAGTTGATTAAAGTTTGTTAATTAACATTAAAGTTGACGAGTTTGCTTCTTTCTTTGTAATTCTCGCAATACAGTAATACGGAGAGGGAATGCTGGATATTGCAGAGCTGATTTGTATTGAGGGACATTATATCATTTATTATGTGGCACTTCGTTGTGTTTGTGATGACATGTTTCCGATAATATGTACAACAGTATCAATTAATACAAAACAAATTAATTAATAAACCAAATTAAAAAAAAAAAATGGATACAGTTACTGTGTCTAATTTTTTAAATTTTATTTATTAATTAATTTGTTCTGTATTAATTGATAATGTTGTACATGTAAACGGTGACATTGGAGCCGTCATAGCAACAAAGTGCCACATAATAAATGATATAGTGTCCCTCACTGAAAATCAGCTCTGCAGTCGACAGCATTACCTCTCCGTATTACCGTTTTGGGAGAATTACAAAGACACAAATCTCGTGAACTTGGCAGAAACGATATATACATCGTCTCGATTGACCTATTTATACAAAGCACGTTTACCCCAACGAAAATCTACGAATATTTGGGAGAACATAATTTATATGACGATACGCATCACTATGGAGACACACTAAGGAGACAGGGCGTGATCTAGCCTCCCTAAAAACAAGGAGTCTATAATTTTACGTCCGATAATAATCACCTGAGAAAATTGGATCGCCTAGATTCTATCAAGTAATACTAATAATGTGTGTTATTCACCCTAAGATCGGATCCTGAGATGCTTTAAAACTATTAAGGCCCAAACTATATGATACGTGTCGTGTCGTGGCAGTATTATTTATTAACTTACCAGTATCAAAAAAGCCTAGAACGAGAATAACAACGTGTTAAAGCATTAACTATTTTAGAAAATACATTAAAGCAGCGATGATTTACCATCATTTTTCATACTAAGTAAGATTAAAGTTAAAACGGACATATAAGGGTAGCTCCAAAACATCTCAGACGATCGAGAGATGCGTCAGTCTATCATTCCTCTAATGATTATTAAAACATAACGTGATGGGATGTGACGGCCATACAATTTGTTCTACGACTCGAAAGTTGAACCGCCACAACATGTGTGTGCATAATGCTTTAGTTAGTGGGCGCAGATTCTTCCTGTTACAGTAATCTTTTAATATTCCAGTGTCTTCATTACCATCTCAAGTGAAAAACGCTTCACAAATGATTACCTACCGTAATAAATTTGAACAACAGAATCGTGCACAGAGACAAACCAACACTCAAAAGACGATCAAAATGCCCCGTGCCCCCTCCCCCGACTAACTAGTAACTATGTGGAAATATAGGGCCTGGTCACGCTAGTGTACGGTCGGTACTAAACATGGAGCGGAGTGCTCTATAATTAATTACACAGTGATTGAATGCGGTGTAGAACAACACCTGCATGTCCGGATAGTCGGTGTCACAGAGTAGGGTCAATACACTGTCAATTGGATACTTATTATCAAGTACAATCATAGGAATCCCAACGTGTCATTACCACAAGACTCGATTCAAAAAAATAGCCGTGTTGCCGTATTTTGTTTCGGAAAAATATTGAATGTGCGCCAATCAAAGAAAGATACGACAATGGAGTTGCCTAGCAACACATTGTTTGTCCGTCTGTGATGTCACAACCCCTTCAATTGCTTCATCTTTGAGAAAAGGGGAGTATATTAGTAATTAACCAGGGCCCGGATTTACAAGAGGTCCTAAGTCTTATTTTGGTCTTATCTCTAAGACCGGCCTAAGTTTAAACATCTTGTAAAACCAGACCCAGGTCACATGAAAAGTTACTAATTCCTGGTGAAAACAAGGACATAATGAACATTCCAATAAAATGTTTTCAAATCTGTTCTAAGATATTTTCCTGGTTTTATAAGAGATTCAAAGTTAGGCCGGTCTTAGAGATAAGACCAAAAAAAGACTTAGGACCTCTTGTGAATCCGGGCCCAGTATTTAATTGATATCTTGCGAATGATTCAAGATATTGAAAAAGTGATCTTACGCGCGATTTGGTTTCGTCACACAGTAAATCCCAGTAATTGTCATAATTAGGAATTGAACTCAAAGTAAACTGCAAGTGTTGTAAAAAGCAAAGCATGCATGTCTGTCTATACAGTCTAGCTAGTCTGAAGGCGACGTGACTATAAACCCTGAACGGTATAAAGTCCGAATGTGTTTTTGTTGTTGTATAAAGTATAGCCATGCAGGCAGGCTATCGCCGGAATTGCAGACGAAATGTATTGGCTCAGCTCAGGTGCAGAAAACCATTCTATAACTTCCACCACTTTAAACTTTCAAGAGTATTTTCGCAGCAAAACCACCGCCCGACCAAGTTCATACATTTTTTGTCGACATTTTCCGGCGTTCGCGTTTATAATACGAATATAGCTAGATATACAACTTCTTGTAACTATATTTATTCTTTTGGCGAATTGCCCGCCTTGATTATATTTCACGTTTGCGTATTTCCCAAAAAAAAAAAAAAAAGCACCAGCTCTTAATAACTGCATTTGAACACGAGAAATATCTCTTGCTGTTCCTTCATAAAAAGTATTGTCTTCGTAGAAAATCAGTTTAATTTGAGTAAATTAGGACATTATTATGTCTAGACATAACTATCTATTTGTCAGATCAAGGTAATAACATAATTTGAAAGCTTCTGATTAGTAGTTGCCGTATGGTGAAATCTAGTTGTCCAAAGATAAATATACACATAGTTACTTAGACAATGTAAAACGGGCAAATACAGCTTACACTTCTGTCGTCTTACACAATTACAATACGTACATATAGTTTGCCAATATTTTGTGCGATACTTTCTTTATGGAACGTTTCTCTAGGTCATCCTGAACACGAAACATTCAGAATTTTAAATTTATGCCACAAAAAGCCTCGTCTTCGATAGGTTCTGAGAAATGGAAACTCGAATCAAACACAGCACGTTTTTGTCCGTATATTTCGGGTTAACAAAAGGTGGTATTCGTTCTTGGAAAATATTGCTTTTAATTAAACTACCCATTTTAGGTTATATAGTTTAATATAAAAATGAAACAAAAATTCTTTACGGGTAAGTCTGCGGGATACTTTAAGCAAGAGTAATTGCCAGTGTCTCTTCGGGACAATAGCTATAGCGGTTAATTAAATTTGTTAATTAATTTATCTTTTCACAAAACAGTTTTCACAAGAAAAAGTCTCTATGATATTCTACGTATTCCAAAAGTATCGTTTGTTTGTACACGCCTACAAGTCAAATGCGATCCAACCACAGTATTCGATTTAAAGCCTTTGATTAACCAACTTGACGTTAATAAATAACCATAAGGCCAGTCATTGATGTCAGCCATCATACAAGCTGACACAAGTAATTGACATTTGAAATTCAAAAGTGAATCCAGGATTGGAATTCTAAAATAAGCAGCAAACAGCAAAGCAGGTACACAATATCGGAAATGTACTGAACCCATATTTAACGAATTGGCCCCAAATAGACAACCGCACGATAAATTCCACAACAATACAATTCCAGTGTAGCAGAGGTTAAAACCACAAATAATCCAAAACGAATACTCACCTACAGAGAACAATTACACAACGGATGACAGCACACGTATCTAAAACCTTGCAAAGTTTTTTATAGAACATATACATGGAAAACTCTATATATATAGTGACGTTTATTTTAAAATGTGAATAGATTAATAAGACAAAATAGCAATTGTTTCTTTCAGGCCTTGTGTTCATCTTCATCTAAATAGGGATGCTCCGCTTCATTCTCTATTAACAATTACGGACACAATATATATATCGATACTGCATTTTATTGCATTTATTTATGCACTTTTAAATGAATGCTTATCTAAAGTATTCAATGCAAAATTCGCATGTATTTTATTTATTTAATGCCTATCCTATTCAGTTATGTAACTGATTTCGAAAAGGAGGACAATAAATAACATTTTACTTACAACGAATTTACAATGAAGTCATTCCTACAGGTATAATACATAACAGTTCTCTTTTCCTTCGAGAATTCAAAATGTCTATATTATATACATTCTTTTGTTTTATTTCCACATACTGAAATATTGCTTTCAGCTTATCCCTCTCTACCTCTCGTTCTTTTTACATTCTACTCGCATCATAGAGAGGTGGATTATTAGAATTGATTTTCCACCCCCCCCCCCCCCCTTCACCCCCAGCAGGGCAAACCTCCTGCTTATGGAGTTAACTCGTATGACAAATCGGTTTGCCATTTTTCTTGTAAACTCTTAGCTTATGTCTTTGAATTGAACCTTCGCCCTTCGTCCGTTCAACCATAAAACCTTCTTATTGAATTGAAACATCTGTGCGATTCATGACACCAATGATTAATGGTATCTTCGTGTATTTATTTATTTACACAATTTAGACGCTTGAACGATTTTATCAAATCACTGGTCGTCGAATAGGATGAGAAAAAACAACTCAAAATGTTTAGCTATAGAACCGTCGATATCGGGAAAAATAAATGTTTGCATAAAATATGCGGCGAAAAAAACATGTAAATAAAATACGGTATAGGCCCACTAAAAGTCCCTAGAGTGTTAACTTTTAAAAGCATTCTAAAGCGTGGGGCGGTTGATATCTGGTTCGCGCTACATTGGATAAAAGCCCGCAGGAAAACCGGAAATGCTTTTATATACAACATCATGCAGCCAAGGTCTTAGTGGAAATGAATACACTTCTTTTTTTATTTGACATAAAAGCAAATGTAGCATATACATGCACATATAAATATATAATTCCAGTGCAAGTTTGTATATTTTATATGCACGTAATATTATATATTTGCTCTGAAGACGGGTGGCGTAAGTGTTTCGAAACGTTATATTGCTTTGTGTCACAAGGGAAGAGGAAGTCGAGGTTATAATATAGTCAATTGAATAAGGCAGGATTAGGACGAGTAAAATTGAAAATAATCTTCAGAATTCACGAATGAATTAACCCCAAAAACATGTAAAAATTATAATTTTTCGATTGTGCAAAAGGCTACAAAAGTGTACGTGTGTGACATTTTCATGAAACTGCGTGACGAATGTTTTGTACGAAAATACCATTTTGAACCTATTCGTATTTATATTCCATTTAAGGGACAAATTGTGTTTAAACCTACTTTTAAGTAACTTCATTCAATTTTATAAATGAGTGCAATTTACAGTGAGGTTTGATTGGAAAATGTGTAAACTGATAACTGACTGAATACAAATATCTCTCTATTTAGCTCACGTTCCTCAGCTTCTAACTATCTATTATTATAAAACTCATTTAAGATTAGTGTACAACTTGTTTTTGGTTATGTTTTATCTTAGTGGAGTTCTATAAAGACGTCTATTACAGTCGATTGTTATTACAAGCAATGGAAGCGAGCAGAGATGTTCATAACGATATTCATTAACGTGTATTTAAAGTGAAAAAAAACGACCAAATAACAATTTTACCATGTCAAATGATTTCACTTTCAACAAACTGATTTTAGAAACTCGTTCCTGAAAGTTACCGTATGTAAATGTGAATTCAATCCTTATTTCCGTTCAAACTTAACTGGAATGTAATGTTAGACATACCCTACGCGAAGCCAGCAAGTGATTAGATCTGTCAACAAGTATATCTACTGTTACATCAGCCCAAGGTCAGCCCCCCTTAACAAGGTCAACCTCAGTCCTGTCGATATAGAAACTTGGACTGTAAAGTCGTGCCACAGCAACTGTGATGCTGGTGACGTCACAGCTACGAGTGAGGCTTGGCCAACCAAGAAAGCCACCCGCGCTGATTGGCTCCGATCGACACGCCCATCTGTGACGTCCCCAGCACCAAAGTTGCTGTAGAGCGACTCACTTATGATCTAGTACCAACCGACCTCCGATTTACCGCTCCTTTCACGTACGCTGCTTCAACGAAAATCAACCGATTCCTGGCGTTCTTTCATAAAAACATTCTCCCTTCTTAGTAGGATACACAAGACACCTTATTAGTCAAGCCTTCTGTGTTAGGAATTTTCAGGTATCCAGCCCAAGATCGTAAAAGATCTCTAATGGATCTGTTTCAAGTAGATTGTAGAAACTAGAGAAGTATAAAATTAAGTTGGTACTATTGGATTCAGCTACTTCGTAAGCATCAGACTAGTTACGTTGGTGAAACTTTGATATTGTTGGCGAATAGTAGGATGGTACCCGGGGAAGAAACGTATAGTAGTATGGTACCATGTAATAACACTGGGTTAATAGTTGTGGGTTCTTTATTAATGAGTTATCAATCAATACACAAGTACAAGTCGACGTATAGTCTAGCTGAGACATGTTACATCACAACTGTTACATTGTCCTACAACAAAGGAAAACTTAGAGAGTTGAGCCACATAATATAATGACTGTGTATTCGTATCATAGATTCCAACATTTAAACACATACGAAAAGCCAATAATCAAACTTGAACAAGATAATTACGATCTGTGGACAAGTAGTATAAGACCAGCAAGTATATAATTATCTCACTGCGAAGTGTAAATCATAATAGGAAACTTGACTTAACATATATAAATATCTTGTCACTACATTAATTATAAAATTGATAACATAATAGAAAACAGGATTTTAATATACAAATAGATATTTAACAACATGAACATTTGAAAGTAATATATGTGTCATATATGCCAACCAACAAATATAAAAACCAAAACAACCTGTGAAGTGGGAATCAAGTTTAGGCCTACATAATTTGACTAAAATACGACTAATCATTATTTCAAGATGTTCATCTAGGGTAGTTTCACTAAACTCCTACTCTCCTCTTTAGTTTTAACGCCCTTAAACCCTCAAGCATTAAACAACATCACCGCATCGGCAGCCGCACGACAAACTTAACATCCATTTAGATGTTAATGAGAACGTCTTTCATTAGTTGTGTGTTAATTGGTTTTGTAAGTAAACTCATTCATATATTGTAACCAAATGTAATTTGAACATCTTCTCCGTGTCAGCTATAGTCTGGATGGTACCGACATCGGAGAGCTTTGGGCGATCGTTTCCGAATAATACTAACGAGAGTGGTATTTCGTGGGTACGGCTCTGTTCAAAAAAAAAAAAATAGATACGGATTTCTAATATAAAAATGTAAAACAAAGAACGAATACTAGATGAAATAAGTGGCAATGCACACAAATTAGGATTTCAAATTAGAGTATTAAATTTTTTTATATGTCCCTAAACAGCATATAGAATACAAAATGTAATAAAATAAAAACAAAAATTACATAACAATAAACACAATTCTAAAACATCACGACAACATACCTGAAGCCAATTACAGTTCAGTTAGTGACGTGACATTTTTCAACAAGTACGTGTTTTACCTTTTTTGTTTTTACAATTATTTCAATGAGGCTATGTGGAAAAAGGTTTCGAAAAAAAACGTGCCTAGACGACGTTAGACCTATACGCTACGGAGTGATGCAAAACTCTGTCCGCGCTGCAATATAATTCCAACTACATAACACAACTTAGAAAAACATTACGAGTGAAAAAGTACGTACGGTAAAAATAGAGAATAAACAACATATGGGTGAAAGTAGGTTCACGCCATGATTGTTGACCTTGTAGCAATGTGTAATAAAAACGTACGTAACATACAAATTGCCTGAGCGCCTATTGTGTGCGGAAATCTAGTTATAGCAACTCATCATTGACATGCTATACAATCGTAGCATGGGGTCACGGACAGCAAAAACACAACATGGTGCAGTCAACACTACACGCCCCCCCCCCCCCCCCCCTCCCCCCCTAATTAGGTTCATTGTCAGGTTATATTGCATTTATTGCACTAGTGGAATTTTAATAGTAGGTTGTGAATAAAGGCATTATTATTTTTATTATTATTAATAATATGAAAACCGTGAGGGTATTGATATACGAGGCTACTTTATGTGTTTGCTTTCTCCATGCGTACGACCTTTGGGTATCATAATAGAATTTATAATAAAACCGGGTTATTCCGAAACTTTTGGTTATTTTTACGAAACGACTTTAACAATACAGAGGTACAAATAGTTCACTCTATATTGTATTATTCTGATTTCGTGATGCAATACTGTTGTATAGCTAATACTAAGTTACACCTAATACTGAGATAGCACACTAAAACTGTAAACACAAAAATCTGCTGAAAACATAGTAATTTTTCTTAACTTCAACGCATAAACAAAGGTGTGTTAAAGCCCTTCTATAATATAAATATGAACCCTCACACTTTCATCTTGGTCTCCAACTCGAATAATAATGCCCACATTACACGGTACAATCAATATACTTTTGTCAATCATTGAATTCAAAAACAAAAGCGAATCAAAAACAGTTTGGTCAGAAAAATGCATAACTTTTAATTGATGCTTTTTGTTCTTGAATTCAATAAAAATTACGAAAATATATAACCGTGTATTGTGGGTATTAGAACATATTCAAGTTTCACTCTTCACAAGTTCCTTAACATTTTTAAACACAAGAAGTTGCTGGAACAGTCATGAGAACTAACTTTATCCTCAGAGTGTATGAATACCCGCAGTGAATAAATCCCATCCCATCCACCCATCTTCCAATGTATACCGACATCTTTCACCATCAGCATCGTTCACGATCAAAGTAGATCTCACTGACGGACAGATGGCTTCCAAATAAACTAAACAGCCGAATATAAGGACGCCCTGTGCAATAAAGTTGCCACTGTCTCATGTAGTATTTTTCTCACCACACACAAAGTCTAGAGGTGGGTGATTTTATATATTGCACTCTTTTCATTTTACGATAATAGTAAACCGTGAGGGTATTGAGGCTATAGTTTATGTGTTTGCCTTCTCGATGCGTCCGACCGTTGGGTATCATTCAATGTAGGTCTACTTGAGATGTCTATGAGTAACGATGACTCGACCTACACCCCCCGTCGTCACCACGTTGCGTTGGGGCACCATTACATTATTATATACCGAGATGTTTGCTTCGGTCCCACAGCCTCACAACTGCAGGGATGAGGGTAGGTCGAGCATTTCAAACACCGCGTATAGTCAGAATCACGAAGAAGAAATTTTGGTACGGGGCAATGTTTTGTATTTCAGAAAAATAATAAATGATTTTATATTTTTTATTAGTCCAGTTTTTTAAAAGATACTTTTGGTTCACACTTTTTGTTTGCGTTAACTTTCAACGTGCACTTACAATTTCAATATCTCATTTCACAGTCTATTACATTTTAAAATCAATACGTTCTCTATGAATTACCACGGACGGACGTTTGTATTTAATAATTGACGATTGATCGTCGGATTCTAACTCGCTCAATTGAATATTGAAGCTGCTGTATGTTAAAAAGTTTTCTTTTGTCAATCAGCGTTACAGCTGAATATGATTATACGTATATTGACAAAAGCCTTATCAATTTAATGAGTATGCTCAGCATGAAACTGACTTGACTCAGATTCGAATGCAAAACCACACTTGCAACACAATAAAAAGAACATTGTTTTTCGAACATAAAACACATTTTACTAAAGTTAATTAATTACTAACGGTATTTAAAATCTAATTTTGATAGCTCTAATACTAAGACACCAAAATCTATAGTTTGAAGAACATCTCGAAATTGAGTATACTAATTATTCGTGTTTTTCTAACCCCCCAATTACGAACCGATAAATTATCTTTTCCAGCTGTGCTCACGTGTAGTAATTGAGCTACATCAGACAGCAAACAAAAGCTACGCGGCTAATTTGTCTAACTAAACTGCCTCTTTACATCCTCTAACTATAACAGGATTAATGATGTTCTGCTAAACGTTGATCATAACGTATTCTCATTTAGGTGTTTAGTGAAGAGAGTAATTAGTTATACATTATTAACAAATTACCAAAATACGATGTACAAATACGAATGTTACTAAAATCTACCTGTGTGTTCTCCACACACTAATAGTGCAATTATCTTATACCATTTAAAACCTCATCAACAGTGTGTTAATAGAATTCCTTTCTTCATGTGTGCATTCTTAACACAAGGATTTGACAGGCTCACTATGATGATGATGATGATTGATGAAGGAGAACCAACTAAAGTATAGTTCCACGGTTTGTTTTCTGTACGTTTCTTCTATGTACAGTTACGAACACTAAAATATACGGTACGAAAACTGAATACACGCATTCAGGCACCCGTGTCCTGCCCAAAGCACTCTCCCCTTTAAGATAGACTCATCAAACTTCCACGTAACTTTGAGGTTTACCGAACTTCTACACGGAAGGTCCGATCTGTTCCGTCTTATTTTCTTCAACACTCTCATTTCTCAGCCTCTCCCCGAAGTATTCTTTCAAACTATCCACACAGTATTTTTCTAAAATAACCATAAATAAAACCGAGAAATGGAAACATCCCACCAACAGTCGGGAATATGTCAGACGCAAAGAAATATGTGGGAAGAACATATAAGTCTGCGCCCGCCTCGAACTCGCGGCCTTCCAGGTCAGAACGCACAGATACCCGTCGGTAGCCTGAAAACTCTTCCCCCCCCCTCCCCCCCCCTGTGGTCGACCCCATCCTATAGAGCTTATGTAATATATTATACTAGTCCCAACGTAACATAGTCTCATACCTCCCTCAGTTACTTATCAAAGTTACACACTTTTTTCATGTACGCTGTTACAACGAAAATCCATAGATTTCTGGCGTTCTTTCACACATTCGTAAAGGAAGTCTTCCGCTTAGTAGAGTGCACAAGTCTCATTACTCACGCCCGTAAATTTCCTGATAACCAACCCAAGGCTGTAAATTATCCCTAACGACCTATTTCAAGTAGATGGTAGGAACTATATAGAGAAGTAGAAAATTAGGTCGGTATGCTATTCGACTCGGCTAATTCATAAGCACTAGACTAGTTACGTTGCGGAAACTTTAGTAAGAGAAAGAGAAATAGAGACAGAGAGGGGGAGGGAGAGGGAGAGAGAGGGAGGGAGACGATGGAAGCGGCTGGACCATGTCTTCATGCTACATTTGCATTAAGGCATCATAATAATAATAATAATAATAATGTTCCCCAAGAACCCCTGCTGTATGGTGCATAGCATGATTGTACCATAATATGTGCCCCTCTCTAAGTGACTAACGAGGTATATTAAGTTAAGTTGTTTGTATTATGTAGTAGTTAGTTGGGCGGGAATGTCCGAGCACTCCTAGTAGGACTCAATCGTCTGGTGCCTGAGAAAAACCTCGTAAAAACACAGTCAGTCAGGATGGCCGGTGACCGGTATCGAACCTGCAATGTCCCGAATAGTCACGTATACCGCTCAGCCATCGTCTATCGGTATCAACCGGTATCGATCGATATATGCCGATAAACGTGAACTCTCTATATCGTCGTAAAATATTCAAAATTTAATGTTTCGAGAGAACCAGGAAGAAAAGTCGGCGCCAATCAATAAGCTAATGTCTTAAGCTTAATGCCTCTCGTTAATTAAATATTAAATATAGATTAACTACCTTAAACAATACATGAAACAACATGGGGTTATAGACTATTAGTGGCTATATGGAAGATTTTTTCGATATTTTCCTTCGAAAAACTCGCATCAAACAGTATATCCAGACCTACTGGCACGTTTAGCACATTTTCGAAAATATGCAGATTCTTGCAGACGTTACACAGAATAAATTCAGTGAAAATCAGACAATTATAAAAACTATCATCCGTATGATGGTATAACATCTTTCCTTCAAATCCAGACTTACAGCGCTCGCTGCAGTCGGCTCACATACCACTAAATTACAACGGAGCATTGTTGAGATCATCAACCACACCATTAATTTACATCCAACTCATACCTACATTTATAGAACTGACTTAAATGAAACGAAGAGATACAAAAAAAGAAAAGAAAGTGGTGGGAGGGATTCCTATGATTCTGGTGGATGGCCCCAGGTACCGCTTGAGGCTGATGGTAAAATAATATGTACTATGTCGACGTGTACGATTAATATATCCTCGTGCAGACGAATAAGACTTATATACATGCGTGTAAAGTCTTGTCTCTCCGGTACCCTAGGGCGAGAACAACTTGGAGAGTATGTATCATCGCTTGCAAGTCCACCTTTCTACCTTGCATCCTTACGCCACCCTACGCGAAGATAGTGTCAGGGGAGTCAGGACCGCCCACAATTAGTTTACAACTTAACAAGTGCGAATCACTAACGTTTTTCCAGATCATCTAGTACAATTTGGTTGCGTTAAGTTCTTTGACGGAAACCTGCTTGCACGTTTTCTTGTACGTTACCGTCAAAAAACTTACCGCAACCAAATTGTACTAGATGATCGGGAAAAACGTCAGTGATTCGCGCTTGTTAAGTTGGAAACTAAATGTGGGCGGTCCTGATACTATCTTACTTCTTGCTGTGAAAGACCTATAACTTACCGTCTTTCCTCACTTGTTTGTATTTCTGTTAAATGTTAATATGTTAATTTTTTATTTTATTTTATTCTTATATATACCTGTATTCATGTTTGTTTTTCAATTTTTGTTGTCCATAACATAAAAGCTGTTTGTTGTTCTTTATCTCCATTCTCCATTGCTATTTGATTTGATTTCGTTCAGTTATTATTTAACAGTATATTGTCATCCTTTGTAAATCAGTTTTACAACTGAGGAAGAATAAACATTAAATTCATATTGATTTGGCGTGGAGTATGTATATAAGAATATAACAATTTTACTTTAAATGCTTCGGCTGGCCTATCAAAATTATCTTGGAAACCGAAATATTGGTAATTCTAGCCAAGCACAAACTTTTTATAGAAATATTTAAACGAGCTTTTCTAAAATAACATTTAATATACCGAAAACAACATCAATTCCTCTACTTTGCTCCAAAAAGATGTGAAAACTATAACAACCAAAATTTAGTATAAAGAATTTTCGTTCATTTTATTTTTGTATTTTCGATTATTTTGTGATCATTCGACTTGAAACACAAATCGAGGTTTTGTTTGCCAGACAAGATGGCCGATGTCACCGCCAAGCTGTAGCACGAGCGTAAATACAGTTAACCACAGGCCTTTTATCGTACAATTCAGTCGAACTATATTCATATGTACCACGTAGCATTGGCTCCCGACCCCCTTACGAGCAGTGATGGATGAGAAATGCACATTAGGTATGTTTGTCTTTTGACAGGGTAACTTCGAAGTTCGAAACCAAAACCGCACAACTTAGGGGAGGAATTTGACGGAATGTCTCAATTGACGATCGATATTTCGCATGAAAATATAATAACAGTGATGATATTAATATTATTTGCAACAATGTTAATCGAATGCGAATCGTGTTAATCGAATACTGGATACAAATTGATAATGTGTGTACTTCTTATACGTTTGAATGTTCCGTTAATTTTTTTATTCTTGACATCAAAGTGATGTAAATCGAAAGGGACCGTCTAAAGAAAGTGTCGTCTTTTAGCGTTCGATTTCTGCAAGAACATCCATTGTTCAATCAAGCTCGCATATAATAATTTTATGATCCGTTCATCGAAACTAGACCAAACCTACATCGTAGATATTTGTGTGTGTGTGTGATGATGAAATGATATTAAAATCTACTCAACGACGGTAAATGGGATAAAATCGTTTACCTCCTACATCACTGTATAAATAAACAATGTTTGTAAAAATATGTTTCCGTCATATCCAATCAAAAATCCCATTGAAAATATTATTGCTTCCGAAATATACACGTCCAACAATTCATTATCAACGCTACAGAATTCATCGCAATTAACGCTTCGCGTAAACGGAATAAATTTCAAAAAACGAATAACCTTTGAAACAAAAAACGAACGGAAGAAACAAATTGTCATCTTGAACATTCGCTTTGTGTGTGAGACAGAGAGAGACAGAGAGAGACAGAGAGAGAGAGAGAGAAGAGTCTGGCACGAGTACTCAAACAAATTAAAACGGAACTCCAGTCAAGAGAGACAACCTAACGTTGACATTATGGGCCTCCCCCCCCCCCCCCCTCCACCCCCACAACCTCTCGAAAGTGTATCCTTAATTGAAATAGTGACGTCGTCACAAGTTCTTGGAATATGTATAAGATGTGTGCGCAGCGGCGGAGCTTTTGAGTGTGAAGGTTCGGACGCAATATTTTATCATGCACCCCCCCCCCCCCCACAATCACTCCAACACACATATGTAGTAAAATTAGCGTTACACGTCTCGCAGAGATATTTTATTTTCGAAATTTTCTTCGTTTTCATTGTGAGTTCGAACTAATTTCCTTGAAAATCAAATTAGTGGACGTTATTTAAGTTTGTGGACCCAACGAACCCCATTCTGCCTCTCATGCACGCTATTTCAACAAAAAATAACAGATTCGCTGCATGCGTTCTTTAACACATTCGTAAAGTCACGCCCGCTGTGTTTGGAATTTACAGGTAACCAATATGCCGCCGTAAATTACCACTAATGTACCTGTTTCAAGAAGATGGGATAGGAACTAGAGAAGTAGACCATTAAGTTGGTACAATTGAACTTTATTTATTTATTTATTTATTTATTTATTTATTTAATTAATGTCTATCCTATTCAGTTATAAAAACTGATTTACAAAGGAGGACCTTAAATAAAACTAAGCTATGCAAACAATGAATAGTAATGAAATCATAAATAACAATAACAACAAAAACAAAACAAACTACTGAACTATATAAAATATAATCAGGAACAAGAAAAAATAATTGAGAAATGAAATAAAATCAAATAAAGAGGAAATTCAACATATTAAAAAATAAAAATAAAAATAGAAGTAGTACCGGTATGCAAATAAGAAAGAACATGAAGAAAAAAAAATTGTGGGAAAAAATTAATATATATATACTCGGTTATTTCGTAAACATGACACTACATAATTACGTTGGGACAACTGTATATATATGTGTGTTTACACCTAAACCGTCGTGACGTCACATAGATTAAGACATGTGTGATCATCGCAGCGACATTAATCATACGCCCCTCTCATGGGAAGAGTGCGCGGAGATGCTACAATAGGCTTTAATAAATCCACGGAAGCTCAGCGCATCTCCGATTCCGAGAAACACAATGGATGGATTCGTCACTCGCTTGACATCATCGTCAGAACAACGACACGATAGGTATAATCGTAATAACATCGTTTCCACGCGGATGATGATGATATTAAACTCCGAATTCGGAGATAATGATAGATTCGAGATGTTCAAATTCGTAGTCTATCTATAATAGAAAAAAGTATAGTCTGCTATTATATGAATGTAAGATCCGCTTCAATGATTCATTAGACCCGACCTCTACGAATTAATGGTGAGGATTAAGTGCATGACTGAGCATTATTTCGCTGTTGGTTCTCTTATAACACATGTATTAGGCGTTGAGCGCGCACGCTGCACGCAAGGAGCAATGATGGTTCAGTGGGTGACTGGAGCACATGTTCTATAATGAACATAACAAGATCAAAAGGTATGGGAATAATGCGTTGACACGACTGTGGTGTGATTGGATGTGGATGTGTAGTGGAAGTGACAATGTGATTGAATTTTAATTTTATCAAAGTTGCTCCACAGCAAATTTGGTGCTGGGGACGTCACAGACGAGTGAGGCTTGGCCAACCAAATGTGAGTATTGGTGAAAGCCGCCCGCTGATTGGCTCCGACCGACACGCCCATCTGTGACGTCCCCAGCACCATAGTTGCTGTGGAGCGACTTTAGGTACATGCGAAAATTACGTTTTGGTGGCTGACATCCAAATTTACTGTACGAGTTTGAGTAAAAAAAACTGAGAATGTTATACAAAATTTTACAGTACCTATAAAAATAAAGTTGATTACACAAGATAAATGCACACAGTTCAGAACGATTATTTTTATTTATGTTTTTTACAAACCCTACAAGATATTTACCAAAATACAATTCCGAAATAAGCCTATATAGATTGAATAGCATCAGTCACATAATCTCATAGTATGATTTCTTATTGATACAGACGCTCGAAGAGTGTACGCCTACACTAACAAACTCAATGGTGTGGGTGTATTTGACGTTTTGAAACAATGTCAAGGACTACACAAAACATAACAACGGACCTGTGAGTGTTTGAACGACTATTACAACACCATACAGACTACAATGTAAGCGTTCCAGTACAAGATCAATACGAGAAGCTGTTTGAAGACGTCAAGAATTTTCTCTGTTTGCAATTCTTTGAAATATCGCTACCGTACATACATCACAACGTTTCTACAATTTGGGTCACATCAAACAAAGACTCGAAATATGCATTATATACAGCAAACCGTCGTATAATATATATAAAATGTCTTACATTCAACTAGATTGCAAACGTCGACGACTTTGACATTATTTTCTAAGATGTCATTCTATTTTATGGCTTTTTTACTTTGTATTGCCAGCAAGCCACCAGACACGACCGACTTTACCGGAACAGAATACGAAATTGTATGACAACACGACAAGATAAAATAAACATCAAATAATTATTTGATTTTGTAGGACAACATATTGTCTACTTCAGTCCAGAGTTACACAGCAACTTTTGTTGTGAATCGTTGAGTTTGCAAGAAAAGCTACTTTCCAACAAAAAAAAAACAGATGATGTGCTTCAATTTTCATTTTTTTCTTGTTCTTGCAAAAATATCAATTTTCTCATAAAAATAGCGTAAAATCTACTTAGTTCTAGTAACAATTAAAAAATATAACCTTTCAAACTGTATGATTATTAATCGTATGCAGCAGACGTTCAATTTGCATCATACATTCATTAATTTGTGCTCACGCACAGCTTAACTTCTAATAAACACTACTCAAATCAAAACAGTGATAGATTCAAAAGATAACAAATAGGTATAACTAATCGTATATGATTATTAATCGGATCAGCGTACGGCCTAACTAAAAAAAAAAAAAAAAAAAAAAAAAAACTCGCTAATAATAGGATCAAACCATCAATTTAGAACGAGTCCATCTACTGTGAGAGCGACCATCTGACTGTCGTGTCATGTATTGACACCACACTTATCTCGCACAGAGATCTATGTGACGTCATTCTAATATCGACGTCTCGTCACAGTCAGACTGTCCATTGCAGCGAACCATAGGTCCACGTTCAGTAATAGCCGCACTGATTTGGATCACATCTAGGAGGGGGGGGGGGGGGGGGGGGAGGAGTATTTCACGGACTTCGCGATTAAAGGATAAAGGAAAAGTTCGCGCGAAAAAAATTGCGTTTTCGGGAAACTCAACAACAATATTCGGGAGATCTAATGAGACGCCTCCTATATACTTCTACGGCCCTGATACACATGTTTTTAATTTACTTTGTGATTGATTACGTGTGTGGCTACTAATTTATACAGACAGCGTTTGCTCTTCTAGTCGCCTCGTACGACTGGCAGAGCAACTCTGGACCAATTCTACCCTAGGCTCTCTTTATAATATACTTTTAAATTATGTAACAATTGTTCCAATCGCCAACCAAATCCTTTGTTGACACCTTTCTTTCCATGAGGCAAAATCGTCCAGAAATTGTGTTGAGATTTAAAGAAAAGCAAGATTTGCTTGCACAGAAAGAGAACAAAAAATTATTAAAATTGTCTCTTTTCACCATAGCCTTCATTTTTAATCTAAAGATCTACGTAAAAAAATATGAATATGATTGGATATAGCCATACACTTGTGTAGTGTGTATAGAAAGATATAATAATTACAATGGGAATTTTTTCTTTCATATTCAAGATCTATAATCATTTGCCACACAACTTGCAAATATAATGTTCTACATCTTTGTGCCAATATACATTTTTAAATACAAATCTCAAAACGACAAAACAAACTCAACCGCACCAACAAAGACGCACTGAACAGCCATCATGCAAAGCACCAAACAAAGCCGCAGCTTGCCTTACACACATGCTCAGATCTGCATCGCCCGTCTATATATCGACGACGTGACATGTGTGAGCACATGAGTAGCCTATACGTGGAGCCGTGTGTTACAGACGTGTGGTTAATTACGTGTCACTGCCACCTTCTAGCGTTATGCCGTGTACGTACCTGGCTGGCGACACTTGACAAGTTGACAAGGCGCTGATAATTACGCTACGCGTTGCCTTGCCAACGCAGCCTTCATTTTTAAAATTGCTGTTACGGGAATATTTCGCTCCTTATATCAATCCACGCAAAATTAGCATTATTTTATTCATATATTTTGAGAGCGATTCAAGACTTTAAAATGATTATTCATACTCAGGTTTTGGTTTTGTATCAGTTAAACAAAGAATTTTAAAACTTTCAAATATTTGTTATTTTTACAATAGACCATTTTCAAAATTGATCTAGGACACTTAGATAGAATTAATCACGGTCATCTCAATCTTCAATGACAACAACAATGCACAACAATGCAATATGCACTTTGACATAACATTTGAATACTATATAGTATTTATTGTTGTCATTGAAGATTTAGAGGACCATAATAGGCAACACGCGTACGATTTTTTTGTTAAACCAAACACTTAGTTTAATAGTATCAGATACAAAAAGTATATTAATGCAAGTTCCAAGTAAAAAAGAAATTTTTAAATAGGTTTAATGTGGTTGCATTTATTGAAGTTTAAACTCGGGGATCTGAAACGCGTACAGGTGGCTGTGACGCAATGATTCTGTAGACGTGGTGTAACTGACCAATCGCTGAGGCGGTGAGCGTACACAGTACAAAACCATGACGTCAAATCCACTCTACATGGCGGCGGCTCGTTTTTCGCGCCCTTTTATTTATCGTTACTAAACCAATTATTTTGAGGCATAGACTGATCCGTTAATCAAAATTCAAAGACACAACATTATTAAATGAGCGACAGGGTA
Organism: Isoperla grammatica; assembly: GCA_945910005.1. Taxonomy (NCBI): domain Eukaryota; kingdom Metazoa; phylum Arthropoda; class Insecta; order Plecoptera; family Perlodidae; genus Isoperla; species Isoperla grammatica. Next base: position 17,460,708 of record OX246741.1, on the reverse strand, counting down.
TTTAAAAATCGATTAAAATTTTCATACGCGTGTTCCCTATTAGTTCTATCTAAGAGACCTGGATCAATTTTGAAAATGTTTTATTGTTATCTCTAATTACAATTACAATAACATTAGTAGCAACAATAGTAACTATCACGATATTAGAATGTTTTTACATTCATTGTTTATTGTTTAACTTTTTCAATTAAATACCGATAATATTGCTTAATCCAAATTTGAATTTAGTTTTCTAACTGGCAAAAATATTCGCAGCAATATGATTTTTTTTTCAATGAGGTGTTATGTAGCTGCCAGATGAGAGCGTTATTGCAATTATCTCCACAGCCGATGCTGATATATCGAGAGGAAAACCCCCGAGCATCCGCTTAGACAATCACCAATTAAGTCGGTCAGCTACCACGTAAACTATTCAGCAGTTAGTTGATGCACACGTGCAGCGGTCAAGCCTACAGCATCGTCATTCCTTCATTGCATTATCTCCTAACAACAACATTTACTAAATGTTTCATAAGCTGGTGGATCCACCAATAAATACATCTTTTTGTTGGTATTCGTGCGCCGTGGATAACAGAAAAATAATAACTGCCACTTACCGACTTTTTATCAACATATCTGAATACGCAACTTTGCAGGAAAGTGGAAATAATAGTTAGGTATTTTTTTCACTTTGCCAAATGATACACAATGAATGTATGGAATTATCTGATGTAATCAAGTTTTAAATATATATATACAATACAACTTCAGCGAACAAACAAGTGGATACGATAGCCGAACGTAATAATACAGCCTAGGACGAGACAGTAAATAAACTATCGTCATCTTTTAAAAATAGGTTCTATTAATATGTTATTATTTTATATAACTTGCAGGGAAGAAAGCATACGTGCATAGTAATATAAAAAAGCGAATAACGTTTCACCATTCAAATGTATCTATAGGCCTATTACAGAAAGTGACTAATAATAATAGTTTTCGGTGATGGGCACGAATAATACAAGACACCTTTTAACCGAGTGGTTGGATAAAAAAATACAAACTGATTTATGTGTTATTAACAAGTAACAACAGTTATTACTAGTAGTAATCATGATAATGATAATGATAATCATCATCATCATAAACACAGTAGTATGCTAGCTCACTAAAGCAGACTGAATAATATAAGATAAACACCAAGGACAAACCTTATCCCCGCACAACAAGTTAGAACCGTTTTACCAAGTTGATATAACTTACATTGCACATAAAACCAGAAGTAGTAAAAATAATAATAAAAACAAAAAAAATCCAACACGGGGTTCTACTTAGTAATTCGTCCCTTGCACGTGTAAGAAAATCTCGCCAGTAAAACATGTACGTGTTTTCAACTTGAACACTGCAACCTGCTAAGATAGTGTAGTATTTATTAATCACCCGAAGTCCCAGACAGAGGACAGAAGTCTAAACCAGTGCACACGTATGTATGCAAGGCACTCACTTCTCCGACGACGAACGAGAATCAGCCATTATAAATCCTTGTTAGTGAATTATACGCAGCCGAGTGTTTTTCCATGTCCTCCTATCCCAGGGCATCTCTCGTGTGTGAATGTGTGAGTGTGTGCGATGTGTGAATGTGTGAATACAGACAGATACTTCTTTCTATGAGACGTACGTGTCTCTCGCCCCGATATAACAAGCGAACAGGTGGCTAACTTGTCCGACGCAGCGGGTACAACGTATTGCAGGGACGCGTGTGGCAAAATGATATAGATCTGTATCGAATTGAGGGAGGGGGGGGAAGGGGGGGGAGTATTTTTTGCCCCTAAGGCCAAAATCATCGTAGTTTCTCTATTAAAACCACGCAAAAATCAACGTTTTTTTTTTTTTTGTAAAATATCTTGAGAACGTTACACAGTATGTTGGATTGGAACAGTGACTTATAAGTTAATAACCAACATTTAGTTTCGGAAGAACTAAATACTAGATCAAAGAAGTTTTAAATATTTTAATCGAGCGCGAATTAATTGGTTTTCAAAATTACAACCGTAATGATTGAAATAATTGAAATTAAATGATTGAAATATTATTTAAATTTTGTTAATCCATTTTATTAGTTTTTTTGTATCATAACTAAAATGATGGCTAGTTACCACTTTTTTAATGTTATATGCAGCGTTCTAAAACCTTTCAATTTGCGCATTTTTTTTTTTTAATAGTTTTACCCCTACGGTCCAAACCATCTCGTGTTCTTAACATTGAAATAATTAGAAACACAAAAAATTAAAATATATACACATTTAATTCATCTCCTCAACAAACTCTCACACAACAGCAGCTTATAATTATAACAAAACATTGAACTAGTCGTCCAGTAAGTCTCATGAATATCAAGACAATACATCTCCTCACTGTCCGATGAATGGGCTGGATCTGCTATTCCATGTACATGCAACGCATATATACACATATATCCAGTCAGTATTCCGACAAAGCGATTTCACGCTCGCCCTGGCCAGAACAATAGGATTTCTAATTCTACCCCAGCAACGTCGACCTACGTAGGACGCTGTATAAGACTCTGAGCTGAGCAAACCAGCTACCGTGAAGAAAACCTATTAGACTTGGACGCGGGTACCACAATACAATGTTTACTTTCGGTTCGAAACGGACAAGTTGTGTTATTATTATTATATGTTTTGTCTCGTACACACGCACTACGATGCTGTGTACTTACTGGATTATATTCTCGGACGACGAGAGGGCGAGTTTCTGTCTATATAGCGTGTACAGTGTGGTCCAAGACTGATAACGGGATTTGCGTCTCTCTATTTAAAAGCGAAGGGCACCTTAATGTCAAAAACCGCGCAGAAAATTTGAATTTTTTAATTAAATCTCAAGAATGCTATATACTCGAACTCCAATCAAAAATCCGAGTCAACAGCGCATTGTGTTTTGGTTAGCCTTATACAGTCTGAATGAATATTATAACCATTAGCGTATTTATTTATTTTGTTTAATAAATTGATAATTATAGTAATAAAATTAATTAAACACAACAACCATTCTGATTACAATGTAAGACACATTTAAAACATTCAGTATGTAGGGCTAACCAAACCACAGTGCGCTGTTGAATCAGATTTTCGATTTCGAAGTCCATTCTTGCATGAGATATAATTTAAAAATGAAAATTTCTTGCGGTTTTTGACGTAGAGGTATACCCTTCGCTCTTAATAGGGGGTCTGAAATCGAGACGATGAAAGATGAGTGATGGATTAATCATGATGATAGTTTATACGTGATGATGATGATAAGTTGACGTTGAGGTTATTCACGGTCGATTAGGGGTGTTGGTCTGGTAAACCACGTTACCGGTTAGAATTATTATGACATGACTCATATAGATACATCGCCCACTGTCGTCCCTGTTATGTTATATAAAACCGTTACCGAATTAAGAGATGTAAACGAACGCCCAAATACCCTATAATTATAATATGTATTTTATTCATTTACAGCATATCCAATATCCTAGTGGAAAAGACAAAAAGGAACATAATTCAGAACATACCAGTTTAGGGGAAACAAGGGTTAAAACACGGCTAATGTACGAATCTACCTTCAAGCTTTGTTAATCTCCGATTTAATATTATCTCGGATTCGTTACTATGGTTTCAATCAACATTACATATAATACAAAATGCATGGTGTCTTCTAGCATAAATGCGCCATTGTTATGAGCAAATCTCCGATTAAGGACTAATCTCGGAAGTAAAACTTTGTTGAACAAGTTCGGATTTACGAAGAGAATGGAAAATGAGAGATTGATGAGAAAAATGTAGGACATGAAAATAACGGGAAGAGTTGGGAAAAGACTGAAGTGAGGCGAGCACATGCAGGATGTGAAAGAAGGAGAAGAAGAAGAAGAAGAAGAATGTACGAAGACGGGAATGGAAATGGATGGAAATGTATTGTTGCCAAGCCCACACATCCAGCTACAGGAAATGGTGACAGATTATTATGATGACTATACCCATCCTATTCAGTTATATAGAACTGATCAACACAAAAAGGATGGAGTATATGTTTTCACCGAGTCGACAATTGTTATACTTCTCCCCCGCGTGCACAGCCGTGAGATTTCTCGTTGAAAGAGATGCACACCACATGAAATCACATCACACAACAACTGAGTGCGCATGCATTGCATGTCTTGTCTGCCGTGAATTTCTTGCGGTGCCTCTACTTTCACAATAGCGATGCTCGATGGATGAAAGACAGACAGACAGACAGACAGACAGATAGACAGACCGACAGATAGACAGACAGACAGACAGACAGACAGACAGACAGACAGACAGACAGACAGACAGACAGACAGACAGACAGACAGACAGACAGACAGACAGACAGACAGACAGACAGACAGACAGACAGACAGACAGACAGACAGACAGACAGACAGACAGACAGACAGACAGACAGACAGACAGACAGACAGACAGACAGACAGACAGACAGACAGACAGACAGACAGACAGACAGACAGACAGACAGACAGACAGACAGACAGACAGACAGACAGACAGACAGACAGACAGACAGACAGACAGACAGACAGACAGACAGACAACAAAAGCCCTTCAAAAAGAGATCACTCCGTTAAAAAGGATTACATTTGCAAAATCCTGCTGAAAAGCACTCTAAGGTAAAAATTACAACTTGAAATGTAACTTCTTCCCCAGGTTAAAATACAGACTTCTTGGGAAGTCTCTCATATATTATGGTGTTTGGAGATCGAGGACGCTACTTCTGAATATACGGGTGAGTCAAGAGCTCTTAAGCTGTGCGCGAAAGGTATACCTATCAACTTATTGATTAGCAACGCTCTTGTTTCCGTTGAAGAAAGACAAGTTGAGTTGGGACCCACGTCTTGAAAACGAAGTATCGGAGTATTGAAATGGCTCAAGAATGAGTCAAGATGTTGTGGGAGGTAACAAGTATACATTGCATTTACATTGGTGGTTACCATGGTTATAACAAGTTAACTCAATTAAACTGGAAACTAAAACAGATTCTACGTCACAAATTATTCGATTTCAACACTTTTTTAAACACCGTAGGTTTATATAGAACTAGAAGTTTAGAACTGATAATACTTCGGCTCGGATGCAAAATCTTTACTTTACTAATCTGATCACGTTAAGAAATTTTCCTCGTGAAGGTATCAAGTTTATGTACACATGCAATAACGACTTGGAAAATTCTAGCAAGCGCCTCTTTAATAAGAAGCTTAGAGGCACCGCGACAAAGCCTGTTTTAATTAAACAGATGATACTTATCATTGCCGTGGAAAATATACGAAAAGTGATGATAGGCCTATATTCAAAAGAATACTCTAAAAAACAGGTCTTCATTTTATTTAAGTTGATTAATACCTTTTTTAGGGGCGAGTAGTTCAATAGGTTACAACCAACAAACATTGCTCGGTGCTCGAACGCGGGGCCTCGGGTTCGGGTTCGGGTTCGGGTTCGGGTTCGATCTATCTCATTAAATTCTTATTCATTTCATGGAGCATTTTTCTATGGTTTTCTCAACCATAATGCTAATGCTGAGATCAGACTCTTGAAAAACCACTTGAACATTTTTCTCCAACGTCCAATTACGACAGTAAACTTGGAAGACGGGGGCGGGCCGCAGATTGAAGAGCCCTACGCCAGTAGGTCTACTGTATTCAATACAGAGATAAAAAAATAAAAACATTTTTTGGAAAATAAAATGTTGTTTATATATTACATTCCGAATACGTTAGCATTACAGAGAGTGAGAATATAAACGTGCATTGTCTCAATTTTATCACAGCTACCGAAATGAAAATTCTTTCCTTATGCCGCACAGCATAACAATCTTTATTGTAGAACCTTGTTAGTTTCTTATTGCTCTCATTTCGTTTTCGTCGGGATTGGCTGCATGAATCACAAAGTCAAAAGTGGTATTAAGTATTCACCGGGTGTAACGTGGAAAAAATGCGTGAGAATTTTATACGATTTTTCGTTCGGATGAAGATAATAAACCATAAAGAGAACGAAATATGCGCGGGTAGGGGAGCTGCACTGTGCAGTACTGTGACACTCGATTAAGGGTGATTAGAATCAATCAAAGTTTATGATAACGTGTTCAAATTTTAAAGTTATGTTAGTTTTAGTGGCGGCTCTGAGACAATTTTACAATTTTACTGACGAGGCGTACGGAATAAAAACGTTACAAATTGGAAACTGGATTTCGTCGTACTGTCAATAATAATATAGTAAAAAGGAATTATAACAGATTTCTAGGTGAGGCAATCTTTAGTGAGGCTCGGGATCAAATGCATAGTCGTTCATCACGTGCTCCTCAACTCAGCCTTTCCTCAGACTCGCTCAGACTCGAGTCCACATGGCAATGCTGCTCTGTTATGGGTGGTTGGGCGAGTCTGAGAAAAAGTTGAGTTGAGAAACTATACATTTGACCATCAGTCTCACTTGCCTAACCTAACGAGCCACCACTGGTTAGTTCCTCAAGCTCAAGGTAAGCTCGTAGCAGTCATGGCGCCCGTTTGAAGCACAAGGAGAATTTGTTTGCAGAAATTATACCAATTGGTATAACACATAATATGGAAAACAATAAATAAATTATCAATTAGTTTGGGTAAAACGGGCTAACATTTTATTATTTCGTAAATACTTAATCACTAACAAAATCAAATTTCTGGTGTAAAAATTATCTTTTTGCAGTAGGGTGTTAACAATAATTTGTACATTTTCATTAGCTTTGATATCTGATTTTAAACAAGCCGCGATAGTTTACATTGAACACTTTTCGATTTACGTTTCTTACTTCTGTTCGATTTGTATATTGTGTTTGTACTTATGTAGTCATATGGATACATTTCTTGAATTTTACACAATAATACACATAAATAAATCTGTAGCCAAATTACTAAAATGTGTTTTGGAACAATTTTCATGTGAACGATAAGTGCGTTTTTTTTTTAATCATTACTAGTAGACCTGCATCTCCAATAGGTTTACTAATTTTTATTTACTTATAACCTAGAGTGCAGATATTTTAAGTTTGACATAGTTTAAAATCTTCACCCAGCTTCACAAAATATGACTGATTTTTAAGTAAAATAACATTAAATGAATAAATATGATATGATTGTTGGGTTGTCACGGGGGTAAGGGGTGGGGTCACAAAGGGGTAGAGGGGAGCGATAGGGGACCGTCAATCTAAGAAAATCTCAATTCTACACACACCCACATGCACAAACAAGGCATGCAATATAGGTTACACACTTTTATGTTAATCCACAACAACCCACATCTTTCTACTCGCTAAGCAAAGACACGCGCATAAACATGTGTTATAGATAGCGCACGCAATACGTACAACACCACCAAGCTAATATTATCTTTACACTTCAAAGACAATTTAAATTGGCGGTTTTGGCACAACGTGTGGCATTCATTCGTGTTACGAATACTCAAGCACATTAATTATTAAAACAACCTTTGCTTTTCCTAAAAAAAATTTTGATCTGTCATGATTAATATATCTGTTTTACATAACGCGTTAATAACTGTTTGTATACTTTTTTCATATTATGATATTTTTCTCAATTGGTCTTCAACATTTATACTGGTTAAACTCGCTCCGTGTCTGTAAAAATACGTTTGATAAAATGCATTAAAAATATCCACAAGGAAAAAATATATACTTAGCGGTGAATTATCGTTGTAGACAAGTATAAGTGTATTCGTTTTCTATCTTCTGCTTGATCATCGTCGGTATAAACACGGTGCACAACGTTTCGTTAGCGGGGCTATTCATAAATCATACAGGTAACTAAATCTTCACGGGAATTTTATGTGTTTATCTCGTCCACGAAGAAAATTATATACTGTTAAAATTATCTCAACGGGGGTTGTCTAAAAACTTCGACACAAAACACGAAAGAAAAATGAATAACAAAAACCTAATTCCTCATTCGCCTGTATGCAAGTAAAAAGTATGTAAAAAAAAAAAAAAAAAAAAAAAACATCGGTGCGCCAACATGTGCAATCTACCTTATATATATATATATATATATATATAAAAAATAAAAAAACATTTTAGTAAATATCGAATGCTGTTTACATATCTTCCACTTCAATAAGTTTATTTACTTGTATTTATTTAATATGAGAACATGTCTCAAAAGTCGTTTTCTCTTCTGATACTTCTGCTGACGTCATTAATTGTTGCATAAATCACTATAGGCCAGTCGATCAGCGATAAAATGGATCACCTCAGCATCCGTCTGTGCTTATACTTTCAAACAAACCATCGCCATTGCAATAAATGAGATAATTAATAACAAGATTTAATAAATTGTTTTGTTTTGCCGTGTGAGGGTAAGTTAACTACACGGATTGATATATGGACTGGTGTGAGCTTGTACGGAAACACGAGTCTTTGATCTAATTACATTTCTTTTCTTTCTTTTTTTACCGACATATCCTACGTGAAACCTTATGCGTGAGTGGAAGAGGTTTTCATGTTAGAGCAGTTAACATAAAACGTGCTTGGATAGAAACACCGGTATAATACACGAAACGCCATTTCATTTTATCTGTTATTTTTTTTTTTAATCGATAAATTCATACACAGCTCGTATAGAAATGTGAATGCGATCTGTAATAATAAATTGCGGTAGCAGCAATATGAAGGTGGAATAAAGATTGATTGATTATTGTCATTTAACGATGCGAATTGGCGTAGACTCTTTTTTGCGTACGAGAAGCAGAGATAACCTAGACCTATTCCATTTCGGGTTCAAAATATCGAAAATAAACGAGAAAAACGAGTGTATAATTATATTGCGGAAAGAGATATTTATACGAATTATCTGTCTACACTGTTTCCTGCACTCTGGTATCTACCTTTCTTATGCTCATCACGCGAGATGAACAAATTAAATCTTATACACGGACGAATCTGATCAATGACGTTGATAGACATTGCGAAGTAACGTGAAACGATCTAAACTGAGATGTTTTGACAAAACGCTACTTACAACAACTGAATCACTTTAATATACGTTGTATCAGCTATAGTCGATAAAGAACGACATTGATTGCATCATAACCTCCAGTCAACCGATAGCTCGTAAGCTTAGACTTGATTTCACATACATATACATAAGTAAAGGGTTGAGCACACTGCTTATGTACCCAGTCCTATCTCAAAGTGGAGTCTCGCATCTTGGTCATACTGTCCTTCACATAATGGCGGGTTCTCATGATTTTATACGTCGGACGTTGGCCAATTGTAGCCATTTACAACAATCGCTGGCACCGCCCCCTCGACGTTCGTCGATAATTCTACGGGGTACGGTTGGCCAACGTCCGACGTCAACGCCCGACGTAAGGACATGGGAACGCGCCATTAAGGTCTAACAGATCTTAATCCTGTCACTAATAAAGACGTTCAATCAATCAATCAATCAAAAAATAATTTCATTTCGTGTCAACTGTCCCTGAAAAGCTTTATTGGATATCTAGAGCTGATATAATAATGCCGCACGGATTCCAGTGCGCTAGATCAGTAACGGCCCAAGCACGAATAATAGCTAGATAGATACCCTTGCAGTGACGTCACTTAAAAACTACTAAAACCGTCCCCGAGGCCACTAAAATTATTCTAATATTTTTTCCACTCCAGCAAATGATTGACATAATGAACATCTTTGATATATCAAAAGTTTTTTCAAGACGGGATAGTCCCTTTAATATGCTGCGAATGAGAATAATTCTTATCAAGTTGCCTCCTTTCACATCTCTTTGAGATACCGTTTCCGCTATAGCGACCATCCCCGATAAGAGGAGATAACCGCGGTAAAACAACCAATACATCCAACGACGCGGGGTAATCAACACTTTAATAGCGAATCTATTGCGATTGTAAACGATGTTATTACACCGGTCGGCAGACATGAATATCGTAACTCATTGCAGCAATTGTGAACGCATTTATTATACAGTGATCTTGAAGACTCATTATGCTCATGTTACGGATCTTATATAAGTGTGCGACTTATTGCGTTAAAATATATCGAAATACATAGAGTTTCAGTAAATTTTGTGCACCATACGCTAAAGTAATATGAATGCAAATACTATCATGTTAGCAAACAAAAAAAGCATTCTGAAATCTAAATCGTACCTGTGCTAGTACAACAATATGTTATATTGAAATAATTGTTTTTTTTATTCGATTAAATTAATAAACACACATAGATAAATGCAACTGCAATGCCCGTCCTTTGTGTTAATTGTATACGGCTTTAAAACTGATGCGCAGACCAACAAGAGAGTGTACGAAAAGTGTGTAGGCTAACTATTGAGAAAGTGAGTGAGGATGTATTTACGCATCTATATTACAGACAGGAGGCGCAACTCTTCCTATACGTCATGACTACCCCGTCAGTATATCTATCATTGTTTGGTTGTCGTACAATGACAAATAAAACGTTTATAACTTCAACGCACAAAAGAAAGTCGTCGTAAGACAATTTTAACGTTTCGTTTGTCCATGTGAAGGATTTTTCTGTCTACTGAAGTGAAATATCATTGTTGCAACGATACCTAATAGTTATAATACTTAGCTGGAAATTTAGCATCGGCCATGACACTTTATTTCTCGACGTTATCATCAAAGATATAATTATGAGTTGTTAAAGGCACTCGGTAATATTCTATCCATGCAAAGTATAGAGTTTTAGGGGCCGATTCCCCAAGGAACGTTTTTACGCGGATACCTTCATAAAAAGCCACCGTAAAACGGCGCCGAGGTAGATTATGTGTCGGGTCACCGTATATTCACGAAACATCCCCATAATTCCGCAGCGGTGTCGCCGATAGACCTGCTCGTCAATAATACACACACCCCACGCGTTATCTATCTCGCGCGCTCGTCAGACATGCACGCCACTATACTATAACCGACATCGGGGCTTGAGTGAGGTTGTATAACGCGACAGCTCGCGGGTTCGATGCTCGTCGCATGCGCTTCTTTTACACAATTCTCGGTCGTCAAATCCGGTGATCCATTTAAGAAAATAAAAAATGAAAAATTGAATTTAAAAATTATAGGTCAAATTTTTACTTTTACTTGACGATATGTTTTACGCCAAATATTTCAAAACTGAGGCATGTATTGAGAATATGTACCCAAATAAAACTACGGGCACTTTTGGCGAGCTTCAATGATCTTCCATTTTGCATACAAACCATTTTCGAACCAGCAGTTCTTATAGTCATCATAAATCCTAAGTGGAAGAATTACAACCTAAACTGTCAAGCATGAAGCAACCTAACATAATTTACACATAAAGTCTGTACAGTGTAAACCAATTTATATTTTAGAAATCCTCCAAATACAAAATTAAATACAGTCTATTTAAAATGGGACACTATTTCTTCCAATATTATACACGTACACACCGTCGTTTTTCATTGGCCACTCGACTCTCGGCCAAAGATGGGTATAATATTTCATCATTTCTCAATAATTAGATCACCCCAGCCATTCTACTACCCTCACCGCCGAGACAAGAGCAAAATTTATTCCCCACAATATATAAACGTAAATTGAACTAAGTATATTCAGGATATACCATCACAAAAGGTATTTGATCAAGTTGATATAGGTATATACACGCGCGTCTAAAACATTAGAGGGAAATGATCGAGCACGTGTATATATATATATATATATATATATATATATATATATATATATATATATATAGACATCTTGTGCGGTTCGCCGCTTTCACCCCGTCCTCCTCCAGAGGTCAGGTCGTGTCTAGGGGGGTGGGGGGGGGGGGGGGAGGGGGTGATGCTGTACCTCATCAAATTAATCGATCACCGGACCACAAGAGCACACACGCACACACACACACGCACGCACAGCAACACAAAACAATGGACGAACTAACAAGATCAGACGCGATATTTCATTAAGGGGTCTCGTGCACTCGCTTCATCGTCGCACGCATCTTAATGAGGGACGTGTATATTACTAAGTAAACCTTTGAGACTGGATTAATTTTATCTTCGCGTTTAATCGACGTTTACAAGGGAAGGTAATAATAATATAGACTTTCTAACGACGTCGGAGGAATTTCCGGGATGAGTAGATAGATGGATTAATTAGATTTAGAAGAGATGGTATTACAGTTCGAATTTCTATCCGTCGTTATAAAAATACGAAGAAATCTTAAATCACAAAGCTGAAGATGTACACTCGCTATTATAACAGGTAATGAAAATGGATACCTCTTCCTATAGATTTTGAACAATTTTAATACACACTATTAGGGGTTCTTTCATTTATGTTTAGTGGATATTATAGCGTTACAATTGTATTTTTCATTTACACGTATTACAATGCAGATAGTCTGTGTGATAGAAATAGCGACAGAAAAGAGGGGAAACATGGAGACCTGTTTCAAACCGATTACCGGATTGATAAAATGAAAAACAAAATTACGAGATACTGATTAAATAAGAACTAAGTTATAGGTTGGAATTCATAGTCGGCCCCTACACCTAGGGGCCGACTATGAATTCCAACCTAAGACTACTTCGGGAAGGTTCGATTATCACCGGCCAGAATCCCGACTGAAAGTCTTAAGGTTTTTCTTCGACGAGACGAATGCGATACTGAGTGCTACAAACAACCCTCGAAAATTTCTTTCCATACTATCCAAAAAAGAAACATATATCTAGTAAAAAGTTAGAAGTCACGTAGAAAACATCATCCTAAGCAATGTGAGCATACCATACAACAGGTATATTGCTATGATAAAGGTACGATAATGAGTAGGTTTTCCCTCTAAAAGAAAGTATAAGCTCAAAAGTCCAAGAAGTTTTTTTAATCGACGCTTTTCTAATACCGTTTAAAAAATTGTGGGTAGGTAACGTCCATTTAAACCATTGCCAACCCCTTCGAAACTAATTGAAATATGTGTTCTTAGTTCAAGGAATTTAAACAAAATGTTCTATAGAAATATTCACTAACCAATAACCATGCATTAAAATGTATACTTTAACGTAGTCATGGCTAAATAGCTAAAAAGGTCATGCAAATTAGCCGTAAGACACCAAATTTAAACGTTGCATGATTAGGTTCAGAAGAAAAACCGTTTATTGTAAGGATTGGGCTGATCTAATCTTATGGCTAAGAGAGAGATGCGTTGCCTAAATGCTACAGAGCTGCGGTCACGGCTATAAACGACGAGTCTTGTCGGTAAAACAGTTCTTGCTGGTCAGCTTTTTCTATAACACACAGTCTAATTTACTTTATGCTAATTAACTCTAACGTGAATTATGTCTAAAGAACTAATATTAGAATTGTGTAGGCCTACATTTAAATTACCTTGTCACTTGTCTTACGCTACAGTTCTCTCGGCCTCACCCCCCGCCCCCTCACCCCACCCCCTCCCCCACAGCCGCGACGCGAAACTCTCCGAATCCGTTTCACAAAATGATACTCAAAACAAACACATCACATTCACGACGACGAAATAATTGTGTTGGTTCCTCAACATTAACATTTTGTATAGGCTATGAATGAATGAGACACTTGCATACACTTACCAATGCAAACAGTTCACATTTTTTTCACTCAAAATTTGAAGAGTACCACAGTACCGTTGAGTGAGTAATAAAGGGTAGAGCCGCAACGTAATCGGCAGTTTGTTTACCGCCTTATGCTGCCCAACATAGTTTAGTCGGGTAGTAGTAAGTTCGCCAAGCGACGCGATGACGGGAGTTTTCGGCTGTCTTCGTATATCTTCGGTGAAGTAGTTGACCAATCAGGCTCCGTCATCGCGTCGCTTGGCGAACTCCTACTACCCGACTAAAGTATATTTTGGGCAGTAAAAGGCCGTAGACAAACTGCCGATGGCGTGGGGTCTCTACCCTATATTACTCACTCAACGGCGGTACCATACAGATAGTTTTAAGTAAACAGTTATGAGTAAAGTTGCATTTATGTTCAAAATTAGCTATGTAGACGTTAGTTGATGTGGTTGAACGCTGCGCCAAGAGCAATGGGGCGAGTCCCACCCCCCCCCCCCCCCCCAAGCCGCTGCTGAGTAATGATACCACGCTACTCGGTCTAAAAGCTGTGCTAACCGCTGGCGGTGTAGGAACCGCAAGGATTTGTTACCTTTATTTCATTAATTAATTAACCAACACTAATTGGTTTTGTATTCAGTCAGATATACCATTCACCCAATTATATGATGCAGTCGTGGCTACGCCTTACATGTAAGCTAAGTATTTTATCTTGGCGACACATTTATGTGCGCACACAAGGGTGTGTTTACTAATACATAAATCGGGGGAAAGAAATGCGAACCTACAATTAACTATACATCTATAGGCACTTAACCCAGACAAGCTTATCTTATCACCATTTAACACTAATTAGAGGCGATTAAGAATTTTATTTGTGTGTGTGTGAGCATATATTTTCATTCTTAATTTTATTTAAATACACACTCATATTTTCGTGAAATGCTTAGCAGACAAAGGTTTAGCTTATGCTCAGTTATATTCGAAGAATAAAAAAGGAACCATATTAATAATAATAATAATTTTTATTATTATTATTATTATTATTATTATTATTATTATTATTATTATTATTATTATTATTATCATTATTTTTATTATTATTGTATTTTTTTTTATTTCATCATAATACATAAACAATCTCAGGTAATTGTATACCGTGGTATATAAATACAAAACAAAAATACAAGTCGTTCATAGAAATGTCATACAATTAAACAAAAATTTTGGAAATTACACTATGTTGTGCAGCACAAAACAAGAACATCAAATTAATGCCTTTTTAATTGTTTATGCCCAGTAGAATTGTTCTAGAATTCGCGTGTTATAAAACGAACACAAAAGCGACTAAAACTATTATAACATTGCGCGGAACTGTGTATAATAAAAGAGAAACAAGAACAGTTTCCATGGTCATCATTGCTTTATTATACAAGTTCATTTTTGTCTCTCTTTATGAAAACGATACACAGTTCCCGACCATATTCTCCATTGTGATCCAGCCCTCATTTCCGCGCATTAAAACACGATCTGGTATAACGAAACTCAAATTGTACAGAGTTTTTTTTCCACGGGCAGTGTTTTTTTATTTTATCATTGTTTTTCGATTCTATTGTATTTTATACTTGTCTTAAATGTTCGTTTTTGCTCTTGGCCAGAAACGTTCTGGGTTAATTAATTGAACTAGTTTATTTAGTCGTTAAATATTTCTTATATGGAATAATTATTGCGTAAAGATAGTCAAATCAATGCGATTACACAACTACATATTTAATAAATGTCAGGATTAAACAATAAACATAAGATTAAGATTACGTATTGCACACATTGGAAATTATTCGTATCGGTATTCCATTTTATTTTTTTGTATATCTGTATTTAAACTAATTTTACGGTATAAAAGACACTAGAATTAGAATCACTGAAATACAAAAATTTGTTATGCCCAACAGGTAAAACACAAAGCCGGAGCAGTTGACCGAGGTCGATTAGACGTTGGTCTCGTAAACCGCGTTCTCTGCGTTCCAGGTTCGAATCCTGGCTCGGGCACGGATATCATGTACCGTTTTTTCATCTTCATAATCACCCACTCATCGTCTCGATTAGCCTCGTTGCAAAAATGTGAGACGTACAATCCCAAATATCATCACCACAAAGGTGTGCGAACTGCGTGAGGCGATGACGCGGCAGCAATAACGTCATCACAGCGGAGTTATGCCGCGTCGGATTCGATCCGCCACATTGGATTTTAATTACGCCCACTAATGAAACGAGTACCCGCCCGCTCCCATAATGCACTGCACGCCAGCCAGCAGCCAGCCGTACCTACCTACCTATACGCTACTGTACACCCAGCTACATGACTAACTAACTGTATAGCCAGCCACAACGTTTGCAGTAGTCTGTCCAATTCCTCTCCACTCTATGATTATACAGATTACGCGGCAGACTATAATTGGCAAAATACTACACGAACATTACCACGAGTACGAAGCGTGTAACCGACGAACAGTTTATTGGGAGATAGTAAGTACCTCACGCAAACACAACAAAAACATCATCATCAGCACCTTTTCCCGTTGGATGTATAGTCACACCTCTCGAATGTATAGACTATATCGTCCGTGGACAAATTATTGACCTTTATTTATAGGTCATTATATTTTCGCCATCTTTGAACTTGCCGCCATTACAACTATACAGCCTTCTCGAATTCGTAATTTCAATTTGAGGCACAGCTTTCTTGAACGTCGGTTCAATCGGATTGACCCGTCAAGAAGGCTGTGCATTGAGGAAGTAGTATGGTCGTAATGGCGGATGCCCATAGTTGTCAGCGCCCACTAAACGGCGCGTGAAATGGCCTATACCCTTAATGTTTCAGAGATAGCAAATACCTTAATGGTAATAGCTTCCTACGGTATTTGGAGATATTATATTGATCTTATAAAAAGGTTCTAAAAAAAGGTTATAGCAACACACTGTTTTATCATATCCATGATTACATCAAAAAGCAACTAACAGTCACAAGATGTTTCAAAATCAGTATTTTTACATTTTTATAATAAATAACATGCCACACTAGTCTTAAAGGCTACAAATTTTAGTAAGTAACATTTTAAATTCTGAAACTCCAAAGCCAACCACTTGTGCTGAATACAACTTGTAGACTCGTTTCGTTTCCAGAACAAATTTTTTTTGAACTAAATTACTTCAAGTTTATAAAAACATTGAATGGGACATGAAGCACACAAGGAAGAATTCCGAATAAAAAATATGACCCCCTCACCAATCCCCCCCCCCCCCCCCCCCTTGTAACGTTAATATCAATGGGCATGTTTACTTCAAAACGCCGAGAATTTGATTTGAGCAAAGTTTTATAACCGTCAACATTCAACGAAATGGCGGAAATGTGGAAAATCACACATGTGCACACACTCACACGCTTTGATGTCATCGTGGATAAATAACGCAGACACCAAATATTGATTTAATTTTTTATATGCATAATATTGCTAGGAAAAAACAAAAAACAAACAAACAAATAAATACACAAAAAACACATACTTGAAAATATCTGTGACGAAAGTGTTTTGCATTAAAATGTAGCACGAACTATTTTTGCACTGATAATAATTACTGATAGCATTATCAAAACAGAAACACGAGGCTTGATGTAGCCATGTCTGCGAAAAGGCCATGAACATGTAATTTATATTCGCTGAAACATTTTAGATATGTATTGGGAGCAAATCTTGTTAATTTACATGGGCCTAACATATAAGATTCTTATCGAATACCTAATATTTACTTTGGAAAATTTCAACGAGTTAACGCATGAAGAAATTAAATTAAGTACGATATCTATAATATTACAACTATGCATTGCTGTAACTTTCAAATGAATAACGCCAACATGAAAAACGTCACAACTTAAAGTTTGTAAAGCATCAAATAAAATACCTGTCAAAAGTTCATTCTCCGAATCCGCACAATGAAAAATAAAAAAAAAACTTTACAATTCACATCTGAAAAGTCGGTTTTGACATGTTACAAATAACACAATTTCAAGTGACAGCGCGTGAATCAACCAACCTATACATACACCTATGGTACGAGTCACGTCTTATTTACTTCCATAATTCAATCCCTTCAGGGGGCACGTTCACCCCCAGACAGGAGTCAAGAAGCGTAAACACGGAAACTGAACGAGACGACGTATAAAAAGAAGCCCGAACGTGTCTTTTGAAAAAAAAAAACGAACGTTATATAATATATAGATATCAAACATTTTCTTCTAGGAGATGAGAGAGACGCGCGCGTTTCGTCGTACTTCGTTTGCGTACATAATAATGATAATTTTTCGTAGGAATACCCGTTATAGGGTGCACACCAGCTTCACTTAATGTGCCCCTCTTCAGGTGACTAACTAGGTATATTTAAGTGTTTGGATAGTTGGGAAGGAATGTCCGAGGGCTACTAGTAGGACTCAGTCCCAGCATTCGCCTTTACGACTGAATAAAACCTCGGAAAAACCCTTCAGTCAGAACTGCCGGTGGCCGGAATCGAACCGGCGACCTCCCGAATTAGAGTCTCGCGTCTTACCGCTAGCCACCTCTATGTAAGTAAGTAGGGGCCGGCTCTACATGTCACACCGCTAGATCCAAAAGAGACAATAATAAAAAGTAAAAAAAGATAATATTTTGATAATTTAGTAATCACAATGCGCCTAATAAACCTAATTTAGTACTTTATTGACGTTCGTTTTGTAAATGAATGCATCAAGTAATTACAAGAAGAATAATAAGAATAAGTTATTGGAATATTTTCTGTTTTACGACGTACTCGACAGCTAGGTCATACGACGTCGGCCATAGTCGCCCCTTACTATAGACAGAGTTAATCTGGACCAATACTATCCGGGGACAGGAAGGTGGGGGGGGGGGGGGGGCAGACGGGGAAGAACAATAGAAGAAAGTAAATACCATTCATTATATTTGCGAATGGCACTGTTCCAAATAATATTGTTTTTTCCATTATTTTTTAAATTTTTTTTGTAACATTTAAAGAGGCAGGGGGGGGGGGGGGACAATGCCTGTGTTTCGCTTGCTGGAATGGGGTATCAAGGTCTACTTTTTGACCCTTTTCCTGAAGTGTTTATCGTTTTAATTACGAAAACATGCACATACATAAATGTCTGGTAAGCATGTAGAAACAATGTACTGATGGGTTGTGTGTGTGTGTGTGTGTGTGTGTTACAGTGGTGCGGGGCGTCACGCTACAGCAGTGTTATGTGTGCGAGCCCCGTGGAGGCGACACAGCCGGTAGCCTCTCGGCCATCTTCCACGACCAACAGCCGATACTGATGGGTTGTGTGTGTGTGTGTGTTACAGTGGTGCGGGGCGTCACGCTACAGCAGTGTTATGTGTGCGAGCCCCGTGGAGGCGACACAGCCGGTAGCCTCTCGGCCATCTTCCACGACCAACAGCCGATACTGATGGGTTGTGTGTGTGTGTGTGTTACAGTGGTGCGGGGCGTCACGCTACAGCAGTGTTATGTGTGCGAGCCCCGTGGAGGCGACACAGCCGGTAGCCTCTCGGCCATCTTCCACGACCAACAGCCGATACTGATGGGTTGTGTGTGTGTGTTACAGTGGTGCGGGGCGTCACGCTACAGCAGTGTTATGTGTGCGAGCCGCGTGGAGGCGACACAGCCGGTAGCCTCTCGGCCATCTTCCACGACCAACAGCCGATACTGATGGGTTGTGTGTGTGTGTGTTACAGTGGTGCGGGGCGTCACGCTACAGCAGTGTTATGTGTGCGAGCCCCGTGGAGGCGACACAGCCGGTAGCCTCTCGGCCATCTTCCACGACCAACAGCCGATACTGATGGGTTGTGTGTGTGTGTTACAGTGGTGCGGGGCGTCACGCTACAGCAGTGTTATGTGTGCGAGCCCCGTGGAGGCGACACGGCCGGTAGCCTCTCGGCCATCTTCCACGACCAACAGCCGATACTGATGGGTTGTGTGTGTGTGTGTGTGTGTGTGTGTGTGTGTGTTACAGTGGTGCGGGGCGTCACGCTACAGCAGTGTTATGTGTGCGAGCCCCGTGGAGGCGACACGGCCGGTAGCCTCTCGGCCATCTTCCACGACCAACAGCCGATACTGATGGGTTGTGTGTGTGTGTGTTACAGTGGTGCGGGGCGTCACGCTACAGCAGTGTTATGTGTGCGAGCCGCGTGGAGGCGACACAGCCGGTAGCCTCTCGGCCATCTTCCACGACCAACAGCCGATACTCAAGTGTGAAGACTTCAAGAAGGACGACGCGAGATTCGTCAAGAACTGTCCCGAGGAATACAAGGGATGCCTGACGCAGTCGGTTGTCATAGGTAACACTTTGAGATACTATACATTTACCAAATTATAGCAGAGTCAAAAAGTAGTTTACGAAGAAAGAATACATTTTATCATGAGTGACCCTCCGATGTAAAGATGCGATGTAGAACCGACATTTTTTTAGAGCTGTCTTAGTAAACAGAATCTCAAAAATGACAGGCAACAAGGCCAAAATCAATCTATTTAAATAGCTATTTTTTAAAGAACTTCTAAACTGTAATTTTTTATTAATTTGTATTTATATAATATTAAAGGAGTATTTTGGATACAAATAATAAAATATTACCTGTGATTAATGCTTTGATCAGATAATATTATAGACTTGTTTGCACAAGCTACAAAATTTGATAGAAAGGTGTATTCATCATATTAATCATTACTAGTAGTTGAAGTTATGTATAGACATTCGGACTTTTGTCTGAGACTGAACGATTGGGAAGAGGGAGTGCCCTGACACAAGTTATCGTGACGACATACGACCCTTCGCATGCACACTTCAGAACGCCGTAATTCGCAGATAAATCACATGAAAAGGTCATATTTCCGACTATAAATACCTTCACTTCATATACTTTACGGCAATCGATAAACGTGAAACGACATCTGTATCTACAGCTGCTCTTTGAAACCCCCTTCGAACGAGTACACCAGAATAAATGCATTTTTTTTACACGTGTAACTATTTCACAATTAAAGAAAATAAAATGCTCAAAACTTTCAATCCGTTCAATTTAATTAAGAACACTTTAGAATCTGACGAATAAAACAAAAATATCATACCCAAATTCAACGTTTTAAAATTGAAGTCATATCATATCTATTTACAATTCAAGTTCTTTCACAAACTATAACAATTTTTTGAATCACAAATAATGACACTAAGTCCATACAAAGCAGTTCCTTCAATACACATGCGTCAATATCAATCATTTTCCACGATCAAACCATCACAACAACTTCCTTACGACCATGAACTGTTTCCAATAACACAGATCAGACATCAACAACACATGCAATCATCAGACATGAAAAGGTTAACTACATAAAATGTAAAACGAGACAAGACCTCGCGATGAAATTATTGTATATTGACGGCGGTTTGGCAAGCGATTTGAGTCATTGCTATTTGGGTCGACGCAACCGAATCACATCATTCACGCGTCTGTCTCGCGAATTGGGAGTTTCTAGTTTGTCAACGAGCTCATCACTCAATCAATCAATCAATCAATCAATAGTAATTAACTTTTAACGTGTCAATTCTCACCAGCACATTGCCGCTTAATTACAAAAAGGCAATCGCTATATATATAAATGCGTCAACTCTAAAAATTGCGATTGCGTCACGCGTGAAGACAAGCCCTATCTTGTTTTTTTAAGAAAGCATTTTGAATGGTTGAAATGAACTTTTACCTGTTCTTTTCAAAATAATCTGATCAAAAATCCGCGACTAAGAAAGTTAATTTCTTGAAACAATTGAAGAACAAATCTAAAACGGCTGTGACTGTCGCAATTACATTGACCAATCACACGATAATACAAACGAATTAATTAATTACTTATTCATTCTTCAATTGTTTTAGGGGGGACAGCCTTTTACAATTGGATTTTAAATGGGCAAGAAAAAGCATAAAAAGTTAACGCTTTCTTCCTTAAAAAAAATTGTAATCTGTAACACATGCAATTTACTTTCACGATTGAAGTCTATTCGGATGTAGTCAGGCCATGTTTCATGTTTGTATAGTGAACTTAGACAAATTCACATATGAGTTTTGCTGCAGCAAAGCGTAAGAATAATACAAGGTTTTCTGTTCGCCTTTAAACTTTAAAACAACTTGTTAATTCGAAATTTTAGGCCGATAGTTCAGCTAGATATTACCAATGTCTATAAATGATAACATAAAATATATGCGAAATTCATTCGTTTGCATTAAATCCGATATTGAGACATTGTATCATCGGATTTTACGCAAACAATGAATTTGGAATAGATTTATATTTTTCTCTCCTTATCTGTATCCCCTGATAATATCTGTCTAGTACATCACCCCACAATTTCGATATAAAAAGTTGTTTTAAAGACACACAGTTGGCACTCTTGAAAATACTCGAAATTGCCATGTTTTTGTAAGTAATGAAATTGTACAACACACAACACGAGCGAACCTGTGTATCACCGTGTCAAAACGTAATCTCCACTCTTGTTATTAAACTATATATAGCCCGACTGAATCAGCTCCATGTCTGCTGCAACCATTATCGCCAATGGAGCACCGCAGAAAGTAACTGCACGCTTTTAGTGGCCAACATTATTTAACAAACAAACAAAATTAATTAATGGCAGTTATCTTGATTAAAGTTCGTAACTTAGTTAAAGCTTAAACACTCTGGCAACGTATACACATACCGCATAACGTCGGAACTTATACATGGAGTAGGAGTTTTTAATTTAGCTCTTTACCAACGTTGTGACATACAATGTGGGCGGGCTAATTATTAATATACCTACATCATTTACACCGGCACGCAATTTTATTAACTTATTTGGGGAAGAGAGAGGAAACATAATGAAGTGAGACACACTAAAGAGAGAGAGAGAACGTTTTTGTTCAATTATAGACTTTTACATCGCTAAGGATTACATGGAAGAAGCCGTCAATAAACTATAAAAGTTATATTCAACTTTATCCTGACGTCACATCGCATATAGGCATAGCCAACCCTCATGATCAAGCAAACCACGCAAGCGAACATTCATCTATCGTCGTGTATTCCTCGTGACTTCTACGCATAGATCTGTGCAAGCATATATTGCTACTTTACTATTGAAATTTTCTCGGTACAACCGTGTCAAAAGGGGAGGAGAAAATACAACGTTTCACTCATATTGGTTTTTCTCCATCTTTAGACATGGTTACACTCATAAACACTCAATAGCATATAGTTGACTCCGGCCGTGAAAGCCAACGAACTATATAGATTATATTGCTACTTTGAAACGTAAAAGTGACTTATGGAGTCATTGCAATCTTGTGTGTTTTTTTTAATACAATTTATAATTACAATTATAAACTTGTAAATCATATTAAATTATTAACTGTAAGTCCAGCCATAAAACTTATTTACAAAGGAATGCACAGTAGTCAGCACAGAATATAACTTCTGAGTTTAGACATGTAAGGTTATTCGAGACTCGAGACCATAGGTGATCTAGGTGTTAAATTAAAAATATAAGGGATGACGAATGAATCACTTCATTAGTTACAGTTGAAATAATAAACGTTATTTAGCTGCGGAATGCACTGGATATGATAGATATTGAATCTATACATGAAAAATGGTTGTTAAACACTACCGGGTAGCTAAATAAAATGAGAAGTGTCTTAACGCCGATGTGTTGGCGTGCATTGCTCAATATACCTGCAGGCGTTCTCACTCTACCCATTATAGCTAACATTAATTTCCACGTAATAATAATTACTATGCAGTCGACACTTTCAGTTTGAGCTGTGGCAAAAGAAATTGACGGAAGATTTCGGCAGAGGTCATCATTTAGTTTAAATTGGTAAAATATCAGGCAGGCGTCCCAGCCTCAATCAGCGAAGACTTTCTTTATGGGACGCCGTCGAGTCTCAAAATACTTGTTCTTGTTAAGACTTATAAGAGGTTGGCTCCTAAAGACTGAGGTCTTAATTAAAGCAGGCGCTGAGAAGAGAGAAGAGACAAGTCCGTTAGTTAGACGGGTGTGCGAGTAGGAAAGACAACTCTTCTTGTAGGATATAGCTATATATAACCTATACTGTTCCATGATGGTACGAATACGCTACCTAACTATACCTCCGTAGAAAAATATGTATTTATTATCGATAACATGTACAACCGTTGGAACTATAAGTCGAATTATGAAGACTATAGTTGTTTAAAAAAAAAAAAACAGCATTTAGTTATTACTGGTTCATCCTATGATTTATACCGCGTAAAATAATGTTATTACCTTATATACGACCACTACAATAATTTTATTGGTAAACCCACGGATGCAAATTAACCATACGAACGTAAATGTACGGCTCTATAAACAGACGAATCTAAACATATAGCTACACATAAATCATAAACAGTCGTTCGAATCTAAAACTGTAGGCCTAACCAAAGTTACTTCCTCAATCCTCAGGTCTCAGACTTCTCCCCACCAGAAAGAAGCACGAGGTCGCCGAATCAGTTGTACTCGCGGTCTGAGGAAGTAGTAGGAAGGATACTCCGAAAATCTACCAGTTTTAAGCGTGGTTACATTTGTGGTACTTTTTCCTTTCATGTTATATCTTTATTCCTGGTGAAACAGTATTTGTGTGAATCATTACATACATATAAATTGATAGTGTTATATCAGTCCATATAGAAGTATAGCCTATGATGGATGAATTCCTTTACGATCCAATCTCTTGTGGGGAGATGTAAACTCAAAATCAAAACATTAGTTTTAACGTATTATACTGAATATCTTGTCTTAATTAAACATTACCAGATTAGTGTGTGGTCGTAGTCTAACACAAGTTAATGGAAGTTTGTCGTGTTAGTAGGAATGTAAGGTGGGAGATAATTCGCATGGGACTGACTGACACGTTACGTTGGTAATAATACTCAAAACTTATATCTAGACACGTTCCCTCGCTTCCAGAGCTGTCATGTATTAGTATTATAGGATACGTGGTGTAACCTACAACCATCTACCCAGTTTGCAAAGTATTTCTGATGTATCTAATCGCACGGGACATCCACGGTGTGTATATCAATCCTCCCATCACTTCTTTTCCCTCTTCTATCTTTATTTTCATTCATTCGCGTATTTAAGCAATCCGTGTGGATCCGGTTGAAACAGCTCTCCATTATTTCTTGTTTTCTGTCAAGTCTTTTCATCTCTACATATCCATTGCACCGCTACATAACCTGCTTGGATTGTATGTTGTACTTGTACATATTACAATCTTGGACTACTTCTGCTACGTTTCCTTTCCACAATTGCCATTCAATGATATTCGGAAATATTATACAATGTTCCACAAAGCGATCACTGGGTTCGATCAACTTTTCCGTAAGCATCTTTTTTAGTTGTTCCTTCATTATCACTCACTTCTACCGGCTCATTATTGATCTAGGCCTAGTTGCGATCGGTTTTCAGCTCATTATTAATCTAGGCTTAGTTGCGATCGATTTTCAGCGAAACATGTATAATGATTAATTATTATAGTATGACGTTTCGTGCTTTTTTCAATGTCTCGCAACCACTCGTCAACTAGACATGAAAAATTGATGAAAAAATTAAACTAAAATGTAACTCGACCGTGTACTTGATTGGTTCATCATTTCTAGTTGACAGGTAGTATGTTAATTGGTCCCAGTTAATTGTTCAGTAACGGTAAAGAAGGAGCATTATTGATTAACAAAAATATCAATTTATAATTTAAATATTAGTTCCCGTCAATCAGCTTACAGAATGCAGGTGTTCGCACGTCCAATCACTGATTCATATGTTTCATATTTGATCGGTCTTGATCTTGATTGATCTTTGATTGGTTATTGCTCACTCGTCGAGGGTGTTTGGATCCTACAGGGTTGGCTTAGTCGCTTTAAATTAAATTCCCCCACTGAAAATCAGTTTTGTTACTTAGTGGGTAGACTCTAAACGTGAATTTATTTTATTTATTTATTTTCTCGACCTATGAAACTATAGTTTGATACAAGTCAGAGATGCTTCAGTATGAAAATAACACTGTTGTAATTACTAATCCCCGAACCTTTCTCAGAATCTGTGTACGCCGACCAAACGTAAAACGTATAAAGTCAAAGTGCGCATTCCATCGCAGCTTTTATTTAGTTAATGGAACGAACCTTTTCACGAGCGACGGGACCCATAGAACATCATTTATTTAACACTGTGGGGATTCCACTTTACCTGTATACTTTATACATACCGAGTTAAAAATGAGTTCCATTGTAAGTTATACAACTACAAAGTAGTTAACTTAAAATCGTAAAAGCTATACTACTATTTTCCTTTTTCTTTTCCTTTTACCATTCGTAGTTCGTTCTAGCATGTACAAACACTTTCCCCTTCAAGATTTCAACGATAGCACTTCTTCGTCCATTAAAAATGTATTTCTTCGTTAAATTGACGCTTCCAAGGAGTGAATGAGTGAGTGAGTGAGGGGTTGGTTTATTCCAACTGTAAAGCTCAGTTAGTTTTTGCGAGTGAAATAGGTACCTACACAAGCGTGATGCGTCCTCCCGTCCAATGTTTGCACATTAAGAGGGAAACCATTTGAATATTTCACGAATCACTCAGGGGCTTATCGAGCTGTGTCGAGCTGATGAATTATGCGCTACACCGCTCAGACTTGGTCATCACTTGACTCGGCCCGTCTATCTACTACAACAACCGACACAAAGTGCCTTCTAGCTCGCTCGCAAGTCACAAGATGAAACATTTACCCGGGTAGTGAAAAAATAGTTTCGAATTAGATGTTTGGCGAGAAGGAGGGGATGTTGGGAATTGTGATATTAGGTGCATGTGTGAAAGGCACCGGCGATGGTTGGTGCGCCGAAACAGAATGAAATGGTTGGTATGTTCGAGGGGGGCTCGGCTAATTAAACAGGGAGAGTCGTGTCTTTATTTGCCAGCATCACATTTCGTGTGGAGGGATTTCGTCATTTTTCCACGAACATAATACTCGTTTCCATTTTTATATTTACCTTAGAGTTGCAAAAAACGAAAAAGCGCCGGCAGTTCGTTCTACTTTTTTATCTCAGCTGGAATGTTTTTTATTAAATTTTAATAAAAGTGTAAATATATGAACCATGTCCATAAGGTAACTTTTTATAATGCAATCTAGATGAGTTTTGTGCTCGGATTCGCTAATTTGTATGCCAGAAAAGCTATTTAATATATGAAAAAATGAAGTAGCTCCTATGCAAATTGGTCGTTCAAAATGTCTAAAGAATTTTGAGCTGTTAGTCTAAATTCTAAAACAACATTAAAATGTAACAAATACTTACAAAATTAAAAACCTGAATTGTTAAATAAAAAGGTTATACAAACAGAAATCTCCGATGATGGGATAATTTGTTTCCCTTTAACTTGATTTTGGATCTTAATTACTAATTCTTGCTTACAAAGTCTAGATAAGTTTGATCACTGACAAGGATCCCAATGTAGCTTTGAACATCTTGATAGCAACGAGATACACAATAAATTGTCTGAGCTAGGCTACACTGTAGTACACTTCATTCTTCGAGAAAACCTCAGTTCAAAAGACAGCTTCTAAACCACAGTAATAATAATTTCAATGTTCATATTATTATTCACAATAACCGACATCTCAAACGACTAAACTCTATATACCACATTGATTTGATCTGTAACCAAAACCCAACTCGGGTAAGAAATCAGAAAGCCACTAAACCAACCAATCAACGGAAACTTGAATTCGAATCTATTACCAACACAACAACAAAAACTACTGTACAAAGACGTTGACGCAATGATTTAAACTGATGCTATACAAACCACGAAAACGAGTTTATCAACTATAAATAAAATAGACTCGCACTGTGTTCAAAGAGTTTAGAAACTACAACTATGTCGGCTTCTCTTTGTATCAGGCAATCAGGATCGGGTGACAACTCGACAAAGACGTTCAAGACGATATCAGGAAAGAAAAGTGACTTCGTGCTACGCGGATAACCGACTATCTAAGCCTAATTATTAGGACCTGTTCGGTGAACAGTGAACACCATATATGTGCCTGCCTATACATACAAGTTAGTCAATTAAAGGTGAATAAATACAATCTATTACACCTCGGATGACAACTGGATAATAATGAGCATAATACTGATTCAGTGAACTACTATGAGATAAGCGACAGTATCCGTGTTAACGGTGACAGGAATTAATTTCGTACCGATAGACTCTAACATAAGTGTCTAGTTGTCGTTGTACATTTCTCAAAATTGATTTGACTACGTTAAACCAACGATAAATAATAATTAAAAAAAAAAAAATGTATAGAGTCTACCCACTCAGTAACAAGACTGATTCTCAGTGAGCGACTCTTCAATTTAAAGCGACTAAACCAACCCTGTAGGCTCCGAACACCATCGACGACGACGAGTGAGCGATAACCAATCAAAGATCTATATTTCAAATATAAAACACATTGATCAGTGATTGGACAGAGCGAACACCTGCAGACAAATGTCAGAATCAATAAGGCCGATTCAGAACAACTTTGAATTGATTGCGTGCTTCGTTGCTAGAACGGCTCCAAAGTCACCGTTTACTTATTCCTAAGCCAAGAAGTGATGTAACTGAATCCATATTAGATGCTAAAAACTATTGCCTGAAGCGGGATATCAAAGGAAAATATAAGCAAAATTACACTGATACAGCTGTCCCGAAGAAAACAGTCTTGAGTTCGTCATAGAAGGGTGATAAGTGACCAATCAGCAATCGGTATTTAAATTTAGAGCTCGCTGATTGGCCAGGCTCTTTATAACGAAAGCCTTAGTAAGGTTGCTTCTGCGTATAATTTTTATCAGTGTTTACCTATTACGGAGGTCTAATGAAAATCTGCCCGTGTTTGCGGTAAACGTAGTAATTGCAGTTCAATTGTGGCCTTCAAGCAAAAACAAACACATTCTGTAATTATTGTAAACACAGTTTAGTCGTTATTGCGACAAATTATTAGCTATATATTTAACGCGTGGACATTGGCCTCTATGAGGAAAAGTTCGACTTCATGTAATCGTTATGCATAAAATAGCCGCCACATTATTTTCTTCGTCCATTGACCGCAATGTTCATCTATTACATCTCATAATTACACAACAATTTTCAATGGAACTCGAAAATATCTTCTATTTATCAGGAATGTTATATACACACGTATTACGAGAAAATTTTTCTGCTTCAATTTTTCATCATCTCATTCACAAATAACCTTTTAACACCACTTGATTGTATTGAATATTTCCGGAAGTAAATGATCATAAAGAATGGAAATTCCATACAACCCATGGGCGTAGGTATAGCCACTTATTTATACATGGTTACAAATATTATTCTGTTTTAAACCTCATTAACCAAACCATCATATATTTCTCACTGCATACAAACATAAAATAAACAATAAAAACAACAACAACTAATAAGCTATGTTAATGCGTGTGTTTGTTTCCGACCATCACGTTAATTTTAGAATTAATTGGCACAACATAGTTACCAAAAGTGTTTGAATAGAGTTTATTAGTTGACAGATAGTTTTGTTTTTGCAAACATTGTAGCGAGGGTTATCCGTTCAGATATTTCGTTTTCCTTAGCGCGAAACAATGAAAAAGAAGTTAATTAAACTGATAAGTCAAGACGGTTCAGGAAATTTGTTTGGAGTCAGATAGCTCGTCCGCCATTTAATTTGACGTCATCACTAATACAGTCTATTGGAGTCGCGCTTTCTTCTGTGCTAACCTCCATCCCTTAGATATTATAAACGCACGTCATCTAACGCGTATACAATGTCTGTGTTGTAGGTCATCACGTGACCCGGACGTGCGGCGATCTCAAGGTCAACGACTGCCAGGTGGCCAACGGCGTCCAATACTGCTACTGTAGCGGCGCCCTGTGCAACGGTCAAACACACGACCCCCCGCCCGACGACGAGCCCGAGGACTCGGTCGAGGGTAGCGCCAGCGGGGAGGACGCGACCAAACACCGACACAGCAAGGGCGGGGGACATCCCCCGACCACGGCGATACCGGTGGCGCTGCCGACCACTCACGCGTCCCACGTCAACGCCGCCACCGCCGCCGCTGCTGCCACCACACGGACAAATCATAAACTAGCTGTCGCGTTGTGTCTACTCCTCATCGTAGGTGTTCTACGGCACGACTAGTGGGGGAGAAGTTCTCTCTATCCATAACACATACCCACCACGAGAAATCGAGATCATTCCATCATAATTGCTATAGAAGTTATGTATATCCCCCCCCCCCCCCCCCGCCCCTCCATCGCTCCCTTCGAATATATAAAAATATATCCATATATTTCTTCGCTCTTGTGAGTCGAGATTCGCGCGCGTCAATTCTCTGGTGCCAATCTATGTAACTTATGTGTATCCTTTTATCTTACGCACCTCCGAATTATAAATGTATATCTATATATATATATCTACATACATGGACTGAAACTACACCGACGGAAAAGTCGTTTGATAAAAAAAAAATAAGTAAATAATTACAAAATCTAGCAACCCCAAATGAGTGGCGTACAATTCGCATATATACGTAGAATGTAAATGGAAAAGAGAAGCTGGAATTGCTAGACATTAAAAATGCTTTATTAAATACATTAGTTAAAATTCGCAATATTTGAATGAAAGACGTTTGTAAAGACAGTATAGAACAGAACAGGATACATACAGCGTGTAACCCCAAACGCATACAAGTGCTCAATTATATAACAAACAACCTTGCTCCCAAATCCCCATCTTCCAATATACACTTAGACTTCCAATATCCAACATATCTATATACCATATAATTTTCTTATCGTAAATTCGTATGAAGCGAGCGGTTACCAAAGAACATGATGGCAAAGTGGTACACCCGGCAGAAAGTAATTGAATTGTGACTGTATGTGTGTGCGTAAGGAAGACTGGTGGGAAATTGATCGCAACAAACATCGTTTACGAACGTCAGAAAGAAGAAACATCCGATCGGTAAAAAAAAAAACGTAATTATTCCTGACCACAAAAGGTGTGGACTGAACTGGTGGCAAAAGAAGTGACAGGTGTTTTTTTTTTTTTTCAACGAGAAGAATAACTACGAATTACCTATACGTAGTCTACACAGAGACTGGATGATGAGTGCGCACTTAATGGCATCTATAATTTCGTTGTGCTGTGATTATTATTTTTTTTCAAATTAATATTATTAACATTATTTAAAGATCATTATCGGCTGACATATTAGACACTGAGTGTTATTGTTTCGCACAAATCTTGTTTAAGTTTGGTTGATTAGAATAGGAATTAAATAAACTTCCAGGGTAGGCTGTTTTGAAAGCTCAATGTTAAATTAAGCAATAGTTATTATCAAAAAAAAGTACCAGTACAAAAAAAATGGTTTTCGATGGATGATATTGTGTGTGGAGTAGTTTCCCTGATGTTTTGTTGCATTTCCTACTGAAGTAAACCTTGTACCTTTACCTTGTAATGCTTGTAAAAATATGCACATCACACGTATAGGCTATGGTTTTTCCTGTTTTCCCCTCTCTGGAAACGTTACCAGGAAACTAACAATAAGCAACGATTTCAAAGAACGAAATGTAGATTCCATACACTGACATTACATATGTACGCAGCCATTAAAACTAGCCAATACGTGTGACCACTGAGCCTCAAACTACTGTTCGGAAAAATTGAACAGGTTTGTCAATCAATCAATCAATAATTATGAGAGCTCAGTTTGATTCGCTTGATGCACAAAATGAGACATTTAACTTCGATTAACATCAATCAGTTAATGTCCACGTTTAATCTTTCCGAACAAATACAAAAAGGCCAATCAATCTATTTCCCAAATCCCAGTATAACGTGTTGATGGAACATCCAACAACCAACTGACGTCACAATACTGACTTGAAGCAGTTAACATGGCATCAACTTTTTCTCTCCTATATTTGCAAAGCTATGTTGTTGACAACCTCTACCTTGCCCTTTTCACTTCAATTCCTTTGTTAACATTGTTGTAAGCGAATGGTGTTATCAGTGTTATAATAGATGATTTTCAGAATTGGTCTAGAAAGCCGTGATTTTCTCTATCTAAGCAAGGGTTCTTGATAGTTATGTTAACGTGCATTTTTCATTGTTGTGCAATGTTGTCATTGAAGATCTAGAGGGCCATGATTAGCTCTATCTAAGGGTCCTAGATGAATTCTGAAAAAGGTCTGTTAATGACTACATGAAATACAAGAAAAAGCGAAAAACAAAAAATTTCAACGCACGAATCCAAACTGTCACTACAGAAGTTATTGAATATAAGTGAAAATATCTGTAACAAGTTATTTCTAGTCGTATATTGTCAAGCCTGGATCATTGGATCACTTTCATTACAGAAGATATTAGCAGACACATATATACATAGCACACACCACTAAAGAATGTACATACTATTTACATATCTGGGTATTTAAGTGATACAAAAATGGATTCCAAAAAATCCATCGCCATTGAGCTAGAACTGTGATGTGCCCACTACAGAACTAGGCATAATATTTTATTATTATTATGAGATGGAATGTCCGATGGCTGTTACTAGGACTCAACCCCGGCATTCACCTTTGTGACTGGGGAAAACCTC
This sequence comes from Isoperla grammatica, assembly GCA_945910005.1. Lineage (NCBI taxonomy): Eukaryota > Metazoa > Arthropoda > Insecta > Plecoptera > Perlodidae > Isoperla > Isoperla grammatica. The sequence goes on along the minus strand of OX246741.1, from coordinate 17,428,255 downwards.
TGGCAAAAACTTCAACAGTCATGATACTATTACGTGGCTGTTATCAAACTGGCGCCCTCCCACGAATTAGTCACGCGTATATATTACCGATGAGCCACCTGTCGGTTGGGGATATATAGATAATTTAGGCCAGTTTCACCAAACTTTAATCCGGCGATTTTCTGTTAATGGGAGATCAAAAATGGCGCCCGGTAGAAGCCACCATGCATTTTGTATGTAATGTTTGTTGAGGTAACCAATCCGAGATTAGCAAATCGGCCGATTAAAAAGTTTGGTGGATTCGGACTTGAAAGGGCTCGATCGAAGTAAGGATCGAGTTAGACTGTATAAACATTTCCAAAACACACAGACACGCGTGCTCTTTGCAATTAACCTGAAAACGTCCATAATGTAAACTTTATACATAATGCAAGTGACAACACAAGCCCAGATAAAACAGTGAACCCCAAAACCAGCTTTTTATCTGTTTTCGTTATCAATATAGCCACAGATAAGGGGTTGTCTGGGAAATAGCACACCTCGCTATGCTTTACATTTGCACTGGGCTAAAAGCTTTACTACCAGTCTTCGCTTCAGTACACGCAATTGGGAGATACGCGCAAGTTCGCTATACCGAGAATTGCACACGGCTCTCTTTTGTTACACACACACATATATATAACGCATACCAAAGCCACCGAGAAGTGAGTAGAATCGAAACAGGTTTGAAATTAATTTTTTTCACACAAGGCTCCGTTCGACTGACTTATAGGTAAGTCTAACTGATCAAGTAAATTGAGCAATATAATCACCTAGCCAATTACATAAATAATTTACAGCTAGATATACCTCGAGCTAGCAAGGCATGTAAACGTCGTTGGGCTATGCGATAACCAGGTTTTATAGATGGTTGTTAGTGTAACTTGGTCCAATGGTGGCGTTCTTAGACCATTAATTAATGAAGTATATACACACACCTGCTGTCTTGTAAGAAATATTAATAAACACATATATTTGCAAACACACGCCAGACAGAAGTGCTTAGAAAACTTGTTTGTGAACATAACCACGCATGCTTCATACAACGCATTAAATTTTAATTAAAACTTGTAAAAATATTTTTTGAAAAATAGTTAAGTCTACTGCACCTACGTAATGTACCCATAGTAAATTACAAATCTTGATTGTATTTGCCTAATACGGTACATTACAGAGTCGCGTATCGTTTGTCAATCAATACTAGACCTATATATATATATATATATATATATATATATATATATATATATATTCTCCTGCCAGGCATGTTTTATTGATTAATTTGATTTAATAGGATCACATAAAATGGTGATATCGAAATTATTTTTCATGTTCACGCGCAGAACTCATATTCACTGTTGATTATTCTGTATACTTCCAAGTTAGGCAACACATTAATTTCAATCAATGTGATTGCATGCTTAATATCAGTATATTCTCTGGGCATAACCAAATTGTTACAGCTGTTGACAACCGTTCGAGCCTGATCGAGTATAGGTACGTTTTAGCACGGATTCTTTGGTTTTAGTTTCTGTGACTTAACTCTTCAAGCTCTTTGACTCTGAAGACGGACCGTGCGTGGTATCGGCTCGAAACGTCAGAATGATATACATTCACTGCACGCCGACAATACCAGAGAGCCATAGTTCGTAATTGTGATGACTTTCACATGCCAATTGCAAATTAAGTCTCGATTTTTTTTCAACGAGAAGAAAATGAATACCATTTAGGAACCCTGTCAAGAGGTCATTTAGAATAATTATTATAGTTCTTCATTTTAACATGTTTATTTACTTTCTCACAACGAACTGAAAATTATTTATTTTGTCGACATCCCAATAAGCTATTGCTATTTTTTGTTCCCATAATGGGCTGAAAATACTTCAAAAATACTATTTTGATATTTATCTTATGAATAGTCGGTTTAGGTAGGTAATAATAACTTTCCCGCCATAGTTTTGAAAAGACAAAGCACTAGCTAACAAGTTTCCCAATTCTATAGCCTAGTTAATCTACACCAACCTGACACCTAAATTACACACAGTTAACAAGGGAAGACCACAATATAATATATAGCTACTCAAGATGGTCTTTACATCGACATCACTATACCGCATATAATCACGTCGATGCAAAGTGCCCCACCGTTACAAGTATACAACCTCATATTACATCTACACAGAATTCCAAGAAGATATATTCAATTACAATTATCTACCCATAAAAACAATAGCAAGCAATGCCATGAGGGGGAAACGACGGCAGTCTGCATATTATCACTTCCCCTCCTTTCCCCTCCATCGTTCATTCAATGCAGGTACAGTTTAGGATGTATAAAGTGAGACTCGACTTTTGACGAGTGCTGACCAGTTTTACTAGATCGTATGCAGTTATGGAACACATTATGCACGTAACGAATTACAACACCAATCAGACAATAATAATATGATGGCTGAGCAATCAGCTACGGTAAACACAAATACATACTCCATAATACTTATAGTACTACAATTTAGCTATCTCTCATAATTTGAAGTGTTTAAATGAAATCATTATATTTTATGAGATATGAAACGCAAAGAAAATCAATACGGTACAAAGAAAAAAAATACATAAACAAATGTGTAAATGGAACAAATCACTTTCGACAAAATATTTTCGAGAATATGGTAATATTATACACTAGGCTTGTATCGATTTTTGTGCAAAACATCTAGATCTATTTTAAGACGAGATGTGATTCAAATGTACGAAGTGATTCACGTATTGACGGAGAATGAGCTTTCGATTCAGCACATAATCTCCCCCCCCCCCCCCCCCCGGCCTCTTCCCCACCCCAATTATACTTCCTCCCACTCTTATAAAGGCATTACGTATAGCTGGTAAAACATTAAATGTGATCCTCAAGTAGATTATTATTAAAACTATTTTTTAAATTACACACATAAACCACAAAAGCCGCAATGAAACACAACGATTCCTTGTCTATCGTTGAATACATTGTTTCAAAAACCGATATAGACACCTCCGACGTGGGTCAACGTCTATATAAGTGATAAAACGTATCATTATTGCAGAGGTCCACTTTACCTGTTCCCCACCTGTACTTTTGCACAATGCAATCGCGTGGTGCTGCTCACGTAATACACAACAGCGTTGGAGGAAAAAACTCATACCTCACTGACCGATAAAACACTTCCCTCTCATAACTAAAGACAGCACAGACGTACTACTCCTCATAAAACCACGTACAGTGTCTCCGCGTGTGTGTGTGGGGCCTATATCTGCATGTTTGTGTCCAGTTGGTGTATGTACACACAAAGCACTTATCTCCAACCGAACTATCGTCTGGCTGGCTAGGCCTATATACTTGCGACAATGTCCAACGATCTAGAAACGACGGCGATATCGCCAGTGGAGGAGGGACGAGCCACCATTATGAGGGGTAGACGACATAAAGATGAAGACCATGACGAAGACGCCCTCCAAACGACGGTGAGTGTTTTCGTAACTACTTAGGACCGCGTGATTAAATCAATATATTATATTTTTATATTTTATTTAAACAACACCGTTACGGGGGGGGGGGGGGGGGGTGAATCTGTGTGTTTGTGTTTGCTGATGATTTTTGTCGCTTTATGTCTCTCTATTATTTGCAATCGTGCTATTCGAGACGATGAGGAGTGACAGATGAAGATGAAGGACAGTTACAAAAAACATGCCTCGTGCGAGATTCGAGCCCCAAGCGTCAACCCCATGAGCCACCGTAGACGGAGATTCAATGACGATAAAGGTTAATAATAATAAAGAGCGAGTCAATAAGTGACATCATTTGCGCTTTCAAAGATTATTGAGATGTTTATGAAAGATAAATGAACATGGATGTTTTCTATCAAAGCAACCATATACTAATACCGATAGTATTACGTTGCCATCCCTTGTCACCTTCGAAAAACATAGAATGATGGGATTAGACCACGAAGATGAGGGAGGTTGGTAGGACGTGGAAAGAATGGCTGCAGTGAACTTTAAGTCGCAAACAGGGCCGACATGAAAGAGAAGGTAAACTAGGCACGAGACGAAAAGAAATTTGAACAAGACCGTGATTCAGATTAGCGCCAACGTTCGTATAACTAGTTCCATATACCAACCTCACGATCCTTATCTACCGCCCCTTTCACGCACGCTGTTTCAACGGAAATCATCAGATTCCAGGCATTCATTCACACATACGTAAACGCAATTTTCCGCTTAGTAGAGTACACAAGCCACATTCGTCACGCCCACTGTGTTAGGAATTTCTAGGTAACCAACTCCCAAGGTCGCAAATCATCCCTAATGAACCCGTTTCAAATAGATAGTAGGAACAGTTAGAGAAGTATGATACTATTGGACTCGGTTTGAGTATGAGACTTCTTACTTTGGGGGGGGGGGTGGCATCTTGAGGAGGGATGATGATGAATCTGAGAACCAAGACGCACTCAAACGAACACCGGTCACCATACACACGTGAGGGGAAGGGGGGGGGGGGACCTACCTCGACCGGTATGTGATTCACTGCGATGCTAACCGAATGCTAATATAATGACGATATCTCGTTCTCGATGCTGTCAATGGACCGATTAACCATTATAGATGCTGTGTCATTATTATAGACTAGACGAGGTAGTCGCTATAAAGGCGGCAGCCGATCCCTCCACGGGCCTAGGGCACACAGGTCGTTTCGTTCACGCATTTCATCAGATGGAACAAGCGTCTCCAAGTAGTCGATCACAACACACAACTTTTCGGTCGATCCTATATATGTATACAGAAACTGAGGAGAACATGTACAAAAATAGCCATATCAATGTAAAAATAATAAATAAGTAATGCTGACCCTTTTAGATATTCCTATATAGCCTAGGACTGTTTCACATGCTAAAACATTCTCAAAGTATTTCCCTCATACCGTTACAAACAATCGAAATAAGTCGATTATCATATATTTCATGGCTATAAAAAATATATGTTGATGATATTACATGAAGGTGAGATAACATCACATGACAAACATGCCCAAGCCAGGGTTCGAACCTATGGAACGTAGGAACCATCGTTTATACTAGACTGAAGCCAAATCAACCACGGCTATCCTATGCACGCAAGATTTTTTAATAAATGGGTAAAAAGAAGCGAAAAGTTTAATCGTCCGAATATTAGCTGTGTGAAACCACTGATGGGCTATATTGTTACGGACAAATGCGTGCATTACACATGCAATGTGAGCATTGCAATATCATTATAGTAGAGGTAATATTCGGTAGGTATCGTCATCAAACAGCAATGTGTACAACAAAAATGATATCCCGCTAATTGGCGTAACAAAAAATGTTGCATTTCGTTGACTCCAGTTATAAAACAAATTGTGTTTTACCACCGTGAAGCACGTGCGTGCATGCGTGCGTGCTTGCACAGCACATTCCATTGGGGGGTGCACCGCAACAGGTATTTATTTTTTAATGCGAACATTAATCAATATTCAATCATTAAGGATATTATTTGAATCCATAAAAAACGCCACAATTTAATTGTTCTTTATAAACAACTAAATTTCATTGAAAACATAGGTGAATGTACTGTATAAAAAAAATCCGCTTTTGGTAATACACAAATTAGCGAGTGTCTGGGCACACCCGACAAATCCCGTGCGCACGCTGATAAGTATTTTACATCAAACACAATAATTGGTAGCGCCAAAAATAACGACGTCGCGTGCGCAATTTGTCTACATAGTTGCTTGTCAAATTCACATATTGCAGCGACACATACAAGCCTCACGTGAAAGGGGTTGGTTAGCCTATTGGATACCCCTGAGATATCGCAACGGTAATCTATGATTGGGCACAGCTGATGAAATGTTCTTGCCGCAGTGATAGCGCATGGAAAAAAAAGTGCCTTAGGTTCACAACAACTCGCGGAACACTTTTAACGGCATCTATATACTCACTTAACGTGCGCGAGATAATGACGCTCGAGCCGCGCGTTGTGCGAGATTTCCAGGAGATCTCTCGTGAATTGCGCTAATTATCACTAACAGAGAGACGCGCGTTCGGCGCGTTAGGCTATACGCATACGTAAACACAGCCTATAGGGCATGGTAAATCGTTACTGTTCTAGTAGGTATTATTCAAATCTGTGCCTGCGCTGTCAAAGAAATGTGCGCGACAATGGCGCAAAAAGACCGACACAGAAAGTAAAAAACTATCACATTTTGACAACACATTTCAGACCTGCATTCTCCCCCCCCTTCCATATCACATCCTCCCATAAAATGTATATGTGCTTTAATATTCGGACCTACACGATATATGAAGTTCATCCTAGCTCTGTCATAATGTATAGTTTTGCCCCTATTGGGGATCGAACGAACAATCCACACTCTTTGCACTATGGTACTTCTTCCACCGTGGCCCCAGAACAAACTCTTATTAAACCACTTTATATATATTTTTGTTTAGTAATATTAATACCAACGTATGCCGAACACTATGTATACTGCAATGGCGTGCGATCATTTTTAAACCTCTTAAATAATAAATATCAATAAAATAATGTGTTCAGAAAATGAAGATTCAAATCTGCATCTAGTATCAACATCAACACCTATCATTTTATCAACTACTACCGATGATTTCCAGTGAGAAATAGGACTCAATGCACATTATGCACCTCGTAGCAAATATAGGCTACACCTCGTAACATTCTTAGTGCACATTCGGGGTTAAAAAACAAGAATTTCTTTTCGTTCCCACCATCGATTACGTTCTACAATTTGTGACCGATAACGTGTCTCGAATTGACATGAACAGGTGGATGCGTCACCGGTTACACATTTCATGATTAATAAGAACAAATCACACCTCTAATGTTCTTCAACATATTATAGTCCTTCAACAATTATTCGAGCTCATTGAAAGTGTGTTTATTTTTAGTCGATTATTATTTATTATTTGGTGTTTAACAACGTGCTCAAGCGTTAGGACAAAATATGACGTTTTTTTTTCTTCAAATTTCGTTAAAAATAAACACAATTTTGATGCTAAGCGGTGTTATTATTGTTGTATATGTACATACATACAACTTACTCGCAATTGTAATATGGCTTAGTTAAAACTAACGATGGGATTTCTTTCTTTTGTTTGAAACAAATACCAATATATATAATTGAGAAGATGACAAATTAGCGAGATGTCGTGGTTACTCCGCGTAAAAACGAGTATTTCGCGATTTTCACGTTTTATTTTTTATATCTTCGCTCTCGTCATGCTACAGCAGTATTTGAACAAATAAAGCAATACGCGTACAATACAAAGAACGCGTATTTCTCGGGGCTCAATCAATTATTAATTGTACCGATCCAGTCTGTGATGGCATCATCATTTGTCATCAATTGTCAAGAGGGGCGCACGCCCCCACCCTGAATATATAATGACGCCCCCACTGGTCCTATCACGGGAACTGAACCCCTGCGGGCATTTTGCTCTGACGGTATAGCAATAAATAAATACTGTGCAGTAAAAACAACATTAAATTTCATAGGTAGCTGCACAATTCAATGTAAATGTACATGTGTTTGTTAGTACGTAGCTAGCACAATATGCACGATATTCTCTCTCTCTCTCTCTATACCCCCCCCCCCCCCCCTATAAACAGCGTGGGCGAGATGTAGCAAACATTGAGGTTGTATAATCTGCACTTAGATTCTGGTTACAGCTACTTTGCACGGGACAAGGTGTCCTGTCCGTCACCGCGAAGACACTAATGTATCGAAGGAGCGTATGAATTAGATATAATCTGGAAATTAAAGGTCAATGTGGGAATGTCAAAATAACCTGTAGCCTACATGTGTACACGTGCTCGCACGTCCCTATCAAGTCGCTCCACAGTAACTTTGGGGCTGGGGACGTCACAGATGAGTGAGGCTAGGCCAACCCAGTGGCGTATACACGGGGGGGGAGGGGGGGGCGGGGCACCCCCCCCCCCTTTTGCAAAGAAAACATGGAAAATAACTGTTCACATTTCAATAGACAGTATTTTAGACATTTGTATTTGTTAAAAATACACGCATCGATCTATAATTATTATATTTTTTTTTTTTTTAAGGAAAAAATGTGTTGCCAGAAACTGAGTAATCTTGTTTCAGTTGGCCGCTGTAAAACGCACAGATTTGCACTAAAATGACCTTGACGACCATTTTTTGGGGGGGCAAGCCCCCCGGAACCCCGATTATGTTTCGGTTCCACTCTCTATAATATGGGTTGAACCCCCCCCCCCCCCTTTCCCAATTCCTGGATACGCCACTGGGCCAACCAAATGTGAGTATTGGTGAAAGCCGCCCGCTGATTGGCTCCGACTCCGGCACGCCCATTTGTGACGTCCCCAGCCCCAAAGTTGCTGTGGAGCGACTTTATCATCTTGTAACGAACAGTACCAAACTGTTTTACACTAGATAAAATATAAATTGTGAAATACAGTTTTTGTGCCGATTGTCTCCACGACTAATTTTTAAGCTACTAACTAAATTAACTAAATAAATAACTAGAATAACTAGCTAACTAAATAATAAATATAGGTAACTAAATAAATGAGTCTGCATTTATTGTCTACCTACACCTACTCACTCATTCAAAAACTGATTTTCAGTGGGGGACATTATACACCATTTATTATTTGCTTCGTTGCTAAGACGGCTCCATAGTCACTGTTCACATATTTACACCAGTATCATACAGAGACAGATTTAAGTAAATATTCGAAATTTAAAGAAAAAACAGTCTGATTCGTGAATCGGCCGCTGGACCTTCTGCATTGGATGGAAGCAGGAATATATCCACAAAGAATTCATATTTTATATACTGCTAGCTATAAGTTGATGAGCGCAGAAGCAAACAATGTCGTAGATACTGTCTACTCTACAGGATGTAAGTCTGTACCTCGCACGGTCATTTCAATCCCTCCCCCCCCCTCTTTTAGTTGCGACGGCACTCAAGCGAAATTAAAGCTCGCTTTGTGAATTTGGCAGTATGCCCAGTGATTTTTGATTGGAGTACTTGTCAAACTAGACTAATAGTAATAGACGTACGGACACGCCAGTGATACAGCTGGGAGCTCTGTTTATTGATTACGCTTTTAACTGAGTAACCTAATAAATATTAAGTGGGGGATATACTTTAACTAGACGATACAAAATCTCAATTATAATATGCGAAGATGTAGACTGTAAGAAAATAATGTTAAGATGTCTGTAATATATGATGTGGCAAGCAAATGTCGCCGTAGGTCTAAATCGGTTATGAAAATTGGATTATTTTTAAAACATTATTTTTTAATAATTAACGTAAAATACCTAATCTGCCAATGAAACTTATTGCTCTTAAATGCTCAAATACCCTTAATAAATAACGATAACGATCATAATACTAAATTCAAGTGGTCAGTGTACATAACCAGTAATTATTTGTAAAAATACAAAATGTGACTTCACAGCCACCATAATAATAAAATAGGCTAACTAAACTAATATTATACGGGTAAAAAAAGATCCCCCTTAATGTTCCTGCAAAACTTAATTGCTGTTCAAAACTACTCATATTATAATAACGCGTTTTGCTCTGCTCTAGTTTGTAGAGCAAACTTGTCAGAACAAACTTGCATCTTGAGAAGTCAAAAAAGAGACTTGCGAAATAGAGCACACGTAACATAGTATGCGACCTAGATATTTAAAACACCATAAATGCATGAATAATGAGCATGTATAAAAAACAAAAAACAAGTAACTAGTGGTTCTCAAACTCTAGCGGGGTGGGAGGAGTACTTAGAGAACTCGTAGTAGGAATATGACCTTTCATGAGGGCTCAGCGGTCTACGTAGTATGTAGTAAACTTAGAAACAACTTGCAGTACATTTTTAATTTAAAGATAAGCATATTTTTTTGAGGACGTTATCGACGAAATAAATTATAAACTTTTCATATTAGAAATGGTAACTTGTTAAAGCGACGGTTAAGCCACATAATTAATATGGAAAATTGAATATCTTAAACAATTGCAGCTTCATTAAAAAGCTCATGGTTATTACATCAGACCGTAGATACATTACCGTACACTAAACCACAGACAACGGATTTACTCTACAAGAAGTAGGCTACGGTAGGCCTACACATATTTTAAGATTTAAAAACCAAAATGTATTTTCACCTTTTCAAAACTCGTATAGGTTAAACTAACAACATAATTTAATAAAAGCTATCCAAATCAGACAGCTAGATATTTTAATGAAATTGTAACCGCAAGAAACCTATATTATCATTCCATATAATTATATGAATCGTAGCTCTAACAAGTGACCATCTCACGTTCCAAATAGACGAGAAATAGGCCTAAATAACAAATAGTGGGCTAGGGCGTGTTTATAAATATAGCTTTTAGCTCACATTTCAATGCGTGTTTTTACTATAATCGTTATTAGTATTATCATTTAAATCGGTACCTTTAATAGAATAAGGTATTGGCGAATTCTAGCTACTGGTTATTTTAATAGGCCACTAAAGTCAACGTAAAACATGTCGCGTTCTTAGAAACGGAGAGATTGATGTAAAAGTCAAATATACTTTGAATTAGAGATTTAACCAAATAACTAGGTACGTCTCGAGATGTAATAATACTTTGTACAACACTTTGAACGAAGCGACGCAGCCGGTTACATTCAACAAAAGACAGACAGGTAGTTGCAAACGGGAAGCAAGCTTCAAACACAACCAGAGAGAAAACTAAATTACGCAAATCATACACACATACATCAAAACAATTGTGGAACGGACGCGGGTGCCTTTAGGAACCGAACCGGCAGCGGCGTTTCAAATTCCGATCTTCCTTGTTGCTCTGTTATATAAATGACCCGTGCCCTAAATGGGTACCAACGCGGATGCAGCTAGATGCGTGGGTGTATCCTACCGGACAGGTATTATTTCCAAACCAACCAACTTCTTCAATGTGCAAATCAATAGACACGGTCGGTCGGTGGGTGCGGGTGGGTGGGTGTAGGCCTGTAGTGACCGGCCGGGGCCTTTAACCTGTTAGTTAGTTGGTTAGTTGGCTGATTGAATTGGAACGAACGAGGAACGCAACTCTATAACACTACTTGACGGGCGCGCTTTGCGTAATGAAGACGTTTTATTGGGCGGGGGGGGGGGGGGGAGGGGGGGCACTTATCTGGGGAGGAATAATTAAAAGAGCTCTTCGAAATTAAATTTACTAGCTAAAACGTTAAATTATTCTACGGACTGATCGTAAGCTAATACATAATATATATACAAGATCAAACCCAATATGACAATATCAAGTTAATAATATGCAAATTACCCAAACAATTATCTAAATTACGAAATTATTTTAAAAATTAATTTTTTTCTAAATTGCAAAAAAAATACGATAATTCAATTAAAGAATATTTTTCGCGCCGCACTAAAAAGAAGAAAAAAAATCGAGCACATAATTTTCGTTGAACCATTTTTTGTGTCTATTGTTTCGACTTTAACAGTGGCGTTTTCAATAAAGAAGTTAGTGTTTTCCGATGACTGCTAAGACCTATGAAAAATGAAATCCTAATTGTTAGATTGTTATAATATTGCTTCTAATAATAAGCAGAATCTCCATTAATACTGAAGTCTACAATTCTCTTTAATTCAGTGGAGGCATTATATCATTTAGGCCTATAATATGCCTTGTTGATAGCTCCATAGTCACCGTTTCCGCATATAGATTTAAATAGTAGGCCTAGACTATACAAATTAGACAATGCATACATTTTAGTCAATTTGAAACCTCGGCCTGAATCGGACATGGGATCTTCATTCTAAACCTTCTACATTGGAAGAAGACATAAACGCACAGGGCGAACAAGCACAGCTTTTAGGGTGGTGTGACACTCGTGTTGAAGGCTTGACTCATGAGGAGTATTATGACGTAGTAAGACTAAGAGGCTGAGGGTTTTACAAACTAAAACTAAAGAAAAGAAAGAAACATGGGCTTTATTGTTCACACCACAAACTGATTCTGAACTGATTCTGTATAGTTTCGCACGGTGACACAACATACTGTAATTATTAGTTCATCCGCAACATCTCCAATGGTCGTCTACATTAAAAACGATTTAAACTACAGTGGCACGTGTGACGGTAGTCAACTTTCAAGTATAAGATACTTAGGCCTACATATCTGAGTTAAGTGTAGAAAAACATTGCCATAATAAACAGGATAATAAACGGGCGTTAAAGAGTCTCTAATCGTGGTTGAAACCAACAAGAATGATTTATGGTACATTGTGATTGTAATCTTACAGGTAATCAATTGTTCAGTCTCTACAACAGTGGCGTAACTCCCTATAGCGCAAGGTAACGGGCCCCGCGACCTAGGGGTCCCCTCTACAACCACCTTTTTGTAATAAATGTTTGAATAAGAAAGAACGTATTCACAGATTTCTCATGTGATCTTTCCGTTGACTGTTGTCAACAAGAGCTGGATTTTTGTGCCTCCCTTTTTTAAGGGTTGTAAACTGAAATGTAGTGCTCTAATAAACAGTAATTATGTCTGGCATCAGATTACTTACGTTTGTCACGTTGTCTTTTAGTTGTGTAAGTTAAGATTGTATTTTTTGCTGTTTTTAAGCCTGTTTAGTATAAAATGTGTATAGGGACTACACATTCTCGCACTTACTAAACGACTCTGGACAAGGGTCAAAGCCAGACAGCCTCAACCACACTGGTTGAGGCTGTCTGGCTTTGACCCTTGTCCAGAGTCGTTTAGTAAGTGCGAGAATGTGTAGTCCCTATACACATTTTATACTAAACAGGCTTAGAAACAGCAAAAAATACAATCTTAACTCACACAACTAAAAGACAACGTGACAAACGTAAGTAATCTGATGCCAGACATAATTACTGTTCTATTAGAGCAGTACATTTCAGTTTACAACCCTTAAAAAAGGGAGGCACAAAAATCCAACTTGCATACGGGCCCCGTCATATCGAGTTACGCCAATGCTCTACAAGTGTTCATTTGCGCACTGCTACGTCTACGCAAGAGTCAAATAGACTGCAACTAGGTATGTTGTCATCGTCAATTACGCTGATCGGTCTATACTATCAACGTTGATAACTCGGAAATTCTGTCTGCACATTACAACCTCAAAATGAGAAGCAGTAATCAAGAAAAACAATAAATGGTATAAATTTGTAAAAACTTACCATCAAATAGTACATCTTGGTAATGAATGTCAGATTTATCTTTGAGGTCCTGCTCCTGCGTCTCCCACTTCTGACGAATCATCTCCTTCCTCATGTCGGCAGATAGCAGCTCAGGGTCCACTGGGGTGGTGTCAATAGGCCTAGAGTCAATGGGATCAGAGAGAGTACCCTGTCTGTCCTCGACGTAACCAAGCGATTCCGACAATGTTGCATCTTTCTCCTTGATAAACTTTAAATCCCTGCGTAGACAACGTCTGGTACGACCTAAACAATCAGTATAGTCCACCCAGTCTTCCTCGGGATCTGACGGCGGTTCGTAATCATCACTATCACACGGGGCATCATCGTCACTGACAATTACATGTTCAATAGCGGAACTACTTGGAGTTACAATCAAAGTTTTATTATCATCACTTTTTTGTTGAAAATCTACAAGATATCTGCTAGTCACATCATCATCATCATCTACAAGAGCGGAGTTCTGCGAAAGTTTGTCGTAAAGTTTTGCTTTGTTTTCGAGGGCAGCCCGAGACTTTTTATGAATGTCCTCGTCTTCTTTCAGTTCTATTACATCTTTCTCTATTCGTTCGTCAATGCCAGTGTTCTTCTTCGTCAAAACGGTTTCTTTCTTCGGCTTTGCGATTGGTCGTATGAACTGGGCTTGCGAACGAGACTTGGCCTTGGTCACTTCCTCGTGTTTACGAGCGAGCTCGGCCCGCAAACTGACGAGCTGAAAGCAGAACGAAGGGAAATAAAATGTACATTCGTACGTATAAAATCACACGTCAGTGATCAGTGATTTACAAGTGTTATCATGAAAATCCTCTTCTTACATAACCTCACTTTCTGAAAACAATAGTACTCTTATGCAGTAAACTCTATGACATACAATATCTACAACGGAAATGGCCCACAATGTAAGCGAAATGTGTAAAGTAAGACATATTAGTAGAAATACGTACCGAAGATTTGCTGACAATATCAATTTTCTTTGAAAGATTCATTGTAATGACAGTTCCGAACAACACATGTATTAAAACCACTGCCTTGTTAAGATACGATACGATTCCAGTGATGTTTCGTTTCACATTCGATTTACGTGGCAGTGTATTTCCAGTATAACCACACGTGTAAAACGAAATAACACGAAATAAAATATCTATACCTTTAAATTACGAATAACTTCCAGAAATGTCATTAATAATGTTACTCTCATAAAACTTGTATCAAATTTATGAAGTTTATGTTTATTCAACTACAACATTGATGAAGAGTGACTACTGCACGAAATATTTTTCTGAAGTGTTCGCTGTACAAGTTGGTTGAGTTGGCACGATATGAGCCCGTGCTACGACGTACGTGGCGCGATCTATTGACAAACCTGAAATGTACACGATCAATTCAAATATTCAGCGGATAAAGAAGTTACCTGTTAGTTGTTACGTAAAAACTAACTTTTTGCTTTGAGTTGAACCTCATTACACAAATACGACACGTACATACTGAACAGGAAGAGGCATGCTCTTCGAACATACAAATTGAATTAATTAATTAAATAATTACAATTGGATGATTTGAACCACATAAGAGGCACTTATCACAGTATATGCACATCCTGCTCCTACCACCTTCTACATTCTACCAGACAAGATGTATGTGTTACCGTCCCAAAAACTTCTTCTGCCTTTGCTAGCCGACTCCAATGATGACGTCATAGCAATAGTGGCCCACGAGAGTTCTAGAAGAAAACATCCCACTGGGATGAATACCTTCTCCGTCAGCGTGATAATTATTGAATCCGTTTTTGATAATCCCAAGATCATGTTGAGCAACCTAAACTAGAAAAAGAGTTACATTTGCGTTCCATTAAAATCAAATTAGAAGTCATATGAAGTATCCGTAATGTTTAAGAATTGATCAGCTTTGTGGAAAACTAAATCATTACTAAACGATGAAATAAGAAAAAATACTAAATCCGTTGCGTTGTTCAGTGCACAAATAGAAATAATAATAATGATAATAAAAATAATAATAATATATTGTAATTATCCCACTAACTGTACAGATAGGAAAGGCTCATGTCAGCCTGCAAGAAGTAACAATACAGATTAATTTTAGATTATATAAATATTGATTTGACACGATGTAAAAACAACAAATAGGAAGAACATCTATCTATAATATACATGAATTTCACTAGACCTACGTACATGATTTTTATCCGCGAAACAAAAAACTTCTTTTACCCATTTTGCAAAATAAAAGTGTGTGAGGCATAGGCATGTAGTTTATAAACGTGCTCAAATGGACGTTTTACCAATACAATCAAAATGCATAAAACGAAGTTTACTAGAATCCAATAAAATAAATCCAAGCGGGCTCTCAGACTCGAGAAAAATAAATTATTATGCGTTGTTATTGATAACTAATATGTACCAAGCATTTCAGTAATCAAAAACGTATCTCCATTATTTCACCACTATAGAAATGATTATAGATTCACAATGCTTGCACATTCCTATGTGTGCAATCAACTGGTAACTACTCTTCTACTGAATTATTATTTTTATTTAAGACTTTGTTTCACTTAGGCCTACCATGTAACTGGCGTGTTTCACTATCAACTTGTTCAGCAAACCCAAAGGCATCCACACAAAGTATATTAGAAGGTCTAATATAAGAAAACTGAGTAACACCTGAAACAATGGGCAGGTAAAATTAAAATGTATACATCATTTCAAAGTATTGTATATTATTATTAAAACCCCAAATATCATCATCATCATCATCATCATCATCAATAGATTTGAATCTGATTTGGACGATGTCATATGACCTAGGACGTTTACGAAGTACCAAAACGAAGTTCATTCTTATTGTTGGTCTTGATTTTACGTCATCAATCGTCCGTGACGTATCTAGTAACGTTCGAATAGTCCCGCGCGGCGTGACAACGTCACTAAGAATAAGAATTAGAACGAGAATTGAAAGTGCAGCCTAGATTTCATTCCGGAAGATGGGGGACGATGGGTCAGGACATATCTCAGTTAATGTTAAGTATTTAAAGCCTGTGGCCTTCAAAAGTTACTACAATGTAATTATTATTAAATAAAATGCATATTTTATCTTACAATTTGGTTATTCATGTCGATTTAAAAAAAATGTGAATCCTGATGACGCGTTACGATCCTAACCCTATTGCATCAAGTAATGTCCGGCTCTCATCCAAATACGTGAATTGAATTGAATTTATTGGGTTTAAGGGCGCTTCAACCAGTTAGGTCATTTTGCGCCACCAAGATAGTGTTTCCAAATACGTGAAACTGGAGCGAAAATTATAGAACAAGTACAAAACTAAGAACAAGACCTAGGACAAGAATGAAATAAAAGAAGAATAGTATTCAAACACCTCTTAAACACGTCGTATAACACAGTCTGTGCTTATACTAAGACACAAGGAACCTCGGGCTAGGTCAGCAGGTGGATGGGTGACCACTCTCCTTACCGTTGGTTAGAGCAGATTGGAGGGTTCGAATTTATCGAAAGCTTGTGTAACAGCTTCGTTATTCTCGTCAACTGCTCGGCAGTCCAGAAGTGAAGGAACCTGTTTGACGGTCAAAGTTACACCGGCCATTCGGATGGGACGTAAAGCCGATGGTCACCTTGGTACTTTTCGACAGGAGTAGGCTACGTGTCGGTACCGGCTTCCCCTCCTCCCTTCCTCATTACCATTCACCAATCATCACTCATGAGGCTAAAGAGAGCATTGTGCCCTACACTGGTCTTAATTACAATAAAATAAATAAATAACACACCACAGAAGGAATACTTACGTCCAACGTGATATACACGTGTGTTTTAAAGTCACGTTTCCGAGCGCTGCGGAGGAAGAACTGAACAGTGACCAACTTCACACCAACTGCGAGCGCGAATAGGAAGGAAGTGAAGGTTGGTGTGTAGTTTGGGAAGTGCGAGAAGTCCCTCATGATTGATATGTTCACTAAGTGAGCTTCTACAGCGATGGCTGAGACGACGACCTTCAAGATTATGGTAGCCATGTTGGAAGGGGAGAGGGGGGTGTATTGAAAACCAGGCCTAAACACTGAACATGTTGTGTATTTTGTACGTTAACCGTGATATTGCTACGGAAACGATGGTGTGTTGTATAACAAATAACAATACTTTTGGGGTAGTTCGTCAACTTTGGGGGATTATTGATAAAGCTTTCTCAACATATCTTGAAAATAGTAGGCCTAGCAACCACGTCTCTATTTCTTAACATCTACTTGATACTATAGTGATCATTTATTGGATACCTGAAAGCTCCAAACACAGTGGGCGTGACTAATGACGAGGCTTGTGCATTAAGCAGGATACCGCCTATAGGAATATACGAAAGAACGCGAGGAATCTATTGGTTTTCGACGAGTTCGTTCATTGAGTGCATGTAGAGTGCATGTGAGGGGCAGAATAACCCTGATATCCAAACAGTTCACAGCAAAGGCCGCATATGAAAGTCATTAATGAAAAGCAACGCATGTGAGAATACAAGAAATGTGAATAAAACCGTTGAAATAGGGCTTTTACTCAATCAACCCTAAAATCAAAATATTGAAATTTAAAAACGAAATTCACTCTAAAATCACATCATTTTTACACAACTCTACTATAACTAGGTATGGAGTGTGGAGATAGCAAGAAGAAAATACCCAAGATTAATTGTTTAGGTATCAATCCCAGTATTCACCTAGTGACTAATATCTCTAGGGAAACCTATGTTCATTATTACCGGTAGTGGAATCGAACCCAGTATCTCCCGCAAGATAGTATTGATAGATATAAGTCTACCGCTGAACCATCTTTATCGTCAAACTATGTTAATCTACTCAGCTTTTGAGTGCAGTGACTAAGAAAAACCTCAGGGAAAACCTTTCGTTTATCATTACCGGTAGTGGAATCGAACCCATCTCCCACAAGATAGTATTGATAGCGTAGGTCTACCTCTGACCTGAGTCACCTTTGTCGTCAAACTATGTTAATGTATACAGCATTCGAGTACTGGCCAGACACCTTCTGTACATATAACCTTGTTTCTTTATTGACTGGAGATAAACATGTGAATATAATTGCTGGGAGTAATAATTGAGTGTTCGGAGTTGTCTGGAGTGGAGTCACGCGCGCGTTTAAGCGGAGATTCAGTTGCCGATGTTGGGTCGGCCGGGATAGGCCGAGGCGAGGGGAACCAAAGAGGTAAGAGAATTGACTGTTGTTACGATAATAAACACCCCCCCAGGACTATTTTGACTGTTTTGACCGTTAGGGCAAACTGTTTTCTGCTCCCAAGAAGAAGTTCACACATCTGAAATTTTGTACTATTATTATTACATTATTATTATTATTATTAATACATTACATTTTACATACTAATAATAACAACCTTTATTGGTTTCTGCAGCCATAGCTGTTGCCGTAAGACACAGAATAACAAACAATTTATATCAAAACGAAAATAGAAACAAATTACACTTATACACAACACTTATTACAAAATACAATTTATAAACAAACTAAATAAAATTAAGAATACAAATGGTGCCTAAAGATGAAAATAGACCATCGCAATACGGCCAGAACAATTTCTTCGGTAAAACTTGATGGTAATTTAATTTAATTTTAATTTGTTTTTACATTTCTCTATAGTTCAAGTTTACAATTAAGTTATTAGATAAGGCATTAAGCATTCGACGTATTATTTAACCAAATCCATGTCACGTAATATGCTTGGATCGGCCGTCGGTTGTAGTTAAAACATAGCCTAAACAAAGGTTTTGAAACATGTGTAGGCCTACATTGTGAATAAATAAGTTAGAAAGTGTAATTTTAAATAACGAACATTCTGCACTGCCAATGTTTTAATTATTCTAAAAAATATTCACACTGATATAAATTGTGAATACAGATATCCCGCTGTACATGTTGGGGGGGGGGGGAGGGAGGGGTCGTAATTATAGACAACGTAATGGGAATGCGTTTTCTCTTCGATTTTTAATTTTTAATTAAAAAAGTTTTGCCCTTGATTTTTGTTATGGGTGTGGAACGTTCCTTTAATCACGTGGTGCGTTTAAAACGCAAGGCAAATTAAAGTGGTGACCACTTACGGTGACCACTGTTCTTTTGTTTAGATAATTGAAAACCTTACCTACTGTAGTGGATGTTGTGAATTTCGGCCAAATATTTTAATAAGTAAAGTTTATAATTGGTTGATATTAAGCCTTAACAGAACGCAAGAAAAATGTTGTCACACGGAAAAAATTCATTAGGTGGCCTTCTGTAACGGGTGACTACCTACGGTGACCACTATTTTTTTGTTTAGATAAATATAAAGCACACATCCTGTTGTTGATGATGTGAATTTCAGCCAAATAGTTTGATAAGAAAAGTTTTTAATGGGAAGACTTAAAGAATCAACACAACGCTAGAGTCATGCTATCACACGGATATATTTCATAACGCGGCCTACTTTATGGGGTAACCACCTATGGTGGCCACAGGTTTTTTTTTTTGATCATGGAAAAGCACACCTACTGTACTGGGTGTTGTGAATTTTAACTAAAAATTTTTATAAGTGAAGTTTTTAATGGGTAGACTTTAAGCCTTAATACAACGCAAGAGTCATGCTGTCACACGGAAATATTTCGTAGAGTGGCAAATTTTAAGGGGTGACCACTTACGGTGACCACTGTTTTTTTGTTTAGATAACTAAAAAGCACACCTTCTGTAGTGGATGTTGTGAATTTCTGCCAAATATTCCCATAAATGAAGTTTTAAATGGGTAGAATTAAAGCCTCAACACAACGCAAGAAATATGTTGTCACACGGAAATATTTCATAAGGTGGCCTTCTGTAACGGGTGACCACCTACGGTGAGCACTGTTTTTTTGTTAAGATATTTGATAAGCACACATTCTGTCGTTGATGATGTGAATTTCCGTGAAATAGTTTGATAAGAAAAGTTTTAAATGAAAAGACTTAAGGAATCAACACAACGCTAGAGTCATGCTATCACACGGATATATTTCATAACGTGGCCTACTTTATGGGGTGACCACCTACGGTGACCACTGTTTTTTTGTTAAGATAAATATAAAGCACACTTACTGTAGTGGATGTTGTGAATTTCAGCCAAATATCTTTATAAGTGAAGTTTATAATGGGTAGATATTAAGCCTTAACAGAACGCAAGAAAAATGTTGTCACACGGAAAAAATTCATTAGGTGGCCTTCGGTAACGGGTGACTACCTACGGTGAACACTGATATTTTTGTTTAGATAAATGAAAAGCACACATACAGTCGTTGATCATGTGAATTTCAGCCAAATATTATGATAAGTTAAGTTTTTATTGAGTAGGCATTAAGCCTCAACACAATGCAAGAGTCATGCTGTCACACGAAAATATTTCATAATAAAATGGCCTACTATAAAATGAAAAAGCGAAGGACTTTGTCTAAAAATCAGTCTAACATGAAACTCACACAGTCACGTATCTTATTGGCTTCTGAGTATAATATATATTGTTCTTCCGTACTCCTGGTATTGTGACAACATTGAAAGTAATTCATATTTTATTTGTGTATGTAATTAATTGAGTCCTTCAATACATATGTATTGAAGGACCTAATTAATTAAGAGATCCGATATGTGATCCGATATTAGAGCCTATATCAGAGCGTCCTGACGAGGGGACTCAAAGCGGTCCTGAAACGCATCAACATGGTTTTAGACGAGTGTGACCTATGTGGCGGAATAACCCGACTTGTAAGACTATTAACGACTCACGACACGACACGAGTCGTTCTGACGAAGAGACCCAGAGCGGTCCAGAAATGTGTTAACATGGAATTTGGTGTGTTACCGCTATCGACGTGGCGCAACAAACCCGTTGTGTTTTTAATTTTAATAACATTAGCCCGGGCCACGAAAGCCTTTGTATTTTATATGAGAAAACTTGTTTACGGTTAACCAATCATCACGTTTATATTTGAAATAAATTCAATGTTTCGACGATGTATAAAGTCGTCTTTCTCAAGATGTACAAAAAAGAAACACAAGTAAAAAAAAACACAACAACCAAACACGTTTACACCAAAACACTGCCACAGCGAAACACTTTTACATCACTGGGTAGCTCTAAAGTCACTCCACAGCAACTTTGGGGCTGGGGACATCACATATGAGTGAGGCTTGACCAACCAAATGTGAGTATTGGTGAAAGCCGCCCGCTGATTGGCTCCGACCGACACGCCCATCTGTGACGTCCCCAGCCCCAAAGATGCTGTGGAGCGACTTTAGCAAGCTGTTTGGACTTGTTTTACCCCCTTGAGATACTGCAGCAGTTCTTTGTCTTCTTTGACAATGATCAGCAACAGTGGCGTAAAGGAGACCCCCGCCGCCCCCGCGAAGCGGGGGGGCCCGCTGTCTAGGGGGGCCCGGCTCGCCAGAAGTACAGCTCTTGTTGTTTCGTCATCAAATTTTAAATGTTGACAATTTGGACCTATTGTTCTTTGGGGCCATACGGGGAAGGAAATTGGAGGAATGAGACAATTTAAAGGAATATATTTAAAAATACTTTTGGGTGTATGAGGTTAGGGGTTCCTCTTTTCTGTAGTTTTACAATCGACACTGCTTATATGTGTGTGAAGTGTATTAAAATAAATGTAAATGTGTGCTGTTAATGTTAAATTTACTAAATTTGCACTAGTGGATGTAATTATCTGTTGCAAATAACAACTTAATAATAATAAGCAACTATATTGAATCCTGAACATATTGAATCTTCCACGGGCCCGGACGGGGGATAGCTATCATATTATGTATTGTACCATTGTCCGATTCTGGAACGTGTTTCAGGCGTGTAAAACGTCATATATGAAGAAAAAATTCGCCTGCGGCGAATTTACCTCCCCCGGCTGGGACTTTCGCCCCAGACCCCCCACTTGCTTAGGATATTCAACCCCCCCGAGGCGTATCGAGGAATTCACAGTGAGGGGGGCTCACTGTGAATTCCTCGATACGCCACTGGCCCTCATGTTATTTCTTACTATTTGGGTCACAGTAGCAACATACCGAAAAGTCATTTTCAGATATTAAAATAATTTTAAAAATATATATATATTTGAGAAGCGGCACTGCAGCATGCCTCAAGACAGTCTTAAAGGGGTTCTCACCCGCTAGATTTATTTTTTACCATATGATCTACTGCACCACACGAATCGATAATGAACCATTAAACATCGTGAGTTGAAACCTGTGAATTGTTATTAATTAATGAAATTTCTGGTTAACTGCCGCGGCGACTGTTCGTGTCAGCCGGCTTTTGGTGCGAGTGTACTCGAAGCGATATATATCTAGACGGCCTTGGTGTACTCCATTGGACACCGCATAGCAGACCGCGTTCATTGTGCATGCGTTGACTATTTCCCCTCCCAATACTACTCTCCCTCTCTCTCTCTCTCTCTCTCTCTCTCTCTCTCTCTCGCTTGGCTTACTTGACACCAACTCGACAGTCGACACCCGCCGACTCGACGTGCACAGCAACGCACAGCAACGCTCAAAACGAAATGGAGCACCCGATTACACATCTTTATTTTGTACCTGAACGGAAGCTCCGATTACAAAACCAAAATAAACGAAATACGCAGAAAAGAAAGACGCAGCGAAAAGTATTACATCATTTTTTTTTTTGGAGCAGAATCCTCCAAGGTCCCAAGGCATACAGGTCGTCCCAATGCTATTTCTTATGGGAGATTTTCGCCGATGGGACCTAGCTCGAAAATCACTAACTTTGATATTTTTTTCCCGGGTTATGGTGAACCCGATTTCTTTTCATTTAGTCGCTAATTTCATAGGTAATCAGCCTTTGTTAAACATATTTTTTTGGTGTAGCGGGTGAGAATCCCTTTAAAGCTCTCTCAGTATACTCAGCATAGGGTACGTTCCGTAACCTGCTAATACTGCCCGACGTTGATCACGGGCGGGCTAGTTTGGGCACGTTCGGGCACGAAACGTTTCGGAACGCGTGGTAGTGGTTACATGGGACAGCCTTAACCTACAAGCCTCAATACACCTTGCTGAAATAATATACATTAACGATATAACTCATTTTCCCTAATTTTCTCGGCCTCTTCATTCGTCACTCTAATGTTTTGGTGTCGCCAGTGGCCTCATCAAGAAACCAAACTTAAAACTTAAAATAGTCCTTGGA
This sequence comes from Isoperla grammatica, assembly GCA_945910005.1. Classification (NCBI taxonomy): domain Eukaryota; kingdom Metazoa; phylum Arthropoda; class Insecta; order Plecoptera; family Perlodidae; genus Isoperla; species Isoperla grammatica. Next base: position 17,404,688 of record OX246741.1, on the reverse strand, counting down.
CCTCACTACACCTGCAGACGCCATATTTCTCGCGCGATATGCTATAGAAACACAACACACCCAGAATGCCCAGAGAAAAACGTCGGGCGTTACGGGCGCGCCCAAGGCGCTACCTGAGCAGGTTACGGAATGCCTGTGAGCATGTGGAGAACGTGTTTCGGAATGCTTTGGGCATCTTTGGGCGCGCCCAAAGACAAATTAGCAGGTTACGGAACGTACCCATAAGTGTGAACTGTGAGCAGGCCAAGCAGTTGAACATGGACGCCATGATTGACAGCTTGGCTCGCCAGTTACAAGAATGCTCGTCGCTTGTGATATTTACAATTTAAAGATGATTGTGTGGGGGTATTAGGGCTCAAGTAAAAGTTTATTTCGTTATGTAATAGACTTTGCTCTTAATTAACCCCATGTAGGGGGCCCGAAACGATTCTTGCGGGGGGGCCCGGGCGATTTGCGTTACGCCACTGATCAGCAACACTGATTGTTGGCTGGAAACACCTGCTGGATTTTGAGGGTAGTCACAATCGGTGTTCCATCTAATAATACATAATATAGGTAGAAGGATAGACCCCAACAGCCTAGCTGAATTGTAGACCGTTGTGGTATAGAGATTAAAGACCACATATATATGGGACAACACAAGTTTTCCGAGACGTTTCGGTACAAGACCTTTATCACTCGGGAGTAAGAAGACCTAATTACTAACTACTACGGGTTATTCCGCCACGTCGTTGACACTTACTTGACATGTCGACGTTTCTGGAACTCTATGGGCCCTGTCATCAGGACAGTCCTGATGACAGGGTAATAATAACTCGGGCCACGAAAGCTTGAAGTGTTTTAATATACATATTTTATATTATATATTTGATTTTTTTAAATTTTGTTTTGTTAAATTTGGTCAAATTTTGTTAAATTTAGTAATGCATTTAATAAATTCACTTAAACACATTTAATACATCTAGTATTTACCGTTGCACTCTTCAAATCAAACTAGGCCTATACCCTGTAGTTTAAGGTATGTTCATGATATTTTACGTTTTAAATGCAACACAAGATTAGTTTTTTCATCCACCGGTACAAATATGTGTTTTGAGCCGGCGGATGAAATATTCACACTACGAAAACTATAACAAATTGTTTTTTCCTAACTTCTTAGTACAAACAAAAACAAAGGTGAGTTTACAATATTATACAACAAAATTCAGCTTTTACACTTTATTTTTGACTCCATAAGGAACACAATTTGACTTTGCAACGCCATATCGAGAGTAATTACGCCACAAAAAAATTTAAAAATTTGTTTTGAACGTTTAGTATGACCTTATTTTAGATCCATTCTCTATAAGTGTATTTGTATGGATATTTAATAAAATGAAATTTGCTCTGGTTGGCACCTTAAAAATGATCATGTTTATGCAGGAGTGATCTTGCTACGTAGTTACTATGAACAACATGGTTGACATTGCGCATCCTTGAAGTGTTTTCTGAACGGAGTCTTTGAAACGATTAGCCACCGTCATACATTCGTTCTCCATTTCTAATGGTGTGTCCAATCGTTGCCATTCAATTTGTTCAAGTACTTAGTGAATATATTACATTACAACTCATTTCTCCTTTCGTAGTTGACCTGTTAAATAGAAAAATACACAACGCATGGAGGCGGAGGGGGAGGGTGATTCTTTGAACTTTGAGAGCGATAAGATAAGACACAATCTTTCTGTGATTATCTTTTTTAATTTTGACTTCATTTCCTGACCGTTGTTTTTAATTTGTTTTTTATTTATACAACGCTGTTTGGACATTGCATTTATAGAGTTGTTTCATGAGTGCAGCATGCTCTAATAATACAAGTTACTGCGCTCGCTCTATCTATGCAAATAACCTTGAACGATTGGTGAGAATTACGTTATCTCACTGTTTTCCGGGAGATTGTGGTGAATTGTAAATTAATCAATTCATGATGTGTATTTATTTATTATTTACCTACTTATTATCTGATTTGATATATTTGTGGAATAGATATACATTGTAAATTAATGAAGTCGTTGTTATATGATGGTATAAACGTAAATCTAGTTATTAAGTTATTGTAAACACTATTGTAACCACAAATTGTAAAAAAATACGTTTGGTCAAGCAGAAGAAAAGGCCTCATGGCCTAAAGCTTCGCCAAACTAAAAATAAAGACTCGTTATTATTATTATTATTATTATTATTATTATTATTATTATTATTATTATTATTATTATTAAATCCCAGTAATAATTTGATAGAATGATTATTTTACCAGGATGCCAAATTTTATGGAAACAAGGTAAAGAGATATTTTTAAAATATTTTTTTAAACCACTCACTTCGAAGCGGGAATAGAACCCCGGTCCTCCGTTCGTCGTTCGTCGGTTCGTCGTCATAAAGGGAACAAAACGGGGTTGATGAGCGTTTAGGTCACAAAGAGAGGGCCGGCCTGGAAGAGGATGAGAAGAGTGACAGACAGACGAAAAGCCGAAGAAAAGTGATGAACTGATGATGAATTAGAAATAGGGTGATTTAAGATATGCACGAGAGCTCTCTTTGCGGACACCGGTCACCACGACGACGAACCCACCTCGACCGAGAGAATCCACGAAGTTAATTCATTAAAAAGTTCCGTTTACTTGGGGAGCGAGAGGATCATGCGAAGGGGAGAGGGGGGGGGGGGGGAGTACCACACTTTATAACCAGTAACTACCGAAAGAAACGAAACAGTGCCTGTGACGTAAATGACGACCCAGACAAGTTTTGCAATGAAACCAGTTTGGCGATCCCTGGTTTTGAGCGGAAAGGTGAATGTCGCGAAGCTACGAGATATCATGATAGCGCTAACAGTCGGGACGAGTACTTCAGGTTTGGAACTGTTGTTTGGTTTCTCGAAACTTCGTGGTTGAGACAAGTAAGTAGACAGTGTTATTGTTTTTTGTTGGGTTGTGTGGCTCGTTGGTATTGTAGGTTTATTCCTGTAAAAAGTCCAGGGCTCGATTCTAAGTTCAGGCTGGGGTTCTTTACCTTTGAAATGTGACTTAAATCTATGTGTATGATACTGGCTTATATGTAAACTGTGACTTAAGAGTACCGAGGCACAATAAATGGTATAATGTCATCCAGAGAAAATTTGTTCTTACAACTAAGTGGGTTGACGATAAATACTAATGTATTTATTTATTTATATAAGATAGAAATACTTTGATTACCGTTGACAGCTTTATCTGTGTTTTTCCTAATTCTACCCTCCCTAAAGAAAAATAAGTGCATGCGTTAAAAAGATCGTAAATTTATTATTTCTTTCTTTCTTTAATGTATATTTTATTTCTTGTTTTAAAACTTATATACAATTAAGTACAATCAATACAACTGTACATTACCCACGAAAAATACTAAAAATACGAAAGAATAAACTGAATGCGGCAATAAATGTAACACCGACAATGTCACAAAACAGCTAAACTGAACATATAAATAAAATGAACATATAAATAAAGCGAAATATTCGACATTAGCTTTCGAATAGATCCTAAAACAACTAATAATCAATAAATTGCCATATCACAGAAATACACACAATTTTATTGTGAAAAGAAAGGAAGTTAATTACAAAGAAAACCAACAAACGGTGGAAGAGAGAAATCAGGAAAGGAAAGGAAAGGTAAATAAGTGAAGGAAATGAAAGCTTTCTTTTAAAATGTCTCTTCCAAAAACTTTACTCCTCCCTTATCAAGATTCACCCAGTCCGCCCTTATCCACATATACATTCTGAACGTTGGAAGTCCACTAAGGCCGGTATTATAACTGCCCACTATTTATTATCAACGAGAGTAGCTTGTTTCCTCCATGGCAACCACCAATCACAAGCGAGGTTTCCACGGAGCGAAAGGTTAGCCCCGGAGTAAATATTGAGCCGGCCGTCATTCTCTGTACAATCTTCCAAGAAAAACATCCAGGTATGAGACGGACCACGTGACAGTTCTATCCCTAATCGATTAGCTCGACTCGAGGGATCGCTCGCAACGAATCGAGACCATTAGTACATAAAGCTCTAGGCGGGAAGAAGTATGGCGCCACTTGTCCTGGCGGTAGCGTCGGGAACTAACCTACGACATTTGCGTTAGTGAAGAGTTGGTGGGAACAGTCCTCAAGACCACATGGTAACCACATTCGCATCTTTATAAATGTTTACTGAATGTTTTTATATAAACAAATTGTTTATTTGTTTTATTTACACGGACTATAAGACGGCGATAGTTGTTCGTATCCCGGTATTTATACAAACGCGCAAAATTTATATTATTTCAGTGATATTGTGAGAACGCTATATAATATTAATACTATTGAATATTGGTAATTATATTGAAGTGATTGAATATTGAATATTGAATGGAGAATATTGATTATATTATTAATACTGAAAACGCGTTCAATAACCAACAAGTGATCTCGTAAGAACAATAAACTGGATTCAAAAAGTTTAAAATGTTTTAATTGTCACTGTTGTTATTTTGTAACTTATTAGTTACAAATTCTTAGTTTATCTCCCGAAATAACAATGTTAGCGATAACAATATTTCATATTTTTTTTTTTCTAGGTTTTAGTTCTTACAAATCCACCCTTATTTGAATATTGCGTAGCGTTCTCAAGATAACTAATAAACACCTCAATTTAAAACCTAGCGAAATTTCCCTAAAAAGAAATCAACCCCAAAGTATGTGTTCTTGCCTGTACAGACGCCCCTGTTGGAGACCCACCCCGTCCCAGCAGCGATGACGTCACCCAAAGATGACGCATGCGCAGCTGCACTGGGCAACTTCGGGCTGTGGCAGGCCCGAGCTTGTTTCCTGATCGCCCTGGTCAAGATCCCCTCCGCGTGGCACATGGCGGCCATTTTGTTCACTGCGCCCTCGCCAGACGCCGGAGACTTCTGGTGCGCGCGGGGGCTGGAGGGGTGGGAGAACTACTCGCGTCCGGTGACCTTGGAGGGTCAGGTACAGTGATACTTTCGCGAGATATTATAAAAAAAACATAAAAAATAAACAGAACGAGTGAAATAACAGTAGAATGGAGACGCTCGCTACTCTCTCTCAATAAATTAAACTTCAAATTTTCACGGATGTAGGCCTATGTTAATGTTTGTTTTAAATTAACCTCATCTTGAATATCTAGAAAAATAAGGAATATGGGCTAGGGAGAGACAAGTTGAAGTATCCATTTAGATATTTCCGGCGAAAAACCCATTTACAACAAACATTAATATAATATGTTTATATAAAATATCAAAATCAGCAGAGAAACAAATATATTGTGTAACCAATTTGGTTAGTTTACATAAAATTAATTAAAGAAATTATGCCAGTTCTAACTAAGGAATTTATAATTTAATACTTTGCATTTTAAGAGGTTGTAATTTTCTCATATCAATACACAAATGGATGCATTTCAAAATCGTAACCAAGTTGCCTAAAATCCCCACGCCTGTTGTGGCGAAATTCTTCGTTATGTAATCGTACACACTCAAAAACCGTTCATATTTGTTTAAGCTTTTACCACACACGTTTAATTCCCAGTGCAAACAAATTTAAATAGTTAAACAACACTTCAAGAAACATCCAAAGACCCCGCCTTCTCTTTGTTGATATAGTAATGACCTCTTATCCAAATGGCAGTAGCTGAAATCCTTATATATTGTGAGGTTTACTGAAACCAAACAAAGTTAAGTTGGAGAACCTTTAACAGCTCAAATCTAAGTTCTAAAAATAACTTTTATTACTGTGGTGCTGCCGACGGTAAATAGGTAGGCCTAAGCGTGAATAGATATAAGCTAAGAGAGAGGACGACTTTTTTCTTACAGTTTTTTTTATCCACAAGAAGTATGAAAATACGATACAAACTACGTCCTACCTCGTGTATATTTATCACTAGTGCAACAATTATGCATGTATGCAGCTAAGTTTGCTCACTCGTCGAATGTCATTATGTTATTAATTAATGTTTCAAAAGGCAATCAGCGGTACAGTTTGTTTAAGCAACATGCAACGCTCCACTTCACATAGAATTTTCAATGAGAACACGCCGTTAGTAACCGTAACAACGATATCGATATTTCAAGACGAATCCCGCTCTTGTCCACCCCGAAAGTACAATGATAAGCAATAGCATTTAATTTTCAATATTAGTTCTAAGAACACCAACAATTTCCAAAGCAAATTTATTTAAGTTATTTTGGGACTAGATTCAATGCTAATTATATTTCATAGGAGACCTTCCCAGGGCCAATCTTCAAGTGACATATCTCTGAACCAGTTTCTTTAATATTTTGTAGCGTTACTAAGAACCTTTGATTGTGAATGTCTTAATAATTGAGACTCAAAATCCAGTCCAGAAAGCTAAAGTATGACGTGTCAAGTGATATTGGTAAACTCTAGGGTAATTATGGCTTGGAGCTGAGCACTTTTCGTACTCACTTTATTCTGTATTCCTTGGCGATATTGATCATGTGCGTAGTACATAATTGTTATTTCATGATTTATCTGTAAGCTCCAGTGATTGTCAATACAAATAGTATCTTCTTTCATATTAAATTATCGTTTTGAAGTTGCATCGATTTGACAACACAATCACGTTAAATATGGCAATATGGCGGACGTGGAGGGCGCAGCTGTTCGGAGCACACAGGAAGTGTGAAGGCCTATCTACCTGACATCCCACGAAAGTTGGGACAGGTTAGGGGGTCAATTATATTATGTTGAATTTGCTGAGCCTACGCCTAGGCCTAGCTGCAACAATAATTTGATAATCTTCAAAAGTAACTGTAATATTATAATGTAAATCAAAATAAATGCAATTAAACATTGACCAGTAAAAATAACAATTTACACAAAACTTTGGCGTTTTTCAATGAAAAAAGTGAGTACGGAAAGTGCTCAGCTCCAAGCCATAAATACAAACTTTTGTCTCATAGATGATGGACCCCTGCAATATCTACGAAGCAGCCCACACCACATTCACTGCCGCCGTCAGTGACCGGAAGCGTCATGCACCCCAAGAGAACCACACAATCAGTGCCTGCGACCAGTTTCAATTCAACACTACCGCTGGACACTATCGCTCTGTCGTCACAGATGTAAGTACACTCATAGTTCTCACTTCTCATGAAGCATCAGGCATACATGACTAATCCTTTGTTCCAGCCATGAATGAATGAACTTTGCTTTGTGAAACGGCACCTAGATATTGGCGGTAACTGGTAGTGTCATGTTAGTGAACCTTCTATTATTTTTGGTTGCCTGATCGTTTATTATTATAACTACAGGCTTTGTCGTTGGTAAAGTCCATCAAGGTCGATGGTAAAGTTGCCCCGAAACAACCTTACAGATAGATGCTTTCGTCATTGCCGAGTGATTCGTTGCCAACCAACGAATCCCAATTTTCAAATACCGAACAACAATAATATTAATTTCCGGATGTCACGAAAAAGTTTTTTTTTTCAAGATTAAATTTGTATTGACGTGTCATCACGATTAATAGGTAAGATAACGCATGGCTCTCCAATCTACGCTGCTTCCTTCTCACTCACGAGAGGGAGGGAAGAAATGTCTGACGGAACAAAGAAAGAGCTGGGATAAGTAAAACGAACAAACTTTTCCGACCTCGAAAGTTTGGTGTCTTCAACTCGATGTTAAACGAATTCTAACAGGAAAACTTAGTGGGCATTGACTGGTTCTTTCCGTTACTATTTTTACCTCTTCATCTTTCTGGTAGCCTGATAAATCTTTGTTCAAGTTGCAGCTGATATGCGACCGAGTAATACTAATGAGTGTGTCACACTCACAGTTTTTCTACCTCTTTATGTGGCTGTTTGCCTGATAGATCTTTGACCTCATTATGTTGCTGGTAGCCTGATAAAACACATAACTTTGTTCTAGTCTAGTGGCAGCTTGTATGCGACCGTGCAGTAAAGTGCCTGTGTTGCAGTTCTTCTACCTCCTGCCTGCCTGATAAAACAAATAACTTTGTTCTAGTGGCAGCTGGTATGCGACCGTGCAGTACTAGTGCCTGTGTCGCAGTTCTTCTACCTCCTTATGTTGTTGGTAGCCTGATTAAACACATAACTTTGTTCTAGTGGCAGCTGGTATGCGGCCGTGCAGTACTAGTGCCTGTGTCGCAGTTCTACCTCCTTATGTTGCTGGTAGCCTGATAAAACACATACCTTTGTTCTAGTGGCAGCTGGTATGCGACCGTGCAGTACTAGTGCCTGTGTCGCAGTTCTACCTCCTTATGTTGCTGGTAGCCTGATAAAACACATACCTTTGTTCTAGTGGCAGCTGGTATGCGACCGTGCAGTACTAGTGCCTGTATCGCAGTTCTTCTACCTCCTTATGTTGCTGGTAGCCTGATAAAACACATAACTTTGTTCTAGTGGCAGCTGGTATGCGACCGTGCAGTACTAGTGCCTGTGTCGCAGTTCTTCTACCTTCTCGGTATCCTGGTTGGTGGGTTCCTCTGTACGAAACTCCTGTCGACGTTTAGTCCGCGGAATCTTCTCCTCGCTGGAGTTGTCGTCCAGATATTGGCCGGCATCGGCTGCGCTTACTGCGCTCAGTTCGAGCTGCAAGTCGCTCTGCGCTTCGCTTCGGCTGTAGCCTGCGCGCACATGTTCACCAGTGGATACATGCTATGTGAGTTAGCTAGCTGTTCGTTAAGTCATCCCACGTTTTTAAACCTTAATTTAGAAGGCAGAAATAACCAATAAATAGAAATTTGTTATGTTTTTTTAGTTTCCCACGCGAGTTTGTTGTTGCTAGTTTACTTTTGATGTATAATGTAGTATATACTATATGAATTACCCACAAACCTTAAAAAACATAATACAATTTTAATAAAGAATTGTCTATTTTTAATAATTTCCATTATCTAACTAAAAAGTCAACGAAACGGGTAAATTTATTAGATGAGCGTAGCGAAGCGGAGTGAATCTTTCCATACAACTCGATCGGCGCTTTGTCTGTGTGTATGTATGTCTGTATGTATGTATGTGTGTGCGCTAAATTTTGTTCGTCGCGCACAGGTCAAACGGCTTGACGTATATGGCTGAAATTTTCGGGCAACGTACGTGACCACTAAACTCGATGCTGTTAACATAACCAGCCAAATTCGTCAAAATGCCAACCTACAAAAAAATAATTACTGAAAAAAATAATTTGTTTATTTATTTAATTAAATGAAAACTTACAAACGGATTTAAATAATGTTTCACATGTAGGTTTATATAAACAGTACCAACCATTGACAATAATTTCAAAATTGTACGTTTATCCGCCATGTTGTAAAAAAATATTGTTTATTTACAACAATAATTTCTTCATTTGTACAGTGTTCCGCCGATATGATTCGCATTTGCGGACTTTTGCAATTAGATGCACATAGTATACTCCAAAAATAGCGTACGTAACAATACCTCTGCAATATTCTTTGGAATTTCGATAGCTGTCATAGAATGGCTACAATGACATTCGATGCCAACCTACAAAAAATTAACAACTGAAACACGTGTTTTGTTATTTATTTATTTTAATTAAAACTTACACACAAATATTAATGATTTTTTATATGTCGGTCAACAACAATAGTTCCAACACTTGACAACAGTTTCAAAATTGTAGCTTTAACCGCCATGTTATAAACAAATATTGTTTATTTACGGCAGTAATTTTTTTCGTTTTTACAGTGTTCCACCGATATGCTTCGCATTTGCGGACCGTTAAAGTAAGATGCACATAGTATGCTGCCGAAATGGCTTACGCAGTCAGACCTTTCTCATTATGTATTTGGAATTTTGATAGCTATCATAGAATGGCTACAATGACGTGTTATGTTTTATGACCTTCACGGCAAACATGCAAATGTAAACAACGAACTTGGTCGACAAATTAAAAAGCTTTTATTATGATTTAAAAGCGGGTTATTGTATGAATTATTAATATTACATTTTAGATATAGTCTGTATTTACATTATGGAACTTTCCATACACTGATAAGTTTAATAGTTTATGAATTAGAGCCTATTGAGTAGACCACGGTCGAATGAATTTATGCGGAAATGCATCAACTTGAAGGTTTTAATTTCTTTAAAGAAAACTTCTTAACGGATTTAAACAATATTTCGTGCATTTATTAGCAACATATCAAAAAACAATATACTTAAGTTATAAGTTTGTAACTTGATCCGCCATCTTGTAAAAAAGTCATATGTTTATGATAAAGTTATTTTTTTTTAAAGAGTAATATGATATGCAAATGATTTATTTGATTTGATACATTGAAAAAAATCGCTCATCTGTCAACGCGGAGCGTTTTCCTAGTTTCTATATCTAGATTCTAACATGTGTTCAGCGATAGTGCCTTGGTAACAAATGAGTTTAGCGAATACGACGGAGACGAAACCGAAAAAAGAAATAGAGTTTGAAAATGAGAAAATTATCGCGAACTGTCTCAACTCAAGACAATAACGATAGAAAACAAAATTATCTAACAGGGAATTCTTGTTACGGTTAACTAGAATCACAGCAATCCCAATCACTGAAAACAACATTTATTCCAATTGCGACAAATGGTTTGGAATGTTTTAATTGCAACGTTAGATTAATTGGCGTAGTTTATCTTTCTCCCAGTTCGCGAATCATTAATTGGCGTCCTCAATACCAGACGACGCACTCAGATAATAATGGTGTGATATTGTCCTAGTCGTAAAACAATGTCACTTTCAAATGACTGACGCTTAGTGATTGGCTATTTCATTTAGAATGCCGTCGATTTCATTTGACCCTATTGAACCCAATGCTGGCTGGGCTGGCATGGCATGCGCCAATGTCAATACAGTTAATGCAGTCTGTATATATAAAACCAGTCATCTAGCGCGAATACTTGACAATACAAATGAATGTATACAGCGATTTGACCGTTGGTCTTACTAGGTCTATGTCAGTATTTTTTATTAATATTTCATATTTCATAGACCTGAAATTTTTGTCAACATGAATTTATTTATTTATTTATTTATCCAGGACACATAATATGTATACATTTACAGGTTTAATTGTAATGCATAATATTATTTAGAACAGTTTTCACCGTTTAGTTCATAAATCCTTATGTTAGGTCTAGGCTATTGTTAGATTAAAACTAAATATGTGGATGTTTAGGCCTATATGCCTCTATTCCATTTAACATATATAGCCCTCTATTGCAGAGGTTCTCAACTTTTGTTGAATCTATGGACCCCATATCACTTTCCAACGAATTTAGTGGACACCTGAACCCTTAAAACCATAAACACATAAACACCTAAACTCCTAAACAACTCTACACAACATTATATACGTGACTTAGGGTCAAATACATAGTCTCTCCTCACGTGCTCCTCAACTCAGCCTTTCCTCAGACTCGCCCAACCACCAATCACAGAGCAGCATTGGCATGTGGACTGCTCTGTGATTGGTGGTTGGGCAAGTCTGGGGAAAGGCTTAGTTGAGGAGCAACTGAGGAACGACTATGCATTTGATCCTCAGAGTAGTGGAACTCTACTTCGGCAGGTTATGGGTCCATCCACGGATGTAAACTTGAACAGTGAACTTGACACTTGGGGTCTTATTCTAAAGAGTCAAAGAAGCTAGCGTTAGAGAGCCAGAGAGTCGTTAAGCATTTTAACTTCACCAATCTACCATCTCTTTCATCAATTAATTTGTAATAAACTAACCGACTATATTATATTGTGTCATATCCGCGAATGAAATACACTTTTCACACACAAGATTAGTAAAGAAACGTGACAGAGCGTGCATGAGAGCGCTCCTCAAAAATGTTGTTTACTCAAATTATTCAAGGCCACGGTGACAAAGATATTATTTTGCGCTATTTATAAAACCAGTCTACAGAGTTCAAATCTGTGTTCGTGATTGGGTAGGTTATAACTCTCATTTGTCATGTAAGTACATTGATGATACACATAGGCGTAACTACGGGGGGGCGAGGGGGGTCGCCGCCCCCCCTAGTTCGGTCAAGAAGGGGCATGGGGGGGGGCAAAATGCAATTTATTATTGGTTTCACCCGCTGTTGCGACCGGGAGAAATGTCACTATTTGCTATGCAATTATCCCTGTTTAATAGATATCATAATATATTTGTAAGGAACTCGTGTCTAAATAATATCAACCTATCTTACAGAAATAATTCTCTATGAACAGGCTCTCAGAAGCAGCCTTTATCAGTCTGCTGTTTTTTCATACTTCTTACACATGGTCACCCCGACCAATAATCTATTCTGGTTTAAAAAGTATTCGCCCCCCCAAAAAACAAGTGCTAGTTACGCCACTGATGATACAGGTCAGTGCTGCGGCAATGATATTCGGTGATCAGGATGCTGGTTTGATTCCCGCTATATTCAGTATGAATTGGATGTTTTTTTTTTAAATTATACCTAATTAGATTTACTAATAATGTGCGGTTTAAAATTAAATACTAAAATATGTTAAGTTCACTTTATGAAGATAGGATTCCTTTGCGAGTCCTGCATAACTACGCCGTTTATTGACCTGGACTTGTAAGTGGCCGGACACCAATATTAGGCCTACACACACAAGTACTTCACAGTCACAAGTACTTCATTTCTTTCTAACACGTCGTCTACACCTGTAATGCTACTTAAGTGGCCCACCGTACTATAGAAGTTAACGTACGTTTTATAAAGCAAACACCTGACAAGATATTCAATAAATTTGAATATGAATGCACTAAAAATAACATCCAGTAAATTAACTGTATCTAAGAGGATACTAGATTTACATTTTATGAATACATCATTCAAATATAATTTACGTGACCGTAATGTTAAAATTAGATGACACCATTTTGTGTTTGCATTTTGTATCCCCGTCTGAGCCCGGGGTCAAACTTGGCCCAGGGTATACCTACCAATTACCTCCATATACCTCTACCAATTGTAAGTGGCGAGAAAGGCAGTCCCCCCTTTTAAAATTAGGCCTACTACTTGTCCTCCCAGCTGTCCCGATTTCCACCATCCATCCAAGGCGTCATATGAGCTAGTTGTCGAGAACGTCGTAAAACAAAGAATAATAATAATAATGACACACATACACACCTTACATATGTATTTTCATATCTGATATTATTATTTTTAAAATAAGATGCGCACATCCCATTTTTAATCTTGTAGGTATTTATTTTTTATGTCTAGTATCCAAGCTCTTTGCTCGGACACTCGCTGCAGCATCCAAGCTCTTTGCCTGGACACCTCGTTACAGTATCCAAGCTCTCTGCTCGGACACTCGTTGCAGTATCCAAGCTCTTTGCTCGGACACTCGTTGCAGTATCCAAGCTCTTTGCTCGGACACTCGTTGCAGTATCCAAGCTCTTTGCTCGGACACTCGTTGCAGTATCCAAGCTCTTTGCTCGAACACTCGTTACAGTATCCAAGCTCTTTGCTCGGACACTCGTTGCAGTATCCAAGCTCTTTGCTCGGACACTCGTTGCAGTATCCAAGCTCTTTGCTCGGACACTCGTTGCAGTATCCAAGCTCTTTGCTCGGACACTCGTTGCAGTATCCAAGCTCTTTGCTCGGACACTCGTTGCAGTATCCAAGCTCTTTGCTCGAACACTCGTTACAGTATCCAAGCTCTTTGCTCGGACACTCGTTGCAGTATCCAAGCTCTTTGCTCGGACACTCGTTGCAGTATCCAAGCTCTTTGCCTGGACACTCGTTACAGTATCCAAGCTCTTTGCTCGGACACTCGTTGCAGTATCCAAGCTCTTTGCTCGGACACTCGTTGCAGTATCCAAGCTCTTTGCCTGGACACTCGTTGCAGTATCCAAGCTCTTTGCTCGGACACTCGTTGCAGTATCTAAGCTCTTTGCTCGGACACTCGTTGCAGTATCTAAGCTCTTTGCCTGGACACTCGTTGCAGTATCCAAGCTCTTTGCTCGGACACTCGTTGCAGTATCCAAGCTCTTTGCCTGGACACTCGTTGCAGTATCCAAGCTCTTTGCTCGGACACTCGTTGCAGTATCCAAGCTCTTTGCCTGGACACTCGTTGCAGTATCCAAGCTCTTTGCCCGGACACCTCGTTACAGTATCCAAGCTCTTTGCTCGGACACTCGTTGCAGTATCCAAGCTCTTTGCTCGGACACTCGCAATGATATTCAACAGCTGCTGTTGAATATCATTGGACACTCGTTACAGTCAAGGTCTACTAGATCACTTGTAGCGCGCGCGCAGCGTGCGCTTCGCAATTACTCCGCTAGGAGTAAATCCAGAAGACCTTGGTTGCAGTATCCAAGCTCTTTGCTCGGACACTCGCTGCAGTATCCAAGCTCTTTGCTCGGACACTCGTTGCAGTATCCAAGCTCTTTGCCTGGACACTCGCTGCAGTATCCAAGCTCTTTGCTCGGACACTCGTTGCAGTATCCAAGCTCTTTGCTCGGACACTCGTTGCAGTATCCAAGCTCTTTGCCCGGACACTCGCTGCAGTATCCAAGCTCTTTGCTCGGACACTCGTTGCAGTATCCAAGCTCTTTGCTCGGACACTCGTTGCAGTATCCACGCTCTTTGCTCGGACACTCGTTGCAGTATCCAAGCACTTTGCCTGAACACTCGTTGCACCAATTTGCACACCAATTTGCACCATCCATCCCCGGCGTCATATGAGTTTGCTGTCGAGAACGTCGCAAAACAAAGAATAATAATAATGACACACATATGTATTTTAATATCTGATATTAATATTGTTTTTAAAATAATATACGCACATCCCATTTTTAATCTTGTAGATGTTTATTTTTTATGTCCATTATATTATACGCACTTGTAGAATTATTATAAATGGTTTTTATTTTATGTGCTTTGATAATAATAGTGACAGCGGTAGTGGAGTAGACAGCACAAATTAAAATATAGCACAATAATTGACCCTTGGAATTGACCCAAGACGTACGGTATAACCTAAGAGGGTATTTCACTAAAAATAATTATTCCGATTTTAATCCGGGACAATAGGGAAGGCTCATAAAAAATAAATATTCCTCAAAGTACCTAAAAACAGAAGGCCATTATCAAAAAGTACGGGCTATATAATTTTTATATCTGAGAAGTGTATATTTCCAATTCTATTAGCTTTTAAAGTTTGAAATTTGGAACTTACCGCTCCGCAATTGAAAAACGGCTCGTGACGTCATAACTCTTGTCAACAACTGCCTCCTTGAAGTATTCTTAATAATATCAAAGATATTAAGTTGGACATTTTACAATATCTAGGATGCAGTGACTTTACAACATTGTCTTTTATACCACTGTTTTCTTCAGAAAATACATTTTGATACAGTATTTACCAAAACGTGTTTAAAATAATGCAATTATTTAACATATTGTTGTAAATTAATGTTGAGTAGTGTTCATTTAATAACTAGAAATAAACGTTGATTCAGTTAAAGTCTTATGAGAGCAATAATCTACTAAATTGTGGGATTTCAGTACTATTTGTATGGTATAAAATGATTGTTTCCAGAGTTATGACGTCAGAACCTTATAATCACGAGCAAGATGGCGCAGGTCCGTTTCTGAGCGTGTTTTGACAGCAATATCTTTGACTTGCTGTTAAAGCGATGTTAATGCACCTTTCGAGCCGAAACCAATTAGTTCCCGTTAATTTTAACTTGAGGTAACCAGTAAGCAAATAAAAAAAATGTGTGAGCCTTCCAAAAGCAATTTTGACTCTAGTATCTACATTTCCCGTACAGGTAGCGACATCTGTGGCGGCTGGCCTCGCCAAGCTATCGTCTGTTGCTACGAGCACTTCTGGTCTATTGGTGTGATACTGCTTCCATGCTTAGCGAGCTTGTTCAGTGATTGGCGACACTTACAGCTGTGGATCTCCATTCCAACCATTCTTGTCCTGATGCTGTCAAGGTACATAATATGTACATTGTACACACATAACGTGTGATACAGTTGAGAAACTGTAAAAATGACGGCCTCCTCCTTATCCCTACCACTGCTACCCGACCCCCCTCAACTCCGTGACCACCTAACAAAATGAAATGCCAAACTGAAAATCAGTTTGTTTCAGTTGTTTAGTTTGTTGTTTCATGGAGCTAAGGGGGGGGGGGGGGAGGGGAGGGGCGGGTAGCAGTGGTGGGGATAAGGCGGGGCCCGTCATTCTTAAAGTTTCTCAACTATATGTGTGTAGGTGTGTTGAACGTGGGAATAATTCAAACGATAGAACACAATTTTACTCACAATTGTGGCAGTGGTAGGACCAAACTTCCAACTATATGTACTGTGCAATACTCTTGATTAATCTCTTTTGAATTATTTGATTAACTTGGCCTGGCATTTTTTCCACTTAAGCCTCGGGTGAGTGAGGGCTCAAGTGAAAAAAAAATGCCAATATTATTTACACTAATTTTTAATATTTGGAAACAGGGACAGATTTTGATTGAATAATGTAGGCTTCATTCGTAGTTATATAAAACATACACCATTTGAACATCTACAAATAAAATATACCAACATGTTCGATATTGTACATAGATTCGCGCTTGCATAATGTGTAAGTTGTTTCGTGGAGGTCATGTTGGGGGGAGGGGGGTATGTTCGTGTTCATGTTTATGTTTGTTCATCACACTATACAAAGTTTTTAAAATCAATAATGATGAAGAAAATGATGAAACGTTCCCTACCAGAAAGTACATTGTGTTTGATAACACGTCCGCAAATACACGTGTTTCCCTATTCAAGATGGATACCGGAGTCTCCGAGGTGGTTGCTGAAGATGGGCAAGGTTGAGGAGGCGAGGAAGGTACTGGAAATGGCGGCCGGTGTCAACGGTCGCGCGATGCCGGTAATGCAGACGCCTACACACGCGAACATGAGGTGACATTTCGATTTCGAGATCCATATCTTTACTAATTGAAAGTTTTAAACTAGTTTGAACGAACTGATGTAGGCCTATTTACTAATTGAGTAAGTTTTTAACCTTTTATAATTATCGAGTTATTCAAATGATATTAAAACACTAATAATCGCGCTGGTGTTCGGGCTGATACCCATCTAACAAACTTATTTATCGAACAATATAACCCTTTTGATAAATTTAAGAAGAACGAATTAATGAACAAGATAGTTTTCCTTAAATTGACACGAACTTAATTCGTCTGTTTGAAAGAGTAAACTTAATGATTCTGCTTGAAAGAATTCACTTAATCCAAGTATGAAAGATTTAACTTAATCCAAAGAGATCGTTTAATCATTCTGTGTGAAGAGTTAACTTAATCCTTCTGTTTAAAGAGTTAACTTAATCCTTCTGTTTAAAACACTTCTGTTTGAAACCGTTTACTTAATCCTTGTGTTTGAAGGATACACCTACGTCAAAAACCGCAACAAATTTTCATTTTTAATTTATATCACAAGAATGGGCTTCGAAATCAAAAATCTTAATCAACAGCGCACTGTAGTTTAGTAAGCCCTACACATTGAATACGCTAAGTCGTGACTTTTATTATAATAAGTATGTTTTTTTTATAAATAATTAACTTTATTACTAATTATCGAATTATAATCAAAATACAACGCTAATGGTTAAAATATTTAATTCAATCTGAAGGGCTTACCAAAGCAAAGTTCGCTGCTGATTTAGATTTTCGCTTTCTTGTTGCAATCTTGAGATATTATTTAATAATGAACATTTTCTGCGGTTTTTGACGTAGAGACTTCTGTTTGAACGAGTTAACTGTAAAGCGTGCTGCCTACTGTACTTTTAACTTCCTATAGATGACATAAATAATAAAAACCAACACGCTTGGCCCTCAGCTGGCCTGAATAAACATTTGCTCAGTGAAATTGGATCATGGGATCATATCCAGCTTGACCTAAAAACGAGCGAAACTGATACAATCAAAACACTAGTGTTGAAAGTACATGCAGACAAGACAAGGGGGTTGAAAGTACATGCAGACAAGGGGGTTGAAAGTACTCGCAGACAACGGGGTTGAAAGTGGTTGGTTGAAAGAGAAGGTCAGGGAACGATGTATCTGAAAGCAAATACGGTGAAGTTGCGTTTTTTAAGTAGCAGTTCTCGTTATTGTACGCGGAGACAGGCTCGAGTGTACTCAACTCAGATACGCCATGCAGGCTCGAGGGTTTTCAAGAGCTACTAGCTTCGACCAGTACATTAATGATTACAATGAACATTTCAATGTATCACTGTGCGTTCGTGAAAGAAATTAAATTATTACCAAGATCTTTGAAGAGAATCGTGTGAAAGGAAAAATAATCTGTTGAAGTACAGTCAGTTTAAAGGGATAGTCAGATGAAGAACTAAAAAATCACCAATTAGTCATTAGTCCATGAAATTCAGTTATGTGTAAAATACAATTGATATAGGTTGCTTCAATGCAAGAAAAAAAATAGTGAACAATTAGCTATTCTACAGATTCCCTTCGGCAGCTCTTGCTGCATTTTTCTTCTAAAGCGTAGTGTAACTGTATCGGTTCTGAGGTCGCTGGCGCCTTCCCGATAGACAAAGAACTCATTGTGTTATACGAGACCTGCCCGCGCTCCGCGAAACACTCGACGACTGCGGACAGTACCGCTCAAAACAGATTGCAACTTTTCTACACATCATGTCACAAAAAAATTAATTGCAGGGTATTTTGTAGAAGTACACGTTCGTACTAAGAAGCATGTTATCGGTAGAGAAACGATGCACATTAAACCTCCTGATCGATTTTTGATCAGTGCCCTATTTTAGCGGTGGTTTTACTTTCTCAAGGCAACATTTTTTTTTATATGGGAATTACCATGAGAAAAGTTGCTCGGTGCTACTTGGTAGCACCAAACCAAATAATCGCGTTTTCTTTAATTTTTTTAACCGCCTGCTTTTAAAGTATGGTATCTTTTAGTCATGTTTTTTATATTTAAAGGTGGACATCTACAAATGGTAGTTCTTTAGTTTTTCACCCGACTATCCCTTCAATAAGTTTGTAACTTTTCGAGTGAGTTATATCGCCTATATTATGTCGTAAGCTCATAGTATTAGTAATAGAGTACACAATGGCATAATTTGATATTAAAGTATTTCATCATAAATGTGCACGCTCGTTAATTAATAATTAATTAATAAGTTAATTAATAGTAACAGATTTCCTACGAAAAATTGTTATTACTATAGAAACGCAAACGCAAAAATTATCATTATCAGTTCCCACGTGACGTCACAGCGGCCATGATTGTGATTTGTGAGTTGTGACACAAATCTAGGCCTATCCTAGATCATTAGCAGATGTTATTCAAATTTACTTTTAAAAAGTTAACATAATAAAAAAAAAATACCATATATAGGCCTACCAATTTTATTTTAAAAACTCGATTAAATGAATATCTGGGCCTGGATTCACAAAGATGCGTAACTCTAAGTTGTCCTAAGTTAGGCAAATCCTAGCTAGATAAATCAAGATAAATCATGTCTAGGTATTAATACACATTCACAAATCAAATATTATTAGTTAAATCACGTCTTAGCACTTAGGCACCTTTGTGAATCTGGGCCCTGGGTTCTACCACAACATGTTTCAATTGTTTCTCCGTGGCAGCGCTAAAGTTTGGTCACAAATGTGGCCGCCACGCGTACAATGTAACGCACGTGCAACCTATGCACTTCTATAGCTACACCAACAGATGATATTTCAAATCTATCTATGAAAATAAATGTGCCCTCTTGCTTGCAAGGCAGTAAGTCTCTGGATGGGCACTGGGCGGGCCTCTTCTCAACAGCTTCTAACGGCTGCACGTGTGTGGCGCTCCACGTGGCCTGGGCGGCAACTATTGTCACTTACTACGGCTCTCTGCTCAACGTCAAGAACCTGGGGGGTGATGTGTTCTTCAACACAGGCATGGCAGGTGAGATAAGAGAACTTAACGGGTTGGGAATATGTCCCTCACTCCCACCCCCACCCGCAACCTGCAAATTTGTCTTTTCAAAGAGCCCTTTGGAGCCGTTCTAGCAACGAAGGGCACTAGCAACACCAAAAGACAACAATGAAACAAATGAATTGAATCGATGGACAAACAACAAGCTGTCAAAAAATAATTTCTTCTGATTTTGGAAAACAAAACAAAAAACAAACAAATACACATACAAAACTTTCACTTAGTCGTTGTCTATCATTAAAAGGTTTAAATGGCGAGCAGTTACTATTGCTACACACGTTTTTATTTCTATGGTTGCAATTTTATTATTTTGACAGCTGATTGCTTGTCCATCAGTTCAATTCATTTGTTCCATTGTTGTCTTGGGTGTTGCTAGTGCCCTATACATTCAAAGTTGTTCTAAATCGGCCTTGTTGATTCTGGCATCTGTCCGTAGGTGTTCGCTCTGTCCAATAACTAATTCATATGTTTCGTATTTGAAATATCGATCTTTGATTGGTTATCGCTCACTCGTCGATGGTGTTCGAAGCCTACAGGGTTGGTTTAGTCACTTTAAAATTAAAGTCCACCACTGCAAATCAGTTTAGTTACTGAGTGGGTAGGCTAGACTCTAAATGTGAATTTATGTATTTTATTTATTTATTTATTTCAATTCTAGCTGTCAAAATTGGTAATATACTAGTAAGTCACATGAATAAAAGTAATTTTCCATGAGCACGTGTCTGTTCATCATGCAAAGATAACATAAAACAAAATGTATGTGATTTGACATGTATAGGCCCTAAAGAAATTAAGCCGAACTTATAATGTAGGCTACGTGAAGACTGACAACAAATAGTTGAAAGATAAGGAAACAAAAAGAAACAGTTTAGAGAGGTGTTTGAGAAAGTGGGAATTAGGAACAAATGAGAAAGAGTACAAAAAAGAAGGAATGATTAATAAAATGTGTGAAAAGAACTGAATGAATGAAAATTGAGGATTTGTTTATAAGATATACATTTCGGGGGATGAAGTGTCCATAACTGGGATGAAGTGGAAGTTACAAAAATCATTGAAATACCCAAATGGAAAAATATAGAACGCATAATTGGGGATCTGCGTATTAACGGTTATAAAATGTAAAAACTATTATAGAGATATGTCAAACAAATTCAAGGATTGATATTATGTTTCTGTTCTTGCAGGTATTGCTGAAATTACTGGCGTGCTTTTAGGACTTGTCCTGATATTGTGGAACACAAAGAAATGGTTAATTCTCGGATTAATCTTACAAGTGGGAGGTGTTGCATGTTTACTGTGCTGGACTATACCACAACCAGGTAAAAAATTAATTGCCCGTCTTGCCTAGTTGCCAGTTGCTACCATTACCGATATAGGTAGCTCAGCGGTAAGGCACGAGAATCTTATTCGGGAGGTCACCAGTTCAATTCCGGCCACCGGCAATCCTGTCTGAGGGATTTTCTGAAGTTTTCCTCAGTCGTAAAAGAGAATGCTGGGATTGAGTCTTACAAAGAGCCCTCAGACAA
Organism: Isoperla grammatica; assembly: GCA_945910005.1. NCBI lineage: Eukaryota > Metazoa > Arthropoda > Insecta > Plecoptera > Perlodidae > Isoperla > Isoperla grammatica. The sequence continues at coordinate 17,383,139 of OX246741.1, read as the reverse complement.
TCTTCCCCAACTATTAAAAAAAAACACACACAACACCTAGTTTTAGTCTGAAGGGCGTGAATCCCTGAGCAGGTTTCCTTAAATTACATTTATAACACCCCCTTTCAACGAGTTTATTTGGGCGTATAATTCGTCGACAAATACCGCAAAGAAACAGCTGACGACCATACTCACGTATGGTTCCACCGATACAGGTGGCTCAGCGGTAAGACGCGCGATACCTCAATTCGGGAGGTCGCCGGTTCGATTCCGGCCACCAGCAGTCCTGACTGAAGATTTTTCCGAGGTTTTCCTCAATCGTAAAGGCGAATGTTGTGACTTTGTTACACCCCTGATTAGCGGGAACAATCTAGGTGGACCTGCATGGCCGGGCTTAGCATCTAGTCGGGGTGGGCGTGGGTAGATTTGTTGCAGTGTGGAGATTGAGTAGGATGGGCGCCACGTAATTGAGTTTGTTGTCGGGAAACCAAATACGAAAGAAATCCGACTAAGTATAAGACTGATAATAATAATATATTCTTCAGCTGTCAGATCTACATAGTAGGTACCAAAACTAATAACGAACATATAGTAAGTACCATAAGAAGAAAACAAAGATAACAATATTAGGTCCAGTCTTACAATGTCCCAATAACTACTTATTCGTCGAATAGCTTGTTTTCTCCATGGCAACAACCAATCAAAACCTTTGAAATCCTTCAAATAGCTTAATTGCTACAAATAACTTTCTTATAAGGAGATTGTAAGACCGGCCCTTAGTCTCCTACTTTTCTTACAAACTATATACATACGTAATGCTAGGTTGTTTCTAATATTAATGCAAACAAAATTAATTAAAGATCTCTCGTTATTGTAACTGCAATTGAAAGGCAACCGTGACGTGACGTATCGTATTATTTCTGTTTTGTTTGACGTAGTGACGCGATAGTTAGGGGCTAATTGGTCGTCCCAAAGAAGTGCTGGTCTTCTGATGTTAGCACTGTAACAATCAGAATGATCCGTTTTCAGTGTAGGCCAATGTGCTATACACGCCAAACTTGATCGTATTGATACTGTGACAGGTCTTACCTTCTTTAATTGACTGGTGAGGTAATCGGCGGCTGCATCAACATGGAAAATCTCATTAATTAATCCGATGATAATATCGTTCACTATGTAAATATAAAATTCAAAACGGTTTGAAATAACTTCTATTTTACACATGTCTGTATGAGTCCTCGTACCTATATTCCAACTCTCGTAGATTACCGCTACCCCACAGTGACCTGTTCTCGTCAGGGTTCCACAGAGACTGACCCCGGTTGTTATTGTTATTCTACGTTCTTATCTGTTTCTCGAACACTCACGCCACTAGGTGTATAGTCCGAGGCGCAGAACTAAATGTATATTTCGTGACGCAAAACCTGGCGTCACACTGTCATACTATCAGCCCTCGGAAATTCGTTCCCAACTATGAAAACACCCTAATATACCTAGTTAGTCACCTGGGGCCTCATTCCTGTACATTTGTTAACTCTCCTTAACTCTCGCTAACCCCATGTTAAAATGACCCCGGGGTTAACTCCTACCCAGGCTTCCCGGCATAATTCGGAAGCAAATATGACCCTGTCTGATAGTAGAGTTAAGAAGAGTTATCTCAACAATACTTTAAAATGCCGCCATTTTGTCAATACCCGTGTGTATAGTTTCACAAATGTCACATTTCAATTCGTTATTGAGAATATCCTATTTCTTGTATACGTTACTTTATGTGTTTATTGAAGTTTATAAACAATGTTGTGTATTTACAGTACATTAAAGGTCCTACATATTATATAAATATGTAGTTTTATTAAGTATTTTGAGGACGTTTTGAGGTTATTGGACTGTTTTTGTTTGTTTTTGTATTTATTTTGTCTCGTTTTTCAACAATGCCTTCCTTCCTTCGATCAGCGTCTCAATTGCTGACTCCTGATTGGCTATTGACTAACACCGAGGTTAAGTTTGGACATGTACTGGAATGAAGCCCCAGAAGAGAGGCATATGAGGTAAAACTGCTGTGCACCCTGTAACAAGGATTCCTACGAAAAATTATTTACTATTATGGTTCGACGCCAGGTGGAGCCAAGTCTGCGAGGATCATGCTGGGTCTGGCGATGATCGGTAGGGTCGCTATAGCCACGTCGCTGACCCTCCTTCAAGTGACGTCATCAGAGGTGTTGCCTCCCGCCCTGAAACAGATCGGCATCGTCTCTTCGGTGACGTTCGCGCGGGTATGGCTGCTCTCGGCGCCGTTCATTGGCTCCTTGGTAGGTCCATACCAGTGGTTCCCAACCTTTTTTGACTCAAGGCACCCCAAGCCTACATTCAGTAGGCACGCGGCCCCCCATCCTCGTCCCCCCCATTAACCCCTCCCTTCATTAACGTCCACGCGAAAAAAAACAAAAAAATTTGAAATATAGAAGAATTATAATAAATCAACACTTTGTATATTTAATTAAATGATTATGGGCCGTATGCAAAGTCAAGTGTCAAGTTAAGTACATGATTTGTTGCTATGGGATTGTTTTATTACATGCTCAGCATAGCAACCATAGACCGGTACTGTAAAACCTAGGGTGCCGCACATTAATACAAATTTGCTGTGCATCACATTCTACATTTTACGATGCAAATGTTTTCTTGTTGGCATTTGCAAAATCAATAATGCAAAAATAATGTTTGTATATATACAAAGTGAAAAACACAAAACATGTATCAACTATCGAAGAGGACAAAGTGGCACTGAACAAGAAACATCCATTATTGTAGGCGAGCGAGAATGCTACGCCTAAGCCACGTCATCCGATATCAATGTAGTAGCTCAGATAACGCTAAGTGCCTGCAAGTAGGACTCTGCTCTTTCGCGTTTATGTGCTCCTGATACATATTGGCTGGCAACTTGTGGTGGGTGACTGCAGTGGGTCACATAACGCTTAGTGCCTGCAAGTAGGACTCTGCTCTTTCGCGTTTATGTGCTCCTGATACATATTGGCTGGCAACTGGTGGTGGGCAACTGTAGTGGGTCACATAACGAACGCTAAGTGCCTGCAAGTAGGACTCTGCTCCTTCGCGTTTATGCTCTCCTGATACATATTGGCGGCTGGCAACTTGTTGTGTGTGGGTGATAGTTAGTTATAGATTGTTTTTATCTGAAGGTTCCAGATTCAAATCCCTCCACTGGAAATATTCGCTCACAGCCACACAAATTAATTAATTAACCTAGTTAATCAGAAAAGCTGATTTGTGGTACCATTAGTTTCATAAAATTCTATTTTAAAATACATTCAAATGCATAGAGTAATGTTGGCATTGAAAAGTAAATGCTATGACGAGATATGTTTGGCTTTCCAATCACTGCATCAATAATCAGTTCAGTTGTTGAAGAGTCTGTAGTCCCTACCCTAGCTTACAAAAGATGATTTGAGAGGAATACATTATATATATTTTCAAAACATCAGTTCATTATCTATGTGTTCTTATCTGTAATGTATTGACAATCTGCAAGTTAATTAATTAATTAATTAATTAATTAATTAGGAGGCGATAATTATTGCTCATTAATGTCATGCAATAATGTTAATTTATTTTAGGTCCAACACTTTACTGCTAAATTATTACCTGTGTCTCTGCTTTCAGTCGATGTATGGCAATAACATCTCCTTGTCTGCATTTGGCATCATTACGATCGTGGGAGGTTTGGCCACCCTGTTCATAGCTCTTGCAGAATCGAACTCATCAACTTCGTCCACCTCAGTGGCTGAGTCAGGAAATAATCCTAGCATCTGGACTATTGGCAGGTAAGTGTAGAACCATTCGGCACCAATATCTTTTAAATATTTTGCACCCTTTTTAGATTTTCTCTCTCATTTTAAGTTTTTTTTAGAAGTTAATACAACACCATTAAAAGTATTTTTGTTTGTTTAATATAGAAAATTATATGTGTTGTCACCCTATGACTTGGCTCAATGTCTGATTTGTATTAAACAAAATTTTATAAAATATTGTCAGGTAAAGCTTTATTCATAATAAAAGTCAAAAAGTGAATTAGGTAATTTTTCTAACTGCCAGCGTTTATTCTGTCAATCCAAATATGTTCAATGAAAATAAATGTTATCAAAATTAACTGTCATTCTATAAGCATGCACAGACAATCTGTAATAAATTTATTCCTAAATCAATATGTACACATAATGACATGTACACATGTACCATATTTTTAAATAGGTACTTAAATATATTTTTTAGTATGAAAACACTCGAGGTCTGTTTTGATTTAAGAAAAAGTATGAACATCTGATTTATGCCAATTTGTAATCAATTTATTGTTATAATTTGTGTTAAATGGGAACTAGATGTTATCAAACAAACTTGTTTGCTTGACATAAGTTTAGTTTATAATGAGCAACAATTAAAATACTGGTATTAACAGTCCATATTTAATTTTTCCACTAATAACACTATTATTATAATATTAATAATAAATTATATAAATAATAATAAAAACCTTGAATATAATGATATTAATTATGTTCCCTGTGTGTTTCAGACAAGCATCCAGAAAGAATACTCTAGAGCTGGCAGAAACAAAGGAGTACATGAAATATGACAAAGGTGGGATATGATTATGAAGGAAAGGATTGTGTAAAAGTATCAGCCAACAGTTCCTGTGGAAATGTTCCATTTACTTATGTTCATATTGCGACAGAGAAATAACATACATAAGTTCATTTATAAAATACAGTACTTGAACATGTGATAGAATTGTTATGATTAGAAAAAATGACATTTTTATGGCAACAGTTTATTATAGGCCACTTCTGGAATATTAGTAACACATAATCACAATGGCTGTTACAGAAGCTATTTTACAGTATTAATGGAGTGCATCCATGGTCTATTTAATTACGTTGTCATAGTTTAGATCTATACAATACGGATGCAGTGAAACCAAAGGAAATATTACTGCAGGGGAAAATTCCAAAGATTTGTTTTTTAGAGCTAACTAAAGTATTTTTGTTGTATTTTTAACTACTTACTAATGAATTGTCTAGTGCACATAATTAAATCAATAAACATTGCATATTGTTATTCAATCAAAGTATTTAAAATTAAGATTGTATTTAGTTTATGGTACTCTGATTTGATCAGTTTTATATTGATCATATTTGTATCATACTGCTTTACATTACTAACTGCTAATGGTAAGTGTTTTGGTTTTAATACTAAGACATTCTACTGGTTAAGTTTGGTTTTATCTCATTATGCTCAAAACTTTGCAGTAAACATAGTTGCCAATTGCTAAAAACAAAAAGCACAATGGGAGTTCTTATTATGTTAGTGGAAAAAAAATATTGATTAAAAATCTCTTGAAACTCAAATGTACTTGTTATATTTAAAATAAATATTATTTTATTGTTTTAGCTTATATGCAAAGCAAACAATAATTTTAAAAATAAAAATGTGTATCTATTGTGGACCAATATTTGTTTTATTAAAACTTAAAGTTACGGTTTTTGAGTTGAACATGTCTTACGAAGGTATCACTGAGTTCATTAATGTTAGAAGCAGACCAGAAGTTAGCTAGACCAATTAGAAATAATAATATCTTATTGTTATGAACAACCATTTAAAAGTTACAATATATGGCAAAAGTTACCTGCTGCAAAGAATACAAATTGCACAAAACCTAAACCCTCAACAGATCACAAACGCATAAGTAAACAAGGAAATAAATTTCCCCTCTTAGATATTTTTATGACAAACAATAAATGCAATATCTAACTCATAAAAATAAAAAAAACATATTTATTGGAAAATAACAGTAGTTCAAAATGTTTCAACAACAATTCAAACAGAAGTTACATTTTCATTGGGTAAACCTTAGAAACAAAATTTATATTTAAATTCACAAAATCTTTGCTATCAATATTGATCACAATAATAATAATATACTGAATACATTATTTACTAAATAAAACACACTACAATATAGAACAAAGCTTAATAATAACAAATACTGCATAGTTTACATAGAACAGGATTCCACTTTGTTATAAGTGGATACCTAAAATATTGTATAATAAGTAACAATTTGTAACAGGCCCAATTATGATTACAAACAGTTAATACTGATAGGCCATTTTTACCAATGGTTATATTACACAACCCATAGTATTACAAAGTTTTAAATGTGTTTTTGCTTTTTATCAAAGAGCAAAACAAATATATTTAGGTAATTTGTGAAGCTAAAACAATTACAATTTACAACACATACTAGTAACATACTATATACTTAAAAATTTAAAAATTCCTCCACTATAAAACACTGAAAAGATAAAATCCTACAAAAATTGCATTCAGATACAATTGTACAACATCGAAATTTGTTAAAATTTGATATATATATACACAGTAGATAATATACATTTCACATTTAATTTACAACCTATGCAAAGATCATTCGAATGTGATCACACTAAAAACTATATAAAAATATTTGTTTTTCATTAACAATATACATTACAAACATTTCATATCACTTTAAAACTACTTTAATAGTTATTTATATTACTGATTTATATTTAAGTGCTTCATATATCATACATTTAAATAAATCACATCATCATGATACAATGTTCTGCATTTTTTCATAACAAGATTACCAAATTCAGTATAACATTTGGTATCCAAACTAAATTAGAAATAACAAACACTTTTTCACTATTGAATGCTTCCCCACTTGTTTACACTTCGTTTTGTAAATAATTACAGCACTTTTGTTATAAACTGTATCTATATACAGTATACACACACTTTAGCCCTTTAGCCAGGATAACAGGACTGACTTCTGGCTAAAAGCAGAAGTAACCACTAAAACCAAAGATTAGCACTCTTTAGGAATGCATATCTTTTCATACACAGACAATATACACAATGTATACTGTGGGGATCACTTTCAATTACTGTAGATATCATTACATTTTTTAACAATACTTTACAGTACACTGCACGACGGCTCATCCAAAAAGAACTCACGATTATGAAATTAGGCTATACATACAAGTTTCATACCTGTACAGTGATTTAGCATTTGACTTCAAAATGATTTCTAGGTGTAAATACCACGGCAACATATATGTAGCGTATAATGTTATGCTGTACATACAGTTTAAACAAACAGCTAAAGATGGAAATGCATTATTAAATACATGTATTTAAAATAATGTTTGTTCATATCTTTTATGAACATTCAGATTGAAGAGTCAGAAACAGCTAATCAAACAATCAATCTCTTGACTTCAAACAAATGTTCTAGGTGGAAGTGGAATGGATGCAAATTTTATCATGTATTTCTATCTTTGATAGTAGTCAAGTAACTTAGCTTTTATTACTCATTATGTAGTGAAATTCAAATGGAAAAACAAAAACTCACGTGAAACCAAGTATTCCATTATTACCATTCACTCTTGCACCATCATACCAGTTACCAGTATAGTTTATGTGTGATATTGTTTGAACCTGAATCAACACAACCATTACAAGAGTATAAAACAGAAAAAAATCAATAAAAAACGATGATCACAACGCTTTGTGTAAACTTAAAAAAACTAATTTTGACTAGTTTACAGTTCACACTCTTTCACCTACATAGAATAAATTTTGATTTTAATCTTAGATAACTTGGACGTACACTGTTTCTGCATTTTCTACATGATATAGGTATGCACAATGCCTAGTTATTATGCAGTAACTCGTGTTATATTTATCTACCAGTTGATACTGAATGTTTGATCTAATAATAATTTATCCCAAAACACATTATGTAGTCCAGTGGTTCCCATTCTTTTTCTAGTCAATGCACACCAGGATCAGTAGAACAGTTTGGCCACACAAAACACAGACTTCCACATTTCATGTTTTATCACTTGTCATTATGTTGTTAAGTTGTGTACACTCGACTGACCGCAGATGTACTAAATATTCTATAAATCTAAAATGTAATATTTTGAAAATATTTTATATTTTGAATAAGGGTCAGCTAAAATAAACAGAACCTTGCTAGGGGGATTTTTTAGCTGATGTGCTATAAAGGATGTGATATGAGTGAGTGATCAATTGAAAATTGAATGGATAATTTTTTAATTTAAAAAATATGTTTTGTGACTGGCCTCACACAACTCAAGCAGACACATAATATGAGGTATTTTGAGAACCCAATACTGAAATCATAAATCCATTAATTTCGTAAATTTCTTGCGGCACTGTGGCCCATCCCATTGGTTGGGAACCACTGACGCAGTCTAACCACGAGTCACTTTTGAGAAATGATTATTTATTTCAACGTTTAAAACGCAAAGTGTTTAATTTGCAAAACCCATAATATTCTTGTTTATTGAAACTAGTGAGATTCTGGTTCCTATATTTTTCTCTGTAATTGATTGCCTAGTCTTTTTCTAATATAAGCTAATTAATGTGTTAATAACCAATAGGCCACATTTTTTTAAATTCATCCAACTGTGTATAGCTTACACTGGATTCTTATGTTTGTTAATATTTTCCAACCCATTCAAGTTCATAGTTTATTCTTTATCAAAACTGGATTCAATAAACAAATCAACAGTCAAATCAACAAACAGTGTTACAATGAGTGGGGATCGTGACACAAGTTCTATCACGTCCTATAATGCTTACTGTTCTAATATCTTGATATAGGAATATACTGAATTTATCCACTGGTTTTAAGTAGTTATCATATTTAGTAGTGCTTGTATACAATTCATCCATATTCTGATAAGATACCTGGTATGGCCATGGTTATTTGCCTAGAACTTCATCTATGCACACACTGATCTAATATATTCAACATGAAGAGAATATTTGAACGAGCCTCTCCAACAAGATACCAACTTTGTCTCTTATGAAGTACGCAGCCCTCAACAACCCCAAATGTAATAAGTATAAATTACCCTGCCTTGGGTACGAAGATTTTTGAATTCATGTTCAGCTTACTAAGCAACACGTAATCGATGGATGCACAACAGCCTTCGCCAATCAAACGTTATGGCAGTGCCTAAATGTTATAATCTCTTTCGTGGATTTTTAACACTACTCTGAACACAAATTTACCACAATAACCTCAAAATATGATTCATTGACTAGGTATTTATAATAATTTAAACAGACTTTTGTATAGTTAGGTCAAGTTTTTCCTGAAAACATGACCCAACTATTGACAGTTGATTGCCGTTCTAGCTGTTGGGAACTCCAAGGACAGCGATCTTTCCATCTCTGAGAGGAGTCAGGATATGTGTGTTCCCAGATGTGACGATAACTGTCTGGATCGGCACGTGTAGCGGGATGTCGTAAACCGGGCCCAATCTAAAATAACACATCATGATTAAATGAAATGAATAGTCCTCACTGCCAGCTCGATCACAATCCTACCTGACTGCTCCACATTTAATATTAAGTTGGTAGAGAAGGGTTGAAATATTAAAAACACTTTTATTTAATGTGTTTAGTAGTAATAAGCGAGTAGAATTCAATATCAACAATGCAATAATAAAAAATGAGGTTGGTACATGGTTTTGTAAGAACCTAAAACTAAATAGAAGGCTACAAAGATAGAAGGCTAAATAAATATAAATCAATCTATAAATAACTCAAAACATCATCATGTCTCACTTTGTCAATGTTTTGTATCATTGGTACAGCTAAATAATTTTAGCTTAGGGCAGTTTTAAAATTGAAACTAATTTTGGTTTGTTAATAGAGCTATCATAAAGAGATATTGTCATATGAGATACATATTATGTGATATTTATTTAATATTTATTAATGAGAAAATAAAAAAAGTAAAGTAAAAAACTATTATAAAGGGTAAAATTAAAATGGGAATTTATTTTTATTTGTGGATTTCTTTCCAGCAATACACTGTCGTTAATACATTGAGCATGATATGTAAAAAAACTATTATCAAAGGGTAAAATTAAAATGTGAATTTATTTTTATTTATGGGTTTCTTTCCAGCAATACACTGTCGTTAATACATTGAGCATGATATGTATAATGCTTAATAAACAAAAAGCTCCCCACGAGAATGATAACATCAGATATGTATGAGAAGGACAACTCACCCTAGAAGTTTGCTCATGGTCAGATCTCCGGCATCGTCCACCACGATCAGATGATCACCGGCCACAGCCAGTCCGGTGACTCGACCGGACACGTACTTGGAGCCGATACTCGCTCCGTTGATCGAGAACACATGAACCGAGTGGCTCGACTGGGGACAAGAGTCGGACAATTAATTATGTACTACCGGTAGTTTAATAGTTTCAATGACTGCATATTAGCTAATTTTAGAAGTAGTGTTTATTTATTTAGCTTTCGCTAATATACATTACATAGATACAATGTACAGTAAAATATCGAATGCCCTTCGACACTACAGTCGTGATGATTGAGTTCAGAAACTTAAGATAGAGGCCTACTCTCAGTATAAAAACTGCATACAATTTTTAATTTTAAAAATTATATCTCACGAATCCTACTGCAAAGTGAAAACTTAAGGGCATATCGCATTGTAATTTGTTGAGCCCTACAGACGTAGTGATAAATATATCATATAAACAGTCAGGTAGTTATTTTGATTATTAAATCCATAATTAGTAATACAATTTTCTATAAAAATAACAACCATACTGATCATAAGGTCATAATGTTGGATATATTTAGCATTCAGTCTGTAGGGTTTACCAAACCACAGTGCGATATGCCATCAGATTTTGGATTTCGAGTAAGTAACATTCTTGAGATATAATTTAAAAAAATGAAAATTTTGGGCAGTTATAAATGTATGATTTCCATTTCCTGTTATGCTTTTTTTATGGTCATAGATATCTTCTGTGAAGGACATCTGACTTCTCAAAACAGCTGATTGAAGCCAAATGTGGACATATTATATGAAGAAGAAGAAGAAGACATACAATGGCCCGTTAAAACAAATGACCGAAGGGAGCGATGTACAAACCTCGTTGTTGGCTGAAAAGGCGATGTGGCCGTGCGGCGAGAGGGCGAGGAAGGTGACTTCAAGGTCAAGGCCGTCGCATCCAACCGGCTCCAACGTCCGGATGTATTGACCCTCTTGGATGGTGTGGACGTTGACAGTACCGTCCTGGCTACCGGACACGGCCATGTCTAGCTCCGTCATTATGCCGACACAGGACACCGCCTGGTAACACATGTCATTACTAAGTTAACCAAACGTTGACACATTGTCACAAAATAAAATATTTTTTAACAACAGTTTAACACGATGATACGGAAGACTTGCCAGATCCCAACATTGTTACCTGAATCTAGAAATCATAGACTGTTATCTTAAAATAATGGGGTTATTATTTTTATATTTGGCAAGTGCATAAATATTTCACACAATTTCTTTTCAATTATTTTATTGTACAATGGTCCATTAGATCTTAAACATTACTCAACAAATTTTGTAAGAATACATTTTTATAAATACATACATAAATAAAATAAATACATATTTTATATCATTGTCCAGTCACTCAGTTCCAAGAAACTGATTTTTGGTGGGGGACATTCAACCATTTATGACGTGCTTCATTGCTATGATACTTCACTGTTCACATATAGACGAGTATTATAAAGATGATAAGAAGTGTCACTGATTTGTAATTGATTCAGAGAGTAAGAAATTCTGTGCTCAAAAGTACAATACATATATAAAACAAACAAAAATCACATTCAATTACATTATTTTTAGAAGCAATACAAATACAGTTTAAAGTGCAGCACCATGTATTTATTTATGTATTTAATGTCTATCCTATTCAGTTATAAAAACTGATTTAGAAAGGAGGACCTTAAATAAAACTAGGCTATGCAAACATATTAATTATAGTCAATGTACATAAGGGTGAAGGTGCTTTACCTTGTCGTGGCCATAGAGTGTCTGGATGGGTTTGGGTGCGGCCGGACTACCAGCGGTCCCGCTACCCGAAGACAGTTGAGTCACGTCCCAGATTATGCAGGTCATGTCCCGTGATCCGGTCATCAGGTAGGAACCGAACGCATCGAGTGCAACACAAGTCACCAGGTCTGAGAAACGGTAGAAAAAACAAACAATAAATAACAAAGAATCAAACAAAACATGCATTACCCAATTCAAATGTTATTGAGGATTGTTGCACAGATTTTGTATTGACTTTACCAACAAGATATATTCCGGGACAGGTGTTACTAAAATTATAATATTTTTGCATGTTTACATTACTTTTCAGTGCAGAACATTAATTGAATTGAACAAAATTGCAACAGAAAGTATTAAAAGTAAAGGGAGGATTCATGAAGTAAATTACAAAAGTAGAATACATGTAAGGTACAACTCTACAATAAATAATCATTAAATATGTCAATTTCTTGCAAAACTTGGTGGTGGTGCCGGGTATTTAAACATTCTTTTTGAATGATGCTGTACCTCAACATAATTTTCTTTATATCTGTACATGCTTGTAAATGTGGTGCATTGTAGGTCAACTAATGACACCATATTTCTACTCTTATTGTTATGACTCCCAGAGTAACAATCATTTTAATTAATGCATAATGTGAATACTTCTTTTATATGTTTCATATTTTTCATATTTTTCATATTTATTTACTTATTTTATTTATTTATTTATTTATTTATTTATTTATTTTTTTATTTATTTATTTATTTATTTATTTATTTATTTATTTATTTATTTATTTATTTTATTTATTTATTTATTTTATTTATTTATTTATTTATTTATTTATTTATTTATTTATTTATTTATTTATTTATTTATTTATTTATTTATTTATTTATTTATTTATTTATTTATTCATTCATTCATTCATTCATTCATTCATTCATTCACTCATTCATTCATTTATTTATTATTTCTATCAAGTATCACAGTGTGATGAGAAAAAATCATCAATTCAGATGTGTTTGTGCAAATTTCTATTCAAAAAAGGATTTCTTTTTTTTTAATAATGACACAATTTTAATATCTCAGCATACCAAAATGTTTTCTGTGTAAGATTGTCGAGTGATTTTTATTTAGAAGCTTTCACCTTATGTCCATATTTAATAAAAATAATAGTTACCATTCTAAAAAAAAAAAAATAAACACGTAGCATAGGTAGTTCCTTACCGAAATGTCTGATGACGGCAGCGATAGTCTTGTACCGATGTAAGCTGTAGACACGCAGACTGCTGTCCCAGTGACCTCCACTGAACAGATACTTTGCGTCGTGTGATACGACAAACAGCTGACTGTTCAGGGGGAGGCTAGGATGAAACGGTCCAGTGATCTTTTTACGGGTTCTGAAAGAGAAGAATTTGTAAAGACACTATTTCAGTGTAAATTAACGTTGGAAATGTATTCTGCTAGACTGCCAACCCGCACTAAAAGTAACTTAAAACTAAATAAGTTTATAACAAAAATTGTTTAAAATAAAAAAATGGGAAAAGATAGTAAAAATTAGTAAAAACTAACAATACCAACACTTAAGAACAATGAAATACACAAAATATAAATTAATAGAAAGCAGAAAACAGAGTTACAAAGGTAGTAAAAGTTAAGTAAAAAGATAATATAAAAAAAATGTAAATATCTCTTACTTGGGGTTGTTGATGGTCGGGTCAATGTCTAGACTGAACCCCTTGGCTGAGTGACGGTCGTGTGGCAGCCACGAGTGAGCCCCGACTACCCCCGCCTTGGATACGCTGACTAGAGTGTCAGCTAGACCCGCCTGGAGGAAGCTTCGGACCGGCATGCGGGGTGGGGACAGGAAGACCATGGGATCCTTCTCAGTCGACGCGTCTATCGGGTTAGACCTGGTGACAAACAGAAGGATTAAGATCTTTCAACTTACTTCAAAAGAAGCTCAATATTGAGATAAACGATGTCCAAAAGTCGTAATATCCCTTTAATCAAACTCGGCTACTTACTATTGTGAATAAGTCCGTGCATTAGGTTTTGAAAAGGGCGTCATGGTAATGTTTTTATTAATCATTTTGTAATTCTTATTTGTGTTTTTAGAGTGCATTGCATTTTGAAGTATTGTGTGCTTGAAGTATTGGAGTGTTTATAGTGTATATTGTACATTTAATGTGATCATGCTGATAAAACTCTAATACTACTTGTTTTCTCTCAACCCTTGGAGGTAAACATATTTCGTCTATTGTAGAAACAGTAATGTGGACTTTATTCAATTATAATTATTATTAACAAACAATCATAATAATAAGTAGCAAATTGAATTATTGAAATAGTATTGAACAGTATAAATGTCAACACTACCTGACAAATTGGGTTGAGTTGCTACTTCAAATAAAATGGTTTTTATATTACTTGAAATAAAAACATCAAGATAGTGCAAGGTAAAAAATAGTGAGATAGTTCACCTTATAGTGTCCAGAAACAACGTAATGTCCGCTCTCTTCACTTCCGACTTGAGCATCTTAGCGATGGCTTCGTCGAGCGTTAGTCGTGTAGGGTGGGCCTCCTTCAGGAGTTGACTGGGGGTCTGTCCAAAGTTGTTGATCATCCCCTCCACCGCCTCCCGCTCAACGGGGTTCGTGATGGCGTCCAGATCCACAGCCCCCTCGTAACTATGCAGGCACACAATTCAAGTTACAAGCAATACTTCAAATCAGAATGTTCTTGATTTCAACCAAATTTAAATTAGTACTGGATTTAAAAAAAATTATTATTTAAATTTAAAATAAAATATCTTTAATATCTGTAAATTGTTGCTTGTATATGAACGTTTGGCATTTTATTTTATAGATTCAAATATGTTGGAGCGAGTTGAATACATTGATCATAAAATCCACCCAATGGATATAGTCTAGGTACTATTATAAATCCATGGTCTGACCAACAAAGCATCAATGAAACTAGGATAGGAATGAAACTTATGACAATATACACACAAAACAGACGAAACTACTCTCCTAGTAGAATGGAGTAGAGTTTGATAAAATAATTACCTATACTTTGCTTTAAATTAATTTTCTAATTACAAAGTAAAGGATACAGCATTTGGTACGAAATCAATAATGAAGAAAGCTTTACCTGCAGTAGTAGAACACGTTAAGCGCTTCAACTGCTTTGGGTCCTTTCTGTTTGTAGCCAAATATCAGGTCGATCCAATGGTGTAAGTTAGCTGACACATAATCAGATTCCTGTAATAAGAGTAAAAATTATTGTATTCTCAGATATTCCGAAGAAATAAAGTATACCTGCTTCGAAACAGATCTAACTTACAAGAGCCCTCCTGTGTTTGGCAATGAAGTCTTCTGGGCTGGACGCCCAGTTCGGGAGAACGACGTCATTAACTCTCTCCTTGGTTCCCTGCAGGAGTCCCAGATCAAACCTGAGATGGAACAATATCAAACATTTCACACCGGGTCGCATTTGAATTGTAGACAAAACACATGGCAACGAACATGAACAATATGTTTACAGTTTACACCATACACCATTTATTTAGATCAATGGAAATATATCAAGATTGATTTATTTAGAACTTAAATTTTCTTATTTTTTTCCAGGACATTGAAATTTAACTATGAGATTTAAAATTATAATGGTGATTAATTAGTAAGTTTAGTTATTAGTATTTAGTAAGTAGTAGTAAGTAGTAATTAGTAAGTAACTAGTAACCCCATCTGTGCCTGGGGTAGAATTAGGCCCAGGATTACTTAGCTAGTTATAAGAGGCGGCGAAATTAGGTCCTCCCCTGTCCTTTAATACATATCACTGATTAGTAAGTAACTAGTAACCCCATCTGGGCCTGGGGTAGAATAAGGCCCAGGATGACTTAGCTAGTTATAAGAGGCGGCGAAATTAGGTCCTCCCCTGTCCTTTAATACATATCACTGATTAGTAAGTAACTAGTAACCCCATCTGGGCCTGAGGTAGAATTAGGCCCAGGATGACTTAGCTAGTTATAAGAGGCGGCGAAATTAGGTCCTCCCCTGTCCTTTACCTCCCCTTAACTCATTTGAATATTATTTCCCTTTCCTCCAACACTCCTCGATATCACAAGCCCTTGTCGAATATGTCGTTAAATAGCAAATACTTAATCAATCAAAAATTAGTAATGACCAATTAAATCTGATACTAAATACCATATGGTTATTTTAACAAATGAGTTAATTTCTATATTTTATTCATTAATCAACGTTTTCCTAATGTTTAACACTTCGATCAATGTGTGCTTACTTGTTCATGTTCTTAAGGAACTCTGGAAAGTAGAAGAACTCTGGCGTGAGTTCCTTTACATCGTTGGGGTTGTCCATGAGCAGCTTCCACGTTTGAGGTATCGAGTGGAACTGACGGTCGGCCACGTCGAACCTACCACTCTGCAGTTCGATGTGGAGGGAAGTAAACGGCTCCACTCGAACAAGATAATGCAGAACTCCCGCAGAGTTCGAGTAGTGCGTTCCGTAGTGAAACTTTGCTATCGTTCCTGTACATAATTCATAATACAATTGGCACAACTGCACATTTAATACGTCTGTTCTACAGAGGAATATTATAATCATTTCTGTACGGTATATAATTTATGATTATTGATGGATAGCCTACAACATGTAGACTTTGAACGGTGTGTTCTGTAGTGAAATGTTTCAATTTTAAATGTAACTAATCTTACTAAAAATGAAGTTAGTTGAACTGCACAATACAAAAAAAAAAAATTTGAATGAAGATATTTTGTAGTTCAATTTTAAAGTCTAGCTGAGAGCACAAAAATACGATCCAATGTTGTGGTACCATGATATCATTCACAACACATAGAACTAAGTTTCAATGAATCCCAACACAATAATTCAGAATTACTAATAATTTTAGCTAATTCACGAATGTAACACACTGCTTTTGACTACAAGATTTTTAAAAAATGTTTGGTTTTGTAACCTAAATACAAATATAATTAATTAATTAAAAAGTGGAGAACACATGTTTTTTAACTGATACATTTTTAACAAATTTAGGTATGAAGGACACACAACAAATGGCGTCCTACCTGAGGGATCTTCGAAGTTATCATACTTCGTCTTGACTTCGGCGACATTCTTCGGATTGACAACTCCGATCGGCTTCGAGAGATCGCGAAACGAGTCAGGATTTGTCAAGTCGAGTTGCTCGGAGGAGTAGTCGGCGACAATCCATGGAAACACCGGATACTGGGACAAGTCGTTGTAGGTGCGACCGGCTATCGTGTTCAGCTAACAACAATAACAGCGGGTGTAAAATACTGGCACAAATCAATCAATAATGTCGGTAAAAAAACTCACTACCTCGGAAAAACTACAGAATTAAAATTAATCATGTTAATATTTACCCGGCGCCGCCACCAATAACGTTGTATTTTCTTATAACTTTAATGAGTGTATTTAATTATGTGTTCATTTATATCAGTCGTATTCAGTTTCAAAACTGATTTTAAAAAAGGGGACAATAAATAAAACCACACGATTAATAATGAAACAGTAGAAAACACAACAAATAAAGTGTTAGGCCGGACGCCGTAACAAAGAAGGTTGTGTCGTCACAACCAATGACGTATATAAGCTGCCGCGTAGCGGTTGGTCACAACTAATTACTCTGGCCGGCGTAGTGATATGTGGACGTTTACGCAGTGCTCATCCGCGCACTATACCTGTCAGAGAGAAAATACACTGATTGGCAAGGCGGTGTTAGAAAATACTATCTTTGGTAGGCCGTGACTTAAAAATACTACCATCAAGAAAGCTTTGACTTCTGTGTGTTGCTAGGATACTTGATGTATTTCTTTGTCATTTGATGGTCTGTTGTTTTTATTGCCGTTTCGTGTTTGACAGGAGTTGAGTTCACGAGGGGGAAACATGGCGGCGTTTTTTCTATGCATGTGACGCCCGTGTTCGGCTGATTTACCCTGTAATATTATTTATGAAACTTTATTACCGATATCAAGAAACATTGACACTGAAAACATTACTCGGGATCTTTCAGAGTGGTCATATGCGTTCCCTGTGCGTTTAGGGTACGACAATATGCAGACAGGCAAAGCAAATGACAAAGGTAGGTCGTCCGTAGCTGTTCCTTCTTCATACCTTCATGCCTAGCATGATGGGACGGAACTACTTTAAATTTTCCCAAACATAATTAAGTAGTTGTTAATTTATAAGTGAATATAATAAATTAGATAATAAGAAACTAGAGTTTATTCCTGCATAATTAAACCGCAAACACATACCAAGAGGGAGAAAAATAGCATTTAATCCAGGGCCCATGTCCACCAACCTATGAAATAACAATACATGTTTACTTCTGGTAAGGCAATAAGTAGTAGTCTACATTTAAGTTTGTATTACAAGGTGTGAGGTCACTTGCTATTACATCATCCGTGACGACAACACCTTCTTTGTTACGGCGTCCGGCCTATACTTATAGTTATAGAGCACTCAAAATAGACTAGATGCATTCTGGTGGCAAGAAAATAAACTTCTATTAGGAGTGGTTTAGCTGTCAATTTTCATTGTTGTTTTGTTTATTATTCATCAATGACGCTCTAATAGATAAGCTCTCTAATCTCTCCTCAAGATAATACAACAAAACAAACAATTCTATAGAAAAGAGAACAATGAGAATTAATTTAAGAAAATCAAATTGTTATATACATTTAAATTTAATAACATAAAATAATAAAATAATAAATATATATATATCTTGACCCCGTTTCCAACATTAATAAATAAATAAATAAATAAATACAAAGCATAAATATTGAGTTTACATACTTAACAGAAATACACACATGTGTGAAAAGAAAATAAGTACCTATGAGAGTTCAGACTCCAGTCACTGGCAGTATCTATCCTACATGGGTATTTAGGCCGTATCTCAAAGCCCCCTTGTTGGCGAAATAGTCGACTATTTTACGGGAAGTGACGTCATGGGCGACCAAAGCAACTTGAGGAAACATATAGACTTACATGCATCAAGTAGTCGAAGTTAGATATCTCCCTGTTGATCCACCTATGGGTGAGGCCGGACGTCCTCAAGAACTCTGCAGGAGACCGACTACTGTGGTAGTAGAGATTGGGCGGCCGCAGACTGAGTATCCTCGTAAACACCTTGTTGCGCGTCTTGGTCGAGAAGTTGATGAAATAGTTGGTCTGGTCGGTTAGGAATATCTCCAGGGCGCTCCTACGCAGGTTGAACCTACGCAAGTGGATCTCCCGCAGACGAGACAGGGCCCACTACGGGAGGAAACCACAACAATTTGAGACTATTTTGGCGGTATTTGCGTTTAAAAAATATTCATACAAATGTAAGTGTCGTGAATTGTTAGTACTAGGTAAATAAGTGTAGCTAGAATGTAAAACAGCTGATAGAACATCGATACTTGTGAAGAGTAAACCTTAAATATCTTCTAATGAAATATTAGAAAATAATACAAAATACACATTTTGGACTACGCATCCTTTCAATAGTCGTTCCGCAGCAGCCTTGTAGATGCTGGTGTCATAGATGAGTGAGGAATTGGCCAACCAAATGTCAGTATTAAAAAAGTCACCCGCTGATTGGGTCCGGTTCATTCATGTATGACGTCAGCATTCACAAGGTTCCTGTGAAACCACATGGAAAGACCGGAATTGCAATTTTTAAAATAATGTTACAATTCACGCTTAACTATAAGTAAGATTGATTAGAAGATGGGTACAATTGCCACAAGAAGAATAAAACAAAGAGCAAATATTGACCTTGAAATCTGTCCGCTCCTGGTCTTTGACCGGCGTCAGATCGTGGAAGTAGACGTGGCTGGTGGTGACGTCGAGACGACCTTTGATCACCGACATCAAGGTCACCAGCTCGCAGTCCTGGGAGATGATCAGTTTCTCCTTCCCCTCGATCACCGGGTTCTCCACACTGAGAGATTCACAACATTAGGAGGGAAGGGGAGGGAGAGTCCCAGGTTTCACCTTCCCCTCGATCACCGGATTATATTAGGAGGGGAGGAGAGGTAAGAGAAAGTCCTAAGTTTCTCCTTCCCCTCGATCATCGGATTATATTAGGAGGTGAAGATCATCGCAAAATGTGAACCCTAACAAGAGGGTGTGTTGCAAATCAACTGTCAGCCTTGTTAATTTCACTTATTTGCTAACTTGCGGGAAGTTAGTGTCCAAATGTTCGTAGTGAACAGCACAGGCTGTCGATCGCACCACCAACGAACCAATCAAGTGTTAGACAATTATTCTGTGTCATAGAACACATCTTCATTCTGATTGGTTCGTTGGTGTTGCGTTCAACTCGGGAATCCACTACAAGTAATAGGAATGTGAGAAGTAACTTACTCGGTCTCTGTCACCTGCCAGAGTTCCTCTTCCATGAGGTTTTCCTCCTCTTCCTCCGTCCTGACCACAGCGCAGGAGATGTTGAGTGTTAGCGGCATGTCCTCAGACTGCATGCGACTCATCCAGCCTGCGGGAACGAGACATAACATGCCGTACTGAGACAACGGCTCGGTCACATGACATCACGTGCCGTACTGAGCGACAACGGCTCGGTCACATGACATCACATGCCGTACTGAGCGACAACGGCTCGGTCACACGGCGTCACATGCCGTACTGAGCGACAACGGCTCGGTCACACGACATCACGTGCCGTACTGAGCGACAACGGCTCGGTCACATGACATCACATGCCGTACTGAGCGACAACGGCTCGGTCACACGGCGTCACATGCCGTACTGAGCGACAACGGCTCGGTCACACGACATCACATGCCGTACTGGGCGACAACAGCTCGGTCACACGACATTACGTGCCGTACTGAGCGACAACGGCTCGGTCACACGTCACTACACGGGACGTTTCACGCTTATTTATGGCGGGAAAACAAGGCACGACATCAGTCATGTACAAGCAATAAGCCAATCATATAATTATGAACGAAATGAGAAATAACTCTTCTTTACACATTATCGTAAGCCATAGAAGCATATATAAAATCAAATTTACGTCTAGTCTACCTAATAGTTAACTAAGGATATTAAATAATAATACAAGGTAAAATACGTTCCATATTTCATAGAATGAGTAAACATACTATGGACTATAGTTCCTTATATTTTAAACCCAATGATAGTTCTATGCATTTGCATACGGTACTTACAAAAGTATTATACATTCTATTTACGATGAAAACACAGCTACTACTTTACAACTATATAGTTACAGCTTACAGGTGCAGGAAATTATGCGTAAATAAGCATTGTAAACTATAATATCACTGAGTGAGTAATACAGGGTAGAGGTGCAACAGTATCGGCTGTTTGTCTACCGCGTCTTATCGTCTAACAGTAGAGTTCACCAAGCGTACACAACGACAGAGCTTTCGGCTGTCTTCGCATATCTTCGGCGAGTAACCGACCAATCAGGCTCCATCATCGCGTCGTTTGGCGAACCCCTACTACCTGACTAAAGTATGTTGGGCAGTAAAAGGCGGTAGATAAACTGCCGTTTGGACGTTTGGATGGATGCAATAAGGCTACGTTTCCTTTTGCTTTGAAATCTCGACCGGACAGTGTCCTTAAGAGAAGTACGAGAAGATTACAGAGGTGATCGATGTGTTGCTGAAGGCAGAACGTTTTGAAAAAGAATGCCGGTGGCGTGGGGCATCTACCCTATATTACTCACTCAACTATAATATTGAGTTTGTCAGTGTAGGGTAGAGACCCAGCGCTTTCTAGCGGTACGCGCTCGTACTACTAGAGTCCACGGGAAATTTATTGGTAGACAGTCGCCAATGGGCATGGCCGCTGGGTCTCTACCCTACACTAACAAACTCAATGATAATATGTTCTAGTTGATAGACTACGAAAAAGATAACTACGATACATACCGACACTGTGTCGTTTTGTGTGAGCTGCAGAGGCCAAGAGAAGAGGAACACACAATGAGTAAACACAACACAACACAACACAACACTAATCCACATCATCGTGTCGTGTACAGTACCGTGCATAAATATTATATACATGAGAAGAAATATCTACCGGCATGCACAAATACACACACGCACAAAACGAAGCTTTGTAAAGCATAATTATATATACGATGTGTTTAACTATTCAACATGGTGAACTCAGAAGTACTCATGAGGTAATTAATGAATTCCTACGTAAGAGTAATGAAATTATAATATAAACAGCATTCAAATTTGTTAATAAGTCTGTATAGTAAATGTTCATTGACAATAAAGAACGTACTCATATAAACGAATTAAGGGATGATGAAAATGGAAATATCTATTGTAAATGTGTAACCACAGGTTCAGTTTCACAGAGGGCGTATCACCCGCCTATACAATAAAATATATATTTCTAGTTTGAATTGCCAATTTAGAGGGGCCACAAGTCCACTCCCATCAAATCTATCAAATTATAACCTGAGAATAGAAAGAACATGCCCATAGTAAATAGAACATGTATATTTGATTGTATATCTTGTGAATTTTGATTGGTAAACGTTGAGAAAAATATGATTAGCCTATGAGTTTCTGATAGGTCACAAAAGAGAAAGATTTAAATAAAAGATTTTGATTGGACACGAAAGATAACGACTTTGTTCTATCAAACCAACGGTTTGATACAAGTTACTTACAAGTTACTATTAAGGTATTGCTTTGGTTCAGAAGATTTGCTTGTTTGGCTTTGTGTAGCAATATCGGGAGTTGAGCGTCAAGTATTTTATCAAGAGAGGTCCTACCTGTGTTGTCCCGCAGGTTGCTGGCATCCGTGTGGGGGTCAAAGGTCAAACTCGGGCAAAGCTTCAGACGCATCCTGGAGAAGTTCTCGTGATGAGACAGTCTCCAGTGGCGTAACAGCGGGGTCCTGGAACAACACGAATGAACGCCACTGGTCAATATCTAAACTCTGCTACATTCATGTTACACCAATCGATGTTTTGATAATTTTCACCAAATCTCCACAGGACATGTGATTTTTGCAATTACAATTTTGAAAAATCTGTTTGAATATGAAAAATTAATCTGGACAATTCTGTAATGGCAGCTCTTGTAAATTATGTATCCATTTGATTTATTTTATACCATGAGCATCATTGAAGTTCAATTAACCATACAAATAATATAGAATGTGATTTGAAAAGGTGTTATAAACTTTACCTAGACTGAAGTAATTATGTAGCGCATAAAAATACGTTTCAAACACGTAGAATAGCAAACATGTAACCCCTCCAGAACTATGTCCAGTCTTATCTCTCCCTATCTATACAAACAAAACAGACACACACAAGAGAGAAATTACTGTTTCAATTTAATAACATTTCTTAACTAATATCAAAGGGAAACTCAATAATCATCCTTTTGACTTCTTGATAGGTTAACGGTTAATTCATACTCTAGTTTGAGAGACCAACATCCATGTAACATATTATACAGTACAATTTAAAGTTAGATTAATGTACGTGAGAGAGGGAGGGAGAGGGGGGTTGTTTAAATTACCATCCACCCTTACTCAAGAGGGTAGTATTGTATATTCTAACCTTTAAGGAGTTTTGTTTTTATGTTTTTCAACAAGACTGGGCTTGAGTACGCTTATGCGTTGTTGGTAATTCATTTATTCATAGGTGAAGAAATTAAGATACTAGAAAATGGACATGGCTTGGAGAACAAAACACTAATACGACATTAAACAAAAACAACAATAGAGATGTATATATTTACATTTTAAATAATGTATCGTACTGATATAAATGTTTTCAATTTGAAGTTTTATGACAATAAAATACCTGTCAGCACCAAACATGTACATATAACTACAAGTATTTAAGTTTCTATACCCGAGAATCGAAAGTAATTTATAGAAAACGCCGACACATTATAATATATAATCGTTTTAGAATTTATTATACGCGGATATGATATCTATAATAGCCGACGATTTAATAACGCTAAGTGAGCGTAGTCCACGTCGGCAAGCCACGATTCTAGATGAGATGTTTATTGCCTGTCAAATATTAATAAGTATATACTCTATAGAAAACTCTTAGCGGGCAGGAGCTGTATCTCATCTGAAATTATGCAAAACGAGTTAGACTACTGTACAACACATTGATGTGTTTTAATATCATTAAGAAATCTAGAACATGTTTCTTAAAAATATTAATGTTGTCGGCAATATCATTAGCTACGCGAGAAAAAATTCCTAACTATTAACTGCTACTAGATAGCTTGAATGTACAGTTCGAGAAATATTGCAATATATTTAGCTATAATGTTATCAGTTACGAAGGGAAATAGTGACTTAGGCGAATCACTGCTATAGTGCATTCGGCTAAACCTATATCATCACCAATGTTTTCGGCATGGGTTTTACTGATATTACACTGTTAGAGTAGGTTTTCGAGCTATAGTGAATTAACTTTACTGAAACTCCAGACTTTAATTATTCCGGTAACGATAACAGAAGGACTATTCGAGGTTTTCCTCAGTCACAAGGCGAATGCTGGGATTGAGTACTACTATAACAGGCCTTGGGCATTCTTTACAACTATCCAACCATCCTAATATACGAAGTGTAACATACAGGTAAAGCTATAGTGTGCCCCATATAGCAAGGATTTCTACTAAAAATTATAAAAATACTAATCATCTTCGGTGATTATCTTTTAAATCATTTCGGTTCTTGATCTTGTTAGCAAATAGGACACAGTGAATAATATTTCCGTCACAAAACAAAAAAACGCATTATCGCCACTTACTCGAAATTTATACCCATCAAATAATATTATTATTATTATGTATATATATGTACACACACAGATTTCTTTCAAAATCTTCCAATCTGCTCATTCCCAGCTACCATCACGAGAAGAAATCTAGCACGTTGGCACTATACTTAGAGCAATCTTGTAATTTTAATGAGTATAAACTCTTCGATTAATATTTGAAACCATAATTATATTATAAGAGTAATGACACAAAGAAAAAAAATGCACCAGTGATAAAAACAATTCAATGATGCATTTTCTCCATCTAGTTTTCTAGGAAGAGAATGTCTTGCTTCCCTCTGGCTTCTGTTATCAGGAAATAGAAAACTCACACTAGATTTAATTTTAACGAAAGTATAAAAAATAGCAGGGCGTACCTTGACATGATATAAACATTAGTGTTAAGTTATAAGGTACGTAAGTAGGTAATTAGTCAAAGAATGCAGTCTAGTTCTTGTCGGTGAAACTGTGTAATTTACGTCGTGTATTTGTATTCAAATATGTAGAACTTCTTGCACCGGAAATTGAGTAGCCGTCACCGGTAGCAAGTGCATCTGTACTCAGGACTATGCTTAACATCAGGAAATACAACCTCGAGACGAGAGTGTTCGTACACAGTGGTGTATTTGAGTCTAGGCGGGCTTAGGCGCCGCCTAGGCACTTTTATTTGGAGACTAGGCTAGCCTAGGTGCTTTTTCACAGTACTGTTGTTTAAATTTTAAGAACTAATGTAGTATTCACTATATCTATAATTGAGAAAAAATATGTTACCTCAACATCTTTATGTATTCAGGTTTAATTTCTGTAAAATCTTTTTCCAGACACTTAAAACAATCGTCATCGCCCCCCCCCCCCCCCCCCCCCCTCCAACCGCCACCTGTCCACAGTTAAATTCGACCGCCTAGACACTTTATATTTTAGGAATACACCACTGCTCGTACAGCATATTCACATTATCAGCCTCATCTCATGCACAAAGCCACAAAGCCACTTGCGTCCGCCAATTGATTAAACCGGATGCACAAAAGGATTTGCCGGCGCAAATATGTGGCGGGAGCTCCGTAAATTTGCGGCTCAATCGACTATCCCGCAAGTAGCTAAAAAAAATGCATCTGGATTTCCGCAAGTTTATCTGCATCAGCCATATTTAATGAACGGTAAGTTCACGTTGTCAAATCTTAGTGCATTGAGTCCAACGTACAGTTTTAATCATAATAATGCAACATAATCAATGTGTGGTATTTCGGCTACGGTTACATTTTATTTCGCCTTGTAAAAGCAAAATCTTACACTCAACTTTCTTTGCTCACAATATAAAGAATGTATAGAATTCTTAAAGTAATGATGATTACATTATTGTTTTATGACAACTAGGTTATACATAGCGCCGGCTCTTCTAGTGGCCTTGTATAACAAGCAGACCTACAGGCCCAGAGAAACGTATGCAGAATTTGAAGAAGAAATATGAATCGTAACAGTGGTAGTACCGGTAGTGGTAGTGATAAAAGTAGTGGAAGCAGTAGTGATAACAGTAGTATGGTAGTGGTGTTAGTATGTGTCAGTAAGTGATAGTAGTGGGAGTTGAAGTTATAGTCGTACTGGTGGTGGTGGTGGTGGTGGTGGTGGTAGTGGTAGTAGTGATAGTAGTAGAAGACTTCTACTACTTCTACTAGAAGTAGTAGTGGAAGTAGTAGATATAGTCCAAGTAGTGGTAGTAGTGGTAGTACTAGTAATAGTAATAATTATGAGTGTTGTTATTAATTAACGGTTGTAGTTGTAGTGCTATGATGAACTTGTACCGTTACAAAAACAGAATTGTCAACTGCGTGCTAATCATTGCCACATTTCCATATGTGGAACATTTACCCAAGAATTGTTTTAGATAAACGTAGTAAGAGTAAAAGATGAAAAGGAAAAGTTGGAAGGAAATTGAAAACACATAATAAAGATAACATAATATTTTATATTTCGTAATAACTAGGAACGTATAATATATACATACATCAATTGAATTGATATGGTAACAAAATATAGAGATACAAGTGTGATATAAAAATAGAAACCAGAAACAACACAAGTCGTCTAGCTAGATCTAAGCGATTGAGTTGTATCGTAGTTGTGTTATCGTATGGCCTCGGGAGATAACGGGTTATGCAATGCGACCTCTGATAACAACCACCAATAAACGTGCATGGTCTTGTTAAAGGAAAGTATAATCATTACCTGGAGTCAAACTACCGAGCCAGGACCGCATTATTTGATTGAAAACAATAACCTAACATTTGTACCACAGATTAAGTGGACGGTATTGATATTTTAGTACTATAATTATATACATAAACCAGATACTGTCCTAACGATAAGCACGTTTTGATGTGGATTGAATTTAATGTGATTTTTTCTAATTATTACCATACAATAGCGACAGATGAGAATTACGCAAGATAACTTTCGAGCTAGGCAATCAATACAGTGAGTAATGTAACGATTGCGTGGACGTTGACCAATGAGCGCTGGACAAAGAATAACTAAGTTATATCATGTGGGAGGACGCAACGAGGTGTGACATGAATCTAATAAGCCAATTCTTGATGTCGGATCCAACTTACAGAACATTGAGATATTATTTAGTATTCTGGTGTACTCTACCTCGACGGAGATTTCGATGTCATAAAGTACTTTGCGCCAGTAAAAACGTCTAGATTCAGCGCATCGGCACGGATTTAGTTTTTGAATTCATTTTTTCAGTAAGGATTGCAGTTTTCGAATTAATAATGTACTTTTTGACTGTGAGGCTACAAAGTGTTAGATTCTTGGAAATGTCTTCTTCTAGTTGCTTAATTCTCATTCATGTCAGGGAGGCACGTTGGTACAAGGTTCGATTATGTGCACGACGGTATTCAATGCTGCAATACGATCACGGCGTCGGTCTAGGCGGGTCCGGGAGGTTGTCACTTAGACGGAGACGATCGCAGGAGCGGCCTTGACCGCGGCAACGGCGGCGACGGGGAGATCTCTCTGGACGACCGCGTTGAAGCCGTTGATGGGGTCGGCATAGTAGTTGACTGTCCTGCGGACACCGTCGGGCTCGACGAGGGAGTAGCTACCCCTGACGACTCCGCCATCTCGCGACTCTTCCTGGGACTTAGAGTCTCCGGTCAGAGAGTCCTGGACGGTGTAGGCGAAGTTGTACTGGGGGTAGGCGTCGGCCTCGATGGGAACGGCGCGAGCGACTGGTACGGGGGCGGCGACAGCGGGGGCGGCAACCAGAGGGGCGGCGACGGCTCTGGCTACGGGAGCGGCGACGTAAGGTGCGGCGGCCAGGGGGGCGGCGACGGCTCTAGCGACGGGAGCGGCGACGTAGGGTGCGGCGGCCAGGGGGGCGGCGACGGAGGCGGGGTATGCGGCGGCGTACGGAGAGTACGCGAAGGGGGCGGCAAGGGCTCGGGCTGCGAGGGGGCTTGTGTAGGCGGCGTAGGGAGACGCGTAGGCGAGGCCGGCGGAAGAGTAGGCGATGCCGTTGGGGACGGCGTAGGCGGCGGGGGCGAAGGGGTAGGCGGCGTTGAGGGGGGCGGCAACGGGGGCGCCGACCGGAACCACTCCAGCCAACGCAACCGACGCCACGGAACCCAAGGACAAGAGAACCTGAAAGTTTTAAACAAAATATTGGTGTGAATTTTTGGCTAAACAATTTCTATAATCAGACTAATTTCGATACCAAAAAAGCTTGCAACCGTTTCATAATGCACAATGCAATTATCATAATATTAGCTGCTTGACAGGATAAGAGCGGGAGGCTTCCTCTAATTTATAAGGGTAGTTCAACAAAAGCCCCCTTACTTCTTAATTACTAACATTTTTTTTTTTAAATAAGCTAATATGTTAAATAATTATCGAATGTGAAATCCAAGATGCAATCTTAGAATGAACTATAGACTAATCGAGACAAATCATGTACGTAGACCTATTTGACATAATATAGATGAAAACAACATTTGGTTTTCAATTTAAAAAAAAAAGTAATAGTTTTAAGTTGAAATCCGTGATAAAATCTTAGAATCATGCAACGAGGCTAGTCGAAACGATAGACTGTGTATGGGTATAGATACTTACTGCGAAAAGACCCATTGCACTGATGTCCACTGTTGCTGTGTGTTACACTTGGTTAGACTTGGTACACAATGATTGTCAAGCCCGTGCGCACATTTTTATATCCGAAGATTCACCATTGTCGCCATGACAGCTACGCAACGCTACGTAACGCCCGAGCACGTGACTAGAAACAATCAATCGATGAGCTAATCGATTCATATGCTGGCTGGCTATCGTATCGTGCAGATTAGCACACTCGATCCGAGACACTGGCCAAAATTAATTGGGGACATTTAAAGGTGCCGTGGTTATGTGATACGGAAGGAATTTGGACCTTTCTTTTATTGAGAGTATTTAAAATGTTTCTTCGTTCACTTGTCTACACTTTAAACTAATGTGACTTACGTTCCACAGTAAGCTTGTGGATGATGACGTCATAATAAAACAAATTGAATATTATAATGCAGTGATTAACACCAGTTGGGATTTAATGTATATTATTCATAGCATAGCTTTTCACGCAATATTTTAAGTTAAAACATATGTAATATTAATAAATCTGAAGATTGAATTAATAATTCGGTGTTCAAAAGTTTGTATTTTGTGTTATTAGTACATTTGATGCTTAAATAAATGTTAACATTCTAAAAAGAATGAATTGAGTACACATTTTGGATTCTAGGAATGTATATCAATGCAAAATACAATATTCAATCATTTAAGTTTTCACTGTTTGACTATAAAGTTAATCTCATCTCATCACTGTCATTGCAAAATGAACGTCTTACAGGGAAAAGGTGCGGTAAACAACCAGTGAAAGCTATACTTACCAGACTACTAGAGTAATAAAATGAAACAAAACACATAAATGTGTGTTAGAGTCAACCTTTACCCACTCAATCCCAAGAATTAGATTTCAGTGTACAAGATTTATTATGTTGCTTGTGGTATGAATTGACTCAAAGTTGCCATATAAAATTTCAAGCTTATGCAAGGTACGATTTTGTTTTAAATTAACGCTAATATGAATTATAATTACTTGTTAAAATTTTAACGAATAGCACTAATTCGGGGGTCATAGTCACAGTTTGGTGGATTCCGATTCGAACAAAAAATTTGTTTTGTAGGTATGTTGCATTATGTGTTTTATGCTTTCTATTCTAACTGCTTTGGAATTTATAAAATAGTGTTTTTTCCACCAAAGCATTATGTGTTTTATGCTTCCTATTCTAACTGCTTTGGAATTTATAAAATAGTGTTTTTCCCACCAAACCACTTAAAAATAGTTTTATTCCAACTAATTTGGAATTTCTAAACATTGTTTTTTTTATTTCCAAAGCACTTGAAGAACATCAGTCAAGATGTGGTGAAAACGGTTTCTAGTTTTCAATTCCAACTGCTTTGGAATTTATAAAAAAAAATTATTTCCAAAGCACTTCAAGAACATCAGTAAAGAAGTGATGAGAACAGTTTCTAGTTTCCTATTCTAACTGCTTTGGAATTTATAAAACAGGTTTTTTTTTTTATTTCCAAAGCACTTGAAACTCACTCAAGATGTGGTGAGAACAGTTTTTATTAATTTTGTTAGTTATAAGTGTTGCGAATTCTAAATCTCGGGTGGACGCGTCCGCAAAAAAACTGCGGATTTTTAGTTTTCATTTTTAAAAAACCCAGCACAACTTTATATCGAGTTATTTATTGTATTCGTATTCATTAGAAACAAGAATAAATAAACAATAGGATAATTTGAAACATTCCATCAACAAGACAAAGTCAAACCGATAAACGTCCTTGCTGCACTCGGCGGCAGATTCATCTTGACCTTGACAGCGAAAGACTTGCACCTTCAAGGTCGCCCGCTATATTATTACACTCATATCTAGCGATAATACGAGACCGAGAGAGAGAAAGAGAGAGAGAGAGAGTGCAAGTGCATATTACAAGCACTTCACCTGTTGCTCGGCACGGTAGCCCAATGATTACAACATAACACACCGCACACCACGCGGGAGGACGCGCCAACACTTTCTAGCGTGGAGTAACCGCGCGGACACTCGCCGCATGTTAATATGGACGCGCGCGTTATTTCACACATTCCGATATGGGACCGTCCTAGGACACGCTTATGTAATGCCTTCCTGATGGCGGATTATTACATGTTTTAGTTATTTTAGTATAGGTTGGCAGACACTATTGTGTATGATGATGTACTTTTTTCTACCAATCCCCGTTCATTATGAATGAAAATAAATACTAGAAAAAAAAAAAAAAATTTACGCATTTTTAATATTGATAGTAACAAGATCTACACACAACTTTTCAAATTTGAGTAATTTTGTATAGTTACAAAAAATGTTTAATAAGTGTATTACTTTGTATTATATAACTAAGTGTAATATGTAATAGGTATGTATCTAGTTACAGTTTTTTTAAAATTTGTGTAAATAATGCAATTTTCCGAGTCATGGCCGGTCAACAATTAATAATATGTAATTATTTTATTAATTAATTAGAGAAATTACAATCGTAATATTTGAAATACTACAATATGTGCAAGTTTTTAATCCATTGGTCAGTTACAAAAACCTAATCCCTTCTACGAATTACTTTTTCAATATATTGAAGCGTTCTCAAGCTATACCACTGCCGTTTGGCTGTAATATCGCCCCACCTCGATACCAATAGGCAATAGCTCAGAGGCAGCACACGGAACTCTAAATAGGCAGGTTTTGAGTTAGTTACCCACCACGGGCAATCGTGACACAATGTTAATCCAAGGTTACCGCTCTTCGGGGGATTGCTAGAATTGAGTCACCAAAGACGACCTTGGACATTCCTTTCTTTCCAAACAACCAAATCCTAATTAGATCGTGCGTTTGTGCGTGTGTTTACACTAATGCTATTATTTATTTATCATTAGTCGTGATTGTAGCTAGAGGTGACTCGGTGATAGCGTACGCGAATATTATTCAGAAGGTTACCGGTTCGTTCCCCAAACACTGCATGAGTATTATAATAATTAATGTCAGTACACGATTTCAGACACGTTTATATTTAGAAGTGGTTGAA
The DNA here is from genome assembly GCA_945910005.1 of Isoperla grammatica. Taxonomy (NCBI): domain Eukaryota; kingdom Metazoa; phylum Arthropoda; class Insecta; order Plecoptera; family Perlodidae; genus Isoperla; species Isoperla grammatica. The sequence goes on along the minus strand of OX246741.1, from coordinate 17,351,103 downwards.
AATAAATTACGATTCAGGTTCGAACCCTACCTAGGGAAAATTAGATGTCATGTGACGTTTTCTTATCTTCATATATCACCCAATCATCGTCTCGATTAACATCGTTGCCAAAACATGGGGTAGAAAGCCCAAAAGAAAGCCCAACGTTAACATGTTAATATTTAGGGAGAATTCTTTCATGTTGGTGTCAAATATTCCAACCACAACTGTAGCCTAACATGTAATCGTCCTAGTTAGTAAGGCCATTGCACAAACTTGTAAGATTGATTCGTAGTAAAAATTTAATTGCGTTTTATTCAACGTTACAAAATGAGGTTCGGTTAAAATATTAATGGGATATAGTCGAGTTGGACCGTTTCTATTACATTACATAACTTAAATTGCAAAACGATTCTAACAATGATTCGTCCTTCAATTGTTTTGCAATTGAACAATTAAAAGAAAGACATCGACACGAGCGCATATACGCACGTACGCACGATGTCGTGGCGTGACGCACGACGCATGAAGATGCGATGGCGAGGGGCCAGACCTAGGCGGCGCTAGTCGCCGATGATCGGGGGAGGTTTGCATTACGGCCTGAGCGTCGCGCCAGCGTGGTAGGTGGTGTGGTGAAGAAGACATCACTAGTAGATCAGGCTTGCAGGAAATATAGGAGGTCGTTTAACCATAATGCGTAAGTTTAGTCAGCAAGAGCGTCGCGCGAGCGTGGTAGGTAGTGTGGTGGAGGACAGAAGAAGACATCACTAGTGGATCAGGCTTGCAGGAAATATAGGAGATCGTTTAACCATAATGCGTAAGTTTAGTCAGCAAGAGTGTCCTGCGAGCGTGGTAGGTGCTGTGGTGAAGGGAAGACATCACTAGTGGATCAGGCTTGCAGGAAATATAGGAGATCGTTTAACCATAATGCGTAAGTTAAGTTAGCTAGAGCGTCGCGCCAGCGTGGTAGGTGGTGGTTTGGTGGAGGACAGAAGAAGACGTCAAGTGGATCAGGCTTGCAGGAAATGTTGGAGGTCGCTAAACCAAAATGCGTAAGTTAGTCAAGTTGGATAGGTTTGCAGTGTACATGAAGAAATACAGCACCCGTCCTAGAGGATCAGACTTGCAGAAAATGTAGGAAGTCGATAAACCACAATGCGTAAGTGTTGGTTGGATAGGTTTGCAGTGCCGTACAACTTAATTTATGTAAATTAACTTGGAGATCAGGGAAGGAAAAAATGTTAGGAGGATATCAAACCACAACTAATAAATAAGTTATGTTTAATGGGGCAGCACAATATTCAGTGTCAGTGTCAGAGTGTAAAACCACAATCTAAGTGAACTTGGGGATCAGGGAAAGAAAATAATGCAGATTGTAGAAGGTCATCAAACCACAATAAATAATATTTATTATGTTCATATTCAGTGAATAATTCAGTTCATATTCAGTGCCGGTATCAGATTGTAAAACCACAATGTAAGTTGGACTAAATGGTATGGTAGGTCACTCAATTACAATGGTGTGGCTTGCTGTGTTGTAGGTGATACATAGTTCACCCGAAATAAATTCAATGTGATAGCGGCAATCATGATGGCCAAACCACAATAGGTATGTTGTGGACTAGTCGATTAGATTACCTCCAAACAACAACGCATACAGCGATTACCAGGGAGTGGTTGATCAGGGTTATAGAATATTCAGGAGGTGACCAAACCGCAACAATGTACGTGCGTTGGTAATAATGATCAGAAAATGAAGAAACGTGAGAACAGCAAATATGCGGAACTGCGGAGGTATATTAAAGAAAAACACGCGATTCAGTTAATCGTATCATTTACAAGAATATGACTACGTTCCAAAAGTAATACCAGAAACATGTAAGTAGCCGAAAATAATATAGTGAAATTATGATTATGAACATTCTATTATGGGTGTAAGATGAAACGTAATATTGTGGTGGTGTATATGGTGGATATAGGTAGGTTGCACAATGCACAAGTTTCGTTTTTTAGCGTAACATGTTTCAAGTTTTTATAAATATAGTTGTACTTATAAACATGTAATTTTCAAATTGTCATTGACATCGTGTGTGCTTCATTACCAATGTTACTTGACTTCAAACCGGGACTTTCCATAAATAATAACAGTAACGGCCAACTTTCCAGCTAAGCATACATTAAAATCATTAAAATCAAATCAAAAGACAACTTCAAGAGAAATAAGTGCCGATCAAATGATTGGAAAGTTCGTTTTTAAAGACATTTCACGTACGTATATTGGTTACAGGACAAAGTCGATTATTGTTTGTAATTAGTAAGTATTTAATAATCATCGCTATGATTTCATCTAATTACACACACTCGCGGTTTTGTCAATAAAACGTTAACTTCGCCAATTATCGACGGTAAATATCTTAATAAATGTTCATGTGACGCGTGCTCATTTTTCAAAGGTGGCATTTCACAAAGAAAAATATTCCCATATTTTGGTGATGATTCTTGTTGGTTTGTATTCTGTTTTGGGTTTTGATTACAATCATTATCAGTTATGTTTGAAGTGGATGTTTGTTAGAAAATACATTGCAGTCGTAATTTTGGATTTAATATAATACCAGGTTTGATATCACTCCTACTGATGTGTATTTTTGAATGTGTACACTGTTGCAGAAACAACCTCAGCAAAGTGAAGTAATGGCAACACTGGGCGATCTGCTATACGTTAATTCACATATCGTGCCGAGAAAGAATGATTTTTTCAACACTCTCTTTTGGATAAACAGGTATCGACGACAAGGGTATCGAAAAATATTCAGTTTACGTTATGTTGTAGAAAGTTTGCTGCTGATTTATATATATAACTGCCATTAACTTTTAATTGACCATTTAGGTGTAAAAACGCTTTAAATTACATTGCCAGAAGAAATACGAAGTAAGAAACCACGTTTTAATTTTTAAACGAAATGAGTAACAATTTTATTCTTTTGTAACTATATCAATGTGATGAAGTATTTACTAAGCACTACTTAAGTTAGAATTAAATTCCCTTTTTTCATTTTTTGTTTTTATTTTGGCTATCAGTAAATTTTGCTCCAGTGATTGAATTATTGTGCATATTTACATTAATTCCGAGTCATCAAAAAATTGTAATAGCATTTTTCCACCGACAATCTTAAACGACTATCCTTCAACAATTCGAACACTATTCATTGGCTAGCTGTAAAGTAAATTTACTCCACACACGACTTAATGTGACACAATGTCTACTTTTTGCAGTGGAAAAAAAATAGTCGCGGGAAAATGCAATAATTACACAAAACGACAACCAGATTTAGTCGAGATTAAATAAGAAAACAATAGAGATTCTTGAACTCTTACTCGCTTTTCCCATTACTTCATCTAGACGAGTGAATTGCATACGAGTGCACTTAAAACAATGCAGTGCAACACTTGTTTTGTCAACGTATTTCCTAAACGTGCTGTAATTAATTCTTGTAACGGGTCATTACTTCCATTATTTTACTTCAAGCAAGACAAGCTTGACTTTCTGGAATCACGTAATATTAACGGTTATCAAAAGTTTAAGACAATAAAGATAATTACCAACTTCACGCACAAACTAATTTACTAATATAACCATTCTTAATAAATAAATAACTTCCAAAAATTGAAGAAAGATAATTCAACTCCGCGACACATATAAATATGAAAAACAATGTAAAGACCTACTATACCCACAATTATCGGTATCGGGATCGCAATCCAGAAATCGTGAAAAAGTTAACTTACATGGTTATTATGCCGCTGTTCACAACAAAATCGTAATGTCGTAACGATTTAGCATGAGAAAATGTACGATTACGATCACGATTCCTACAACTGTAGTTGGGGCTTAACGCATACAAATCAGGATTGCTACGGAAAATGGAAACGAGCAGTCAGGATTATTTCCGAAGAATTCGCAAAACTAGCGGTTTTCAATTTTCGATAAAATCTTAAGTGTAATAACGGCAAATTGGTTTCGCACTGGCTCGGCCACTGTTATACCCCTTCATCACGATCATACGTCACTCGAGACAGATAGCAACAGGTGTTAACTACTTTACATAATAAAGATGGGCGGTATGTCTTGCCCATGTACGAAACTATCGTGCCCCACTATGAATAAAACTTTCCACACACGTTTCAAAATCTATTTCAACTTTAATCCACCAAGCCTACTGTACGCGAGCATAAAAGGACAGACAAGTTATTTTATTGTTTCGAATATATATATCAAACTAACAAATTTACGACACATACATTTATTTAAACAATGTACTAATATATATATTACGCCCATCAAATTTATCAGTAAGGAGAAAGTCACTGAAAGTGTATAGTCACATTTTTAAGTTGGCAAAGTTGGCAACACTTGTGGATAGGTCGCTATCGTCACTCTCAAAATGGAATAGTACAAACACGAATCGAATCTATAGACTCTAAACTTACAGTATCAATGGGATGCAAGGTAGCGCTTTCTGCTATGACTATATACATATATGACATTATCAAAGTATAATGAAATAATAAAACAACCTCTACATAGCATATTATGCCACCTGTGAAAGTATTGGCGCATTTGATGTGGTTAAATTAATTCGAAAATGAAAATATAAAGTTTGAGCAGTGAAAAGACGGGTTTCATAAAGCGGTAAAGTGGTTAATTTAAAAATATTAATACCAACGAGACAACGAACGATAGTAATGTCATGAGGCACGTATACATAATATACATTTTCAAAATTTTTCTTCTTGCTTCAATTAAATATTTACTTTTACCTTCGACAATAATCGCTTAAAATATTATGTATCACACAAATTTTAGCAAATAACATTTACTACGTTACAACAGAAAGTTTGTAACTGTTAGTGCTGGAATTTCTTGAAAACAATAAGCTTACGTGACACGGTAAGGCTAATATTGCAGTAATTGACTCAACGTATTCGAATAAGCGTCGTGATTAAAATAGGAATGAACATTTCGTAATACCCCTTTTACTTAAGTAGTATAGTGGGGGGTATAGGCACGTTCTATACACTCACTTGAGTGGGAGTTATGTGTTCGAAACGTAGTTTAAGATACAGATAAGTGACCCTTCAACCGCTGGGAATTCTTTCGCTAATCATGAAACTCCGAAAAAGGAATACGGTGGTAAAATGAAATGATTGGAAATAGAAAGCAAAATCGCTTTTCTTTGAGAGTTTAGCACATTATACTTACGACATGTTGTTCGAAGCAGATGATATTTGAATTATGTCGATCTTGTTCGGGTACGTATCAAGCGTATTGGCTTGTAAGGAACCATACAAATATAAAATATATTTAAAAGTTATTACAGAAAAACATTTAAAATTATGCAGGAAAATTGAAAAAAAAATCTTGAAAATAACATTTCCGGTACCGGTATGGGATTTATTTATGACTCAAACGTGAAAAGTTTAAAATATATAAAATAAAATAATGTGTAATGGAAAAAGTACGGATATATAATAATCATTTTGAAGATACAATTTAGAAATAACCTATAAAGCACAAAGTATAAAAACGTATCCTCAATCTTGTTCCAGAAGTAAAATCGAATTTCAGATCCAACCTTGTTCCCCAAGTTAAATCGAATTTTGTGTGTAAATTGTGAATTTCAAACCAAAAATTTGTCAAAATGTTATAACTTTTTTGTACACTACAAAACAAATATTTCATAAACCATTAATGGCTGGATGGGTTGATCTGTGGAAACAACGTAAGAAAAGATGGCCATATTACAAGAGAGTGGGTAGACTCTAAATGTGAATTTTTTTATTTTTTATTTACCACTGTACCATACAAACTTAACGTCCATTTCAACAGGTTTGCCAGACCTGCTTTAGAACACAATCACCACTCCCACTCCTAAATACCCTCCGACATTCTTGTACCGCGTCCAGACGACACCATTACACAACAACAACAACAACGACAACGACAACTCACGCGGAAGTGACATCGAAAATACGTCACCCAATCAAACGAACCACGACGAATACAGATCCATCTTATAAACGGGAGTAACCCACATTTTACAGTTACGCTCGATCGTAGTCTTTACATCAATTCATGCGTTCAAAAAAGTGAATGCATAAAACTATTGCGTCACTCGACTAATCCACATTCTACAATAATAATAAGATACCCAGCATGCAATGTGTTAATTTCGCTTCGGCCTAGCCTACAATACGTGATATTATTGACGATGGGCGGGATTGTTAATCGTTGTAAACAACGCGGGGGGGGGGGGGGGGTGAATGCAGGCACGTTTATAAACAACAAAGACTCCAAGGTCGTTTAGAGGTGAGCGGAGACTTTCAGCAGGACGGACAGCTGATAAGCGGTAACTCAACAAACGGCTGTAAACACTAAACACAAGGATCAAGACCCTATAACCTGCAGGTTGTGTTGCTTACACAACCGTAACGAGTTGTTTGTGACCTTGTAAAGCCACAACTTTGTTTGATTAAATAATAGTAATTTATAACATTAAGCGATAAGGTGGGAGTTTTATGATCGAATACCGGGCGGGACCAAGATTTTTTGTAATTTTTATAGTCCACGAAAATGTCTTTCTTAAAAACAGTCAGAATAAAGTGTTTATTACTAAAACAACGTTTAGATTGCAAAAATATGGGACGTTAAACCCAAATATCATCACCCAATCGAGATATGTGTTATCATCTGTTATCTTTTCATATCATCTTGTTCAAATAGTAAACAAGATATATTACACGCACTAGACAGATAAGAAACCACTTGCTGGTAGCTAGAGGTGGCGGGGGGTAAATCTCGGTTACAATATGCCAAAAATCGAATTCAGTACATACTAATGTGAATGACTAGCTGATATCTTAAAATTAAGTCCAAACTGAGAAAGAAAACGAGAAATAGTAAACGCTATAACTATAGGCATAAATGATTCAAGAATTAAAGGTACGTATGTAAGTAATAAATATCAATTCAAAAACATATTAAGATTGATTCATAAAACGATTCACATCGCTCCTAATAGTTTTTTACGTCTTGTTTTCGTAAAACTTTCTCTCTGTCTGTCACACGTGTAATGTTGCACAGATGAACAGTCGGTCCACCCTGAACGCATTCATAACGAGGTAACTCGCGGTTATGTAACTGAGCCGCACTCGGACAATAGCTGTGAATCAGATATTCGCGACAAGCCTGACTGTCTGTCTGTCTGTCTGTCTATCTGTCTGTCTGTCTGTATGTCTGTCTATCTGTATCGGTCTGTCTACCTGTCTGTCTGTCTATCTGTCTTTCTTTTTGTCTGTGTCTGTCGTCTGTCCGTCTGTCTCAAATCGTATCATAATTTGTGCAGACAATACAATAAGACATTAAGATTTCATTATTTGATGAGTTACGCGTCCAACAATAAAACCATCGTTTCGTAACGCTATAATCTAATTAATTTTATTTGCGAACAAGTCGTTGAACTGTGAGATGTGTAGGCTTAAAAATCAGATAATTTTCTATCAAATTATTGTTTGAGTATATCACAATTTCATAACATATCCTGTGTGTGTATACATGTGTAACTTTAACGTTCTTTCAATGGGTAAAACACGTTCATTTTAGTAGCGTGTTCACATGCATTCACTGTATTAATATCGTTATTGTAAAAATTGGTATTTCCTTAAAACGCAGTTCCCTTGTTTTCTAATATTATATTCAAACCACGCCAAAATTAAAGTTGTTTTGAAATATCTTGAGAACGTTACAAAGTGTGTTTACAAAAGTAATAACTTTATTGTGATTTATAAGAACTTAAAAAGCTGGATTAAAAGTTTATTCATTACGATTGTTCTTGGTCAAGGAAATTAATAACAACACTTTACTTAATTTCCCGGTAACAATGAACTTATCCGACATTTTTTTTAAAATCCAGTTTTTTGTTCTTACAAAACCACATCAATTCAATATCGTGTAGCATCGTCAAGATATCACTAAACGATCTCTTTATTAAATGTAGTTTCAATAGTGAGAAACATTCGCATTATACCACATTACATTTTTCTAAACATACTACAAATATTGAAAACTGATAAAACAACAACAATTAAAATTCCACCAATAAAATAACCGAAAAAATCTTTCCACGCGTTCTCTACGATCACATTTCGAAACTTTCCAAGACTGGAACAACTAAACCACTCAATCAGATTCAGGCACGCATTGTTGTCGGGGCCGCGTACACGACTGAACGTGTACATATGAATGAATGTACGCCCGAGGCTTGGTCTCGAAATACGCCGACCGGCAAGACTAGGACTATACGAAACTAAAACATCTTGCAAAACACGCTCAAAGCAATATTTATATTCTATTAAAATTCTTATAAAAAAAAAACTATTAATATTACCACATTATCATCAATATGCACGCACACTTATCGTATAGTTAACAAAACAATGGGTCAAGCTAATATCATTACGCTTGGAATAATAACTAGGGCAGCTGTTCTTAACCTTTTTCACTCCGCGGACTCATACAAAATTATAATTTTGAGCATGGACCCCCATTTTCCACAGAACAGTAAAATGATTTGAAACATCGAAAAAATATATTTTGTTTAGAAGCCTCTAACGCTCTTTGGTTTGCGGTACCAGCCGTTTTCACTGGCCTTTTCTCGTTTTTCAGTTCCTCTACTAATCTTCGACGAAAGAAATTATTAGATTTATCTTAAAAGCTTTATGATTTGTTTCTAAACGCCTTACAAGAGCGTGTTTCTAAACAAAACTTAAAATTACAAACGCAAAAGGAAGGAATTCTTTGTAACCGTCCGCGGACCACTTCGACACCACTCGCGGACCACAGGTTAGGAACCGCTGATGTAAGGTATTGGTCCACTACGAAGTGTTAACTTACATAAAACGTACACAAAATGTTATAACGAACGTACAAAATGAAGCAACCGAAGTAAATTACGGTAATTATGGTCTCTGAGTAAACCAGCGAGCGTGTGACAATAGAACATAATGGTTTAATGTGATAATGAGATCATCTAGTTAACACATCACACGCTAATACTGCAGCGTAACTTACGGTTATAGTCTGTGCTGTGGGCAAGAAGTTACCGCAATCAAGTATACAAGTTATGTAATTTCAAACAAACAGGTACACGGACGAAATACGATTGGCGATGAGTGTGTGTGAGCTTGAGTGTGAACTTGTAAAACTAGTTTGGCGATGATATTACAGGTGACATACAAACTAGTCTACATTAATTAAACGGGAGTGTGTTTATATGGTTATTGGGTGTGTGGTCATCGTACGGTTGGAGTTGTGGTAAAACAAATAGGACAGGTGATCGAATTAATGGCCACTTGTTGTTAGATAAGTGGAGAGTGTTTAACTAACGAAGATGTCAATTCGTTGAACGCGGTTCACGCAGTTTACATAGCATTCTGTGTATAGGATACGCACAACACCAAAACACAACAATGAAACAAATGAATTGAACCGATGGACAAGCAAGCTGTCAAACAAAAATATGAAGTTCTGAAGTTGGAAAAAACAAACGTTCAGAACGTTTACACACTTTCAGATAGTTGCTGTCCATTACTTAACATACATTTTAACTGGCGAGCAGTTACTATCGTTACAACTAATTGTTTTTCCTCATTATTTGCAAAGATATTACTTTGACGGCTTGTTGTTTGTCCACCAGTTCAATTAATTTCTTCCATTGTTGTAGCTCGGCTGTTACGTCAGATGTGCGTACCCTATAGGTTCCTATATACTCAGCCTTCTATAATGTTACTACGCTTCCTCTCCACTTTCTGGTAGACTTGTGGCCTACCTGTGTAGAATTAGATTATTTGCGTAGGTACTATCATAAATCCATGGTTTAACGACTTATTTTGACAACTATGATCATATGACGTCGGGGAGTGTTTGGAGGAAGGGGACAAGTAGGACGTAAGGAGAAGGAAAATGGAAATTAGACGATGTGGACTGGCATTTATCTGGCTTCTTCCTCTCGACCTGTCCGGCTAAGGTGATCCTATCCCAGAAGCATACGCTTCCACTGGTATAGCCCTTGTAATCACGAAAGTACTCAAACCTGTCCACTTCGATAAGGTTGCAGTCCCATGGGCAGGGCAGGTCCGGTAAAACATCTTAGCTCTAGAATTAAAATTCTTTCTTCAACAGCTACTTTCGACCGTTTTCCACAGACGAAATAGCTCAGAATTAACATTATATAAACTAAACACAATCCAATAATAATGTTAAATACAACTTAATACAAGTAGAACTCCCATAATAATAATAATAATTTAAAAAAAACTGCAACCTGTAAAAACTAGTTTAGATTTTGTGTATGTTCAATACATTTTTATTAAATATTATATTTTTCTCTATAAACAATACACATTAGATCTTATCAACACACACCAAAAAGCAGACATACGGAAACCATGTTGAAGATATATAAAACAATCTTGAAATGTCCAACTGCTGGCAGAGATAATAGGTCGTATGATGCAAACAAAATGCAAGTGGTGCTTCGATTTCTCTGCTCGCGATTGTACAAGTCACATTAGCTTCCTTACTAGGAATACGCGTGTTACAGTAGGGCACGCATAGGTCTGAACACATCATGCTTGACTAACGAGAAGAAGTGAACACATGAAGACTGTACCTCATTACAGTTACATAAGTTACACATACTAGTATAGCATATATAGCTTATTGAAACTGTTATTATGAAGCAACCAAAAAACGATCGTATTATTTGTTAAATTACCAAAATAGTGCAAAGTCTTGATAAAGAAACGATGCGCATAAAAATAACGAATTTAAAAAAAGAATACCCTGAAATACAGTCATTATTCAACGGAATGTGGTGAATTTCATTTAGACTGAATGAAATATCACATTAAAATACTAGACCCAAAACAAAATTATTTTCGTGGTACTTAAAACCAAAACCAATTAATATTGGTATGTTTCTGGTAACGTTATGTTTTGTCTCGTAAAATTTGTACTGTATTTACTTTATGGATAGCTAATACTGTATGTATCTCTAGATTGTTATTTTTCTTGGTTTCCTCGTTTCCGTATTTAAAATGATATGCTGTTTATTGCTCAGAAAACAATTTGCCTGAAGAAAGTCATAATACGTATCTATAAAAAAACCTGAATTCGAAAATTGCATTCAAAGTATTTCAACAATCATTTTAGACATTGAAAAAGACTGGGTTGGAAAAATACCTTTGTTCGTTTACCTGCTTCATACGAACCTAATGGTTATTAACAAATGTATACAGAACCTAGACAAGTTAGTCGTAAACGAACTTAGTTTATAAATTATACATATGAGAAAAATAACTGGAATTGCTTATTGTACTGAAAGGACTTAGGGTGGATTCGAAGGTATTTGAAGAAGGACCGTTGAAAAGTAGACATTATTTAACAATAATATATCAGTTTATTGCAAAACGTACATAGTTTTCGGTTTTATAAATAAAAATAGGTGTATATAAATATGATGTGTGATCAGTGCTGATGTCAAAGATGACCATGGGGCAAGATGAGACGATGGATGACGTCACAGACTTCGCTTAGTAGTGGTTGTAGCCGGAGTATCCGTGTCCGGGGAACGATGCTTGGGTGTAGCCAGGGTGGGGGGCGGCGGCGTACTTGACTACGGGGGCGGAGTACGCGACGGGGGCGGCGGCATACTTGACTACGGGGGCGGCGTACTTGACGACGGGGGCGGCGTACGCAACGGGGGCGGCAGCGTACTTGACGACGGGGGCGGGGTGCGCGGCGGGGGATCGCTCGACGACGGCGTTGAACCCGTTGTGGTGGTCGGCGGTGTACTTGACGGTGCGGATGGAACCGTCGGGCTCCACGAGGGAGTAGCTACCCTGGACGAGGTCGCCGTCGCGGGTCTCGTGTTGGCTCTTGGAGTCGCCGGTGTGGGCGTCATTGACGGAGTAGCCGAAGCTGTATTGGGGGTGGGAGTCGGCGTAGACGGGCTCTACATGGACGGCCTTGGCGTAGGCGGGGGCGGCGTAGGAAGCATATGCGGGGGCGGCGGCGTAGGAAGCGTAGGCGGGAGCGGCAGCGTAGCCGACGGGAGCGTAGCCGGCACGGACTACCGCCACCAACAGGGCGAAGCTTGCGATCTGAACAAACAAGAACATATCGTTAGCAAATGCAGTCAAAATATACACTTACTAAAAATCAAACAAGAAAATCAAACAAGAAAACAAGTCATTTAAAAAAAAATTACTTTCGTATATGCCTTTTCATTCACGTACACAAAATTAATTATAGTCTTTAGTATAAAATAATGTGTAATTTTTTCACTCATTCTATTTAAAAATTAAAATTATTAATTTTTTATCAATACAAGTACATAATAAAGTATATTTTATAATTTTGCATTTACTGTTAAAAAAAGTAATTCAAAATTAACAAGTAACACGCTCCAAACCGCAGATACATTTTGAAACATTTGAAACGTCACTTCACATTAATTAGGCTTTTTAAATTATTACACAAATTACTGTTAAGAAAAAAGTAAAAACAAAAGTATAATTCTAGTTATAAACTGATTTGAGATTAATTACAATAGTAGACAAATAAAATCAAGGAAGTCGTTAATATTAACACCTTTCAGACTAATGTATACACTTGTATAAAATCACTTCACTTATATATTCACTCTAAATACAACACGTAAGTAAATCAGACTTACTTTAATGAAAGCCATGATATCTTGCAGGGCAGGTAGATGATAGTCCACTGAACGTTCTTACGAGTATGATCACTTGTTGGCACTCCCTACCTTATATATCCCAACTGTTCGTGGCTCATTTCAGCGCAGAGTTCCCAAAGTTTCCTGGGACTCTCACCATTGACCTCAAAACTGTTACGTCAACGGCGCGGTACAATAAGTGTAGCAGTTGCGCGTTGGCTAACCCCCCCCCCCCCCCCCCAGTGGCGAGCGAGAGGGGGCACGCACTATGGGCACTTTCATTAGCCAGGCAGAAAAACAAGGGGGGAGATTTGCGTGTGTGGAGATGTGAGCAAGTATTTCACTCATTCACGTGTTACGCAGTCGTTTCTCAGTTATACACGGTATTATGTTTTAGATGGTATAATTATTGACGGTGAGTAGGTTTTAAGTTTTTTTTTGTTCTCATGATGCTGGTTAGGTATATCGAATTCATCAATTATTTATATTTCGCGTAGGAAAAATTCTCACAATTTATGTTATATGCTAAGAAGCTGTGGTGTATTGTACAGAATATTGTAGTTTGATGAGTAGTAATACAGCTTGCGTCTATAGCTTCACATGTGTTGTTGATGATTTATGAATCGACAACTATGAATCTCCATAACTCGACACCCATGGTTCACAAATGTGTCTTATTTTTTTTATATAGTTTTCTCATGTTTTAGACTGTTATTACTTTTCCTGTGACAAATTGAAGATTTATCCCATGGAATATAATGAAAATTTGACTTTTAGAACGAAATACCGGATATCTATATAAATGTTTTCTTTTCTATAAAACTATCATTCAAATAAAATTTAATTTTATAATGTACTGAGAATACAGTCTGTTTTTTTTTTTAAACATAAATTTATAGTAATTGAAGGGAATTCAAAATGAGCCAAAATTATTGGGAACAAACCATAACAAGTACCAAAAACATATTTTCGTCCATGCTGAAAATGGCATTTAGTTTGCAAAGTGTCATCTCAGGTCTCAAGAAGTTAAAACAAAATAACTATACAACTACCATACAAGCTGAATACAGTATTGCTATGTCCCAATAGTAAGTTTGTCAAGTAAGTAAGGCTAGCCAAGCAGCCCCAAACTCTAGCTCATGTAAATGTGGACACCGCAGTCTTCGATTATATGAAGTCATAAACGTCGGATCGAAATGTATATTAACCTCCAGGACTAAACGTAAAATAAGTACCTCATAAACACACGAAGTTAGGGCACATAAAACAAGTAACCATTCTAATAAATGCATATACTGAGATTTGGAAATATTCACATAGTGCCAAAAAAGCGAAAATAGCAATTGTACCACTCCAATGTATCAGTATTCTACAACATAACTTCGAGCCGGATATTGCTGAGAAGTACAGCACTCAACACAAGGAATGGCACTTTCTGAAAGACAGAAACACGACCCAAAAGAAGACATCGAGAAAATACCACAATTTAGTGTTGTACATTTTTACATCTTCACGAACCAGTTTACTCTAATTTTTTTGAGGCATAACGTTACATGTTCACATTCCACATCTTTCTAATTAGTTATTATTGTTGTAATCACGCTTGTATGCTCTGCATTGTGTAACATGGATCACAATCTATTTCAACAACAAGAACTTATTGGATATAAACACGTAATATATCACAAACGAACAGAGTTACTTGTTCAAGGCTACTTCGTGCTGGATTAAAGACACAACAAACCATTCGCTTTCTTTGTATCACGAAAGAAATAGGATATGCATTTCAGTAGTAACATATACTTGAAACATTTAAATTAATTAAATAAATAAATAAATTCACATTTGGAGTCTACCCACTCAGTAATTAAACTGATTTGCAGTGGGGGACTTTAATTTAAAGTGACTAAACCAACCCTGTAGGCTTCGAACACCATCGGCGAGTGAGCGACAACCAATCAAAGATCGATATTTCAAATATGAAACAGATAAATCAGTGATTGGACAGTGCGAACACCTGCGGACAGATGCCAGAATCAACAAGGCCGATTCAGAACAACTTTGAATTTATTGAGTGCTTCTATCTCGTAATTGAACACACACCTGTACCAACCGATATCCATCCTAAAGCAAAATCCATCCTACATGCAAAATATGTCGTGCCATGAATAATTTGACATAATAGATTGGATTGGTACAGTGAGTTGTGAAAAGATTAAAAATGTTTGAATATGCAATTGTTACAACAGTTTATTTAGATGTTGTTACCACATAAATTTTACTATAATTTTATTTGTTAATTTGTGATTAAGCTGGTTCTTCTGGGTACTTGGTTCGGGATGTTGTGGGTTCGAGCTCAGCCGTCGGCAAACCTTTCTCATAGTTGTATTCCTCAGCCCTTAAGTGAATCCCAAGAATGAGACCTTAATAAATCATTGGGCATTCCTTTTCAACTATACCTATCTTAATACCAGTAAATACTTGATTAGTCGTATACTAAAAGGATACATATCTGGTTACAACGAGGAGTGAAAGTCTTATAGTAGGCATTTTACTATTAAAGTCTACGAAAATGTTCATAAAAAAAATTCAAATTCATAGAAAAATACAAACTGTTCATTAAAGACAATACACCACATCCACCGATGAGTCACCGGATACCACAAATTAAACATTTTTTGCTAGTTCAGTTAAAAAGTAGATACTGAAAAGATCGACCAATACTTTCAAATATCTTATTTCCACGAACCGCTTACTAAAACAGTATCGCTACGTTTTACAAAAATGAAATGTTAAAAATAATTGACCAATTGTAAAAGTATAGCTGTTATATAACATAACTCGGCAGGATATCTCATATTTTGTCCCTATAATTTCATTTCATTCGAGTGAGTCTAAAATGATACAGCATAGAGATCAATATTACACAATTCATTTATCTCACAGATATCTTCCGATCGACAGTGAATATACACGATTGGTGTAGTGCGCATGTGCGGAACCGAAAGTTACACTCTATATGTGCACTCACTATAGCGCAGGGATCACGACTTCTGGTCGCACTTACTATACTTGCATGTAAAGCAGACACGTTAGTACGCGGACAAGCGTCACGGTGTGTGAGTTGAAAAGTGCAATTTGCTACACCAGCCAACACACTCGCGAACAATGATCACTCGTACTCGGGTAATTGGCGCGAAACACGTTTCGAAATTATGTTCTAGCGACTAATTTCCTGATCGCGGTGACATAACTACGGCACTTGGGTAAAATTGAAGTGATTTTATTCGTGTTTTGTAACACTATCAACTATGGTGAAAACAAAACATAAATCATTATACCCCAATTTAACTTTTTTCAATTAGTATTATTATTTGTTTATACAATTTTATAAATTATTAATAATATAATATATTTTCATATAAATATGTTTAAATTACCTACTCGACAACTAGGCCATATGAAGTTGGGGGCTGATCGGAGGAAAGTGACTTGTATTCAAAGAAGTCAAGGGGAGGAAAGGGGAAGATATAACATCGCCTCTCACGACTCGCAGAGTCACACTGGATCAAATTCCATCCCGGGCCCAGACGGCGATTAAACATTTTTAAAAATGAATAAAAAATAAAACACAACGTATGGAGTAAGTAGAGTATAAAATACATTCAAATAAACATGTTTTGCGGATAAAAAATACTCATGGCAATTGGCTTTACACACACCGTTGTTATTTCCTCAGTATATATTAAGTATAATACTTTTTTCATCCACCATTACGGCGAACCGATTTGTACGAAAGAAAGGAAAACATCTGTATACTAAAAATCATGCACTAAGATTACTTAACGGTATAGCCAGAAGTATATAATTATTTTAACCGCAATACAAAAATATGCTTCTCAACAGTTCCGCGAAAATTTGCATTGCATTTCATTCATTGGGATAGCTAGCCAAAATTATATAATGTATATTCACAATTCAAATATTTCTCAACAACATATTTCTCGCGAAAATTTGCATCTTACATTACTTTTATCAAATCTAAAAGCATTCATGTCATAACATGCTTTATCGGCGACACAACTTACTACACACATCTGTCATATCTAAACAATTCCATTCATGTTTCATAATAGTCTCGCTGCTGCACTGAATCCATAATAGACCAATTAACGGAGTAATTACGCCAATTAAGCTTTGTGTTTGTGACGGGTCTGGTTCCCATGTTGTGAACGTGGATAGTGAAGTAGGTACCCTACCCAGCCCGCTAAGGCAATGTGTGTAAAACCAAAGTGTGCATGGCCGGCTATATTGTAGCAAGTGGGAAAATATACCACGCACGCACTTTCTCTCACTTGCACTCACATCACATCCATAGAAGTGAATACGAACAGGATAGAAAATAATTAGCTGCACATTGTTGGTGTGTATGGTTGTTGTTATTTGGATCAAGCACAGTTGCAACAACACAACTGCATTCAACAGAATCTGTAATTGTCACACAAGGTCGATTTATTTATTTTCCTAACTGTTTTGCTTAGGATCGCTATGACCATTAATCGGATTTATAAAACGTTGCCTCTCACCCTGCCCAGGGGCTGCTACCTTATCGTGGTGGGCAGGTTTGAGTGCTTCGATGATTCCTGGAGTTATGCCGGCGGAAGCGTATGCTTCTGGTAGGGCCACCCTAGCCGGATTGGTCGAGGAGGAGGAGTCAGACGAAATGCAGTCCACAACCTTCCCCCTCCCTTTTCCAACCCCTTCCCCATTCCTCCCCGTCCTCCTACTTGCCCCTTCCCACCAAACAGCCCCCTATTTCATCTTCATATATCACCCACTCATTGTCTCGATTAGCCTCGTTGCAAAAATATGAGACGTTAAGCCCAAATATCTATCAATCCGTTGCCTCTCATTGGCAGGGCTAAAAATGTTATGTATGAGAGCTTTAACGTTACTATGGTTTCCATAAATCTGAGGGAAGTGTGTAAACGTCATAATGCTTTTGGCTTGATTTGGTTTTGTTAACCCTTATATCTTAAACCTTAAATAAATGTGTACACCGACCTTAACTAACAATGCTACGATATTGTTAACTATTAAATTAATTTTTTTAATTTTTTACTAACATTATTATTATCATTGATTATATTATGCTAATTATTATTATCAGTAGTATTGTTAATATTTTGTATTATTAATAATATTAACCATAACTTGTTATCACATTGTTAACTGCAAGTGCAAGAATGATAGAGAAAAAGAAAAAAGGAAACATATTAGCTGTTCAAGTTTTATTTTGTCCTGTGACAAAGATAATAATCTGAAAAGAACGCCGATACGTTGAGACGAAGGTATTTGGTTCGAGTACCAGTTGGGACAAACTTATTATAATTAAAACACCTCCAACAATCCTTGAAATATGTATTTGTCTACTCCTTGAATGTTTTGTTGTGCGTGTCAGTTTCTTCCGGTCCGTGAACATCACCTTATGCCCATTACTGTACTATCCTATCATGTGTTGCAGATGTTATGGAGAGATTAATCATCACGCACTTGAGTCTAACTATAACGCAACGCAACGCAAATCTTTTGTTAGCTCAAGAATGTTGCGAAGTCAATCTTATGCTAATACGTTCACTTCAGCTGGTACCCTTGAATCAGCGCAGAAGAAAGTTACGACGATAATTGCACCAATCACGAGGCCCAAACAGCCCGGAGCAAAGAAAGGTCATCGAAAAACAAAACTGAATGGATATATAGAGCCATCTCGCCAAGGTCATTGGAAATAATAACTATGTGCTGCCCGAACGATTTCCTTGGGGCTTGTTATCTCATTTGTTTATCTTTATACAACTCTCATTGTGGGGTTTGCAAAGAGGTTAGAAGCGAAGGCTTATTAATCTTCGTACAACTCGCGTTGCGCGGGTGTGCAAAGAAGTTAGAATTAGAAGCGAAAACTATTTATCCCCCTACAACTCTCGTTGTGGGGTATGCAAAGAGGTTACAAAGAAAACTTATTTATCTTCATACATACAACTCACGTCGTGGGGTTTGCAAAGAGGTTAGAAGAGATGATTTAACAATCTACATACAACTCGCGTTGTTGGGTTTGCAAGGAGATTAGAAGCGAAGACTATTTATCTTCATACAACTAACGTTGGGGGGTTTGCAAAGAAGTTAGAAGCAAAGAGTTTATAAAGATGACTGAACACAAACGTACAGAGTGGTGTTCGGTTTTCAAAGCAGAACGTGACTCGACACTGCATACTGCATGTTACAATGTGTACAATGTGCAGTTACAATATCTACAATGTGCATGTTACAATGTGTACAATGTGCATGTTACAATATCTACAACGTGCATGTTACAATGTGTTCAGTGAACATGCAGTTCTACGAGCGCATTGTCACCGTATTCAAAGAGAATAGCGATTACGAGAGCTGAGAGTTACACATCACTGATATAACCGCGCATTTCTCAAGATTTCGTTGCAAATAATTCAGAAAGTAAAAACAAAGTGTGAGAGCGTTGACTTTTTTGATAATGCGTAAACTTGATTTTATGGATATAACGATGCAAAAACAAATGTACCTATGACAGTTTTCGGTGTACGAAATTTTTCATCTGCCGACACAAAAATTTATGAAAAATGTATACACAGAAAAAGGGCAACGTTCATACTTTGTTTTGCTCCAGAACTAGTTAAATCACCTTTTTGAGTTTACAACGTAATGTCTAGATTCATTCAGGGCGTCAAAAGATTTTTTAGTTTGATTCTATTTATTTTTTAGTACGGCTATTAAAATGGAATAAAATAAAATTTGTCCCATATAACATCTCATGAGGAATTCGAATCACGACAAACAAGACTCTGACCTACACCCTATTATTTAATATTATAGCTATCAATGCCTGATATGGAACACTCACATTCTCCTACAGTTGTTCAAATACATTTCATTACTATAATGTGAGCTATGAGCAAACAGCAAAGTAGGTATGTACCTTCATTATAATTATAAGACATGTTGCACAAATACTACTCTATATTAGAAACGAAAGAATTTTAGACCAGGTCAATATAATTAAAATCGTTTCAAAACAAATTTCATGGAGTGTCATTCATTGGAGTGGATTAAGGTGCAGCCGGTGTATGGACATATACGGCGGAAACGAGAGTAACGTTGGAGTAGAGAATGGGGCTGGCATGACTGTGAGTGTAACCGTTCATCGTTGTACACAAGACAGCAAACAGACGCCATGGAATTGTTGGGGATCGTTGGTCCAGTGGTTTGCATCCCTGGCTTCACATCCCGGGTCAGGCAGAAGTTTTTTAACTTCTATTAAGGATTCAGTTCCATTACTTCTTGTCTTAGGGATAAGTAAACGGTGACTTGGAGCCGTCCTAGCAACGAAGCACTCCAATAAATTCAAAGTTGTTCTGAATCGGCCTTGTTAACTCTGACATTTGTCCGCAGGTGTTCGCACTGTCCAATCACTGATTCATAAGTTTCGTATTTGAAATATCGATCTTTGATTGGTTATCGCTCACTCGTCGATGGTGTTCGAAGCCTACAGGGTTGGTTTAGTCGCTTTAAATTAAAGTCCCCACTGCAAATCAGTTTCGTTACTGAGTGGGTAGACGCTAGATGTGAATTTATTTTATTTATATTTTATTTAAACCTCCTTCATCCCAACTCAGTAACGATGTGGGTGGAATGACATCAAGATAGCTTCCGGTTGACAATGCTCATCAAAATACTCGACCCGACAACCTTACCGATGCGTCGTGACCAATCAGCGATCGGTATTTGTAATTGGCACTCGCTGATTGGCCACGAATCACTTGTCTATGACGAAAGCATCTGTAAGGTTGTTTTGGGACAAGTCAACATGTGGGAACACTTTGCCAACAGTAGTTCATAAATGGCCACCAAAAGCAAAATAACCAATGTGTTGTGGTTAGGTTAATACATTCAATTCCTTACCTACTTAAGCCATGACTTAGGCATACAAACCTACAAAGAAAACGCCAATAAATTAAAAACAAGCAATTAATTAATTAAAAGTAATTAAATGCATTATCTCACGCAATTGGCCTCTTTGACCACAAAAGGCACTCATTCCAATATGTACTTCTCCAAGTCTAGCAGTGGACTTAACGTTCCCGCCAAACCTTAGCCCAAGTGATATACATAACAACGTTATTATCATAAAGATAGTGAATCCATCTAGCGGAGAAAAAGTTCGCTAGATCCGTTGAGCCAGCGCTATCAGCGTTGAGTGAGTTTGTGTGTGTTATTGTGAGTTATTACTCACTCAACGTTATCAGTGCGCATTATATACTGAAACGCAATCGCTTGATCTAGCGCTGTGTACTGTACAACGTTTTTGCACAAATGAGAAGAGAGAAAGAGATAGACAAATTTGCACGGAAAAAATGACCAATATCAGATGAAAGCGCAAAGGGATGATTGCAGATATGCACAATATGAGAGCCCTCTTTGCGGGCACCGATCATCACGAGGAGCGACCCACCTCGACAAGAGAGAGAAAATGTATTTAATTTTTTGTAGGAATCCCTGTTATAGGGGCCCCACCAGCTTTACCCCTGTTCAGGTGACTAACTAGGTATATTGGATAGTTGGAAAGGATGTCCTTGGGCTGTTAGTATGATTCAGTCCCAGCATTCGCCTTTACGACTGAAAAAACCACCAGCCAGAACTGACAATGGCCGGAATCGAACCGGTGACCTCCCAAATTAGAGTCTTGCGTCTTACCCGCGGTCTTATCGCTGAGTCATCTCTATCGGTGAAGAGAAGAAACAATTTGGACACAGTACATAAGGAAGTTAAAACGGCTGCATTAAAGGTTTTAGCAGTTTAATTCTCGAGTTAGGATTGCCATCATAATTTCTTAATCAGAACCCCCTGTACTAGTGTAGGTGAAGAGCCTTCCTCTTCTAGCAAGTCAGTCCCTCCCTAGTCGAGTCCTTCAGAAGTGTGTTGAGGGGGGTGGGGGGGGGGGGGGGAGCGAGGAAGGGGAAGAGTGAAGTAGACCTATATAATCGATGGCTAAACTCAAGGATAACAATTGAGAAGAACAATACATACGTAAACGAATACATTTAACAATCCACTTCATTAGTTAACATTACTTAAAAGTGAAATTAAGAAATACGAGTAAGGTCGTCTCTAAAATGACTAAAATATGCATATTTGTTTACTTTAACCTTCGGCCGAAGTGGCTCTTATTGTAACCGCCACTCGAGACTTTGTTGCATAAGGTCACGGGATTGATTCCCGTCACCATCTATACTGGGTGAATGTTACCCGAAACCATACGACTGTATATATGTACACCTACTCTGCGGAACACCCCATCTCTGTGGCTTAACGTTGCTTAGAAATGTTTTAAAATTGATCGAAATTAACCCAAAATATGTCACTTCTAGTGAATTTATAGTGTTCTTTCTTACGAATTTTTCTTAGTTCCAATAAATCTTTCCGTTTTTCAATGTGTGTATTTAACTTTTGTTAAGTGTTGTTGAAATACACCTGTTTTCACAATTAATTAATAAGAACAATTGAGAAATCGAAAATATTTATTGGAAGAGCATTAGTATAAATTTTCTAGAAGATGACAAATTTCGGTTTAATTTTGAAGAATTTTAAAACAAATTTTAATCGACAGAATCTAGGGTTACTCATGGTAGGTCGAGATACAGCCATAACGGCGCACTTGCTACAATTCATGCGAGGGCCTCTAGCACGTGGTCTATACACTTGAATGTGAACCAATCACGCCTTTCTCAAGTGCAAGTACAAGAGTAAATAAACCTACAAACGCGATTACATAATCGCAATTCGGAAGCGTCCTTACCACACTGATCTAGACTAGAGCATTTCACCGCTGAGTTTTTTTTTTACAACGCCGATGTGTAAGTCTTCAGCGCCGCGGACAGGTTTGATATCAGGGGAGGGGAGGGGAGTGGCAGAGCTTTCACATTTCGAGGAGCGGCGTCGGCTACGGAGATGGAAAGGTGGACCGTGACCTTGAATCGTTGTCGGCGTCGATGACGAGTGCTGGGTGCCCGACGGTCGTGGTCTGAGATGATCGTAAACTGACATAACCCCCCCCCCCCCCCCACCCCAAAAACAAATATGGCGTTCTTGATTAAGTTAAAACATTTGTATATTAACTTTAAAAAATAAACAATACACCATTTAGAAATTAGCAATGTATGTATTCTTGCTCCTTACGTGGTCCCCTTATAGCTTCATGAAGGAATTCATAGTCGGCCCCTACTCCTAGGGGCGCCCATTGTTACCAAGATAACAGTTGTTTCCATGTTATTTCCCATAAACAAAACAAATCCATAGCAACAATGGGTGCCCCTAGGTGTAGGGGCCGACTATGAAAACACAAAGCAATTGAACATAATAATAATGAACCAAGTCTCTTAGACCCCCTGTCTAAGAGACTTGGTTCATTATTATTATGTTCAATTATATAATAATCAATTATATTATATAATAGCTATATATAAATAAAACACACCAAACGAAGCACGGCTATGAAAATTAACCACTTACCAAAGTGCATAAACTTTCGAAAACTCGGGGCTCTCTTCCTCAAACGCGAGGACACAGACACGCGTCTGAGGAAGAGCATGGAGCTCACGAAAATGTACACACTTCGGTGTTTTTTTATGTCCATGACCGTGGGGACTGTTCGTGTGTTGTCTTATTTCATAAAAAATGAGCTTTTCATTGTTCATTGATACATAAAAGATCTTCATCTTTTATCCTTGTGTGCAAACTTTTCACAGTTGCGTGATGATGTTCTTGAAAATTAAGAAGACCGTGATTACCTATTAAGAACATGAAGAGCGCCCTTGATAGTTCTCAGTAGATCGCACCAGAGTCAATAAAGAAGTTCTCCCTAAAACTACGGTATCAACTCTTTATCGTACTCATACACATGGCTCGCATGTCGACTTACGGAACAAAGGGACGCAGTTTCGATTCACGCATAAAATAAGTTTTATGTTGTTGCCCGTCGTACTCTTATCCCATACATGGGGTCGATGTGTTTGCATTCAGGAGAAAGGAGGAGGAGGAGAGGAGAAAGACCGTAGCTTGACAAGACAGCAAAGAGTATTCTAAGGGAGTCTTTAGGTTTGTTCGCCCGACGTACTCTACTTGATCTGGCTGCTCTAGATCACGGGAATGCGTTCGTTCGTGCCACATTCCTACTCGAGTTGTGTTCGCCCGACCAGAATAAAGTGATCTGAGCAACTTAGATCAAGATATTCTTACTCTCGTTTTGAAGTCAGATCAAGCTCGCGCACGAAAATGGCCGATGAAGTGTTCTGTGTAAACATGGAAGAAAGTGTCAACGGATGTTTCCTGTACAGGACAGTTGATAAGAATGTTGTTAATTACCGTAAGTTATTAGTATTATATGCCTAGTTAGTTTGTTTACTCTCGGCACTGGAAACGCGTTCGTCCGTCATCAGTGCTCGGAGTTGCTCTGAAGTTTCAGAAGCCTACTCGCGGTTGCTCGGGTCTGATCGAAGTAGAGCAGGGAGTAAGTTAGAGTACGTCGGGCGAACAAACCTTTTGGGTCAAATGCATAGTCGTTCCTCACGTGCTCCTCAACTCAGCCTTTCCTCAGACTCGCCCAACAACCAATCATAGAGCAGTCTACATAGAAATACTGCTCTGTGATTGGTGGTTGAACGAGTCTGAGAAAAGGCTGAGTTGGAGAAACGACTATGGATTTGACTTTAAGGGAGGTCCCTGTACTTCGTAGATTAATAATATTTATTATTTAGGCCGAATTCGTCATGTTTTAGTATAACAATACTAATTGCGATGCTGAGTATGACTGAGTAATTCATTAAGATGACATACATGCCCCAGTAAGGATTCGAACCTGAAATACAGAAACCACGATTTATAAGCCCAACGCCTCCTCGACCACGGCCACTCGCCACTAGGCAGACTACTTCATAATGAGGGAATGAAGACGTGCAGCGTTTTGTACAAGAGCGGCATCTTTGTGGTAACTAAAGAACCTACTCCGAGCGGTTAGTAGAATGTCTTCATGAATCGCTATATTTTAGATGATGGTAACAAATCCTGACGTTGGAGAGATACTTAATTCCTTTCACCACAGAGGTCGGTACTAGGCCATTGGATAGGACCGGTAATAACAGTCGACATCCTTACCGACATAACAATAGTACACAGTAGTAAATCATGTATGCCTTTATCATTTCAACCCCTGGCCAAATGTGTTATATCATACCACACCAATCACCAACAGATTCGCTTCCGGCTTTCCCCGTCATGGTATAATTAAATATATTTAATACAGCGAGTTAATTAAGCCTGAACTAAGTTCTTGGGCTTTTTAGTCATGTCTTAAAAAATGTAAAAAAACATAAATTTAAAAAAATAAAAAAATAAAAAATATAGCTAAGTACCGTTAGTATAAATGCTTTAGAAAGTACAAAATAAAGTACTTTTTATGTCCGACAGATAACGACAAAGAATACGAAGACTACTAAAGCCACCTGGAAATTGTAGACACGCAAGATAAAGTGCACAATTTTCTTTCTAGCTCTCTTTTCAACTCCGTTGCAATATGAAAATCAGCATTCTGAATCCAATCATAAAATGATTTATCACAAACGACGCAAATATATTCTTAAGTTCTCTCTCTGTCTCTCTGTCGTCTCGTCTTTCACTTAGTAAGAAAACACTGCTACCTGGAAACTCCGATTACAGGAAAATATGATTTCATAAGGAAACCATAATCAAAAACCTCCTTGAGTTTGTATAGATGCAACTCAAGACTCTCCCGAAGAGACCCTTTAGAAAGAGGTCGAGTGTGTTCTTTGCTGCTCCCGTAATCAATAACGTCCCACAAAGACGAAGAGTCTTGACTTATCGAACCTGCGTCCCTCTTCGAGGTGATGTAGAGAAAATGAGGGGGAGGGGCGCCACTGTCAGAAAAAGGCAAATTTGTTTATGAAACACTCTGGTGAGGTCAATCGATCATCTATGTGTACACTCACCATCATAAGTAAACCAAGGGTAAGACAGAAAACTTTTTAACCAACACCTCTTTAGATTATTTGAACGTTAGTTCACGAGTTTCTAGTTGTGTGTATATAGCAATGCTGAGATTCAATGTCTGCTGTTGTTGGGTTTTTACCGTATTGGCTACTGAACTTTTCTAACATTTGAAAATGAATTTGGTAGCAAGGAAGGAAGACACAGAGCAAACAATCTTATCGTGGACACTACACCACAAGCGATCAGGAGTTCAGAAAGCAGGAAGACACAGAGCAAACAATCTTATTGTGGACATTACACCACAAACGATCAGGAGTTCAGAAACCAGGTAGACAGCGAGCAAACAATCTTATTGCGGACATTACACCACAGGCGTTCAGGAGTTCAAGAAGCAAGCAGGAAGACAGAGAGCAAACAATCTTATTGTGGACATTACACCACAAGCGATCAGGAGTTCAGGAAACAGAAGGACACATAGCAAACAATCTTATTATGGGCATTACACCACAAGCGATCAGGAGTTCAGGAAACAGAAGGACACATAGCAAACAATCTTATTGTGGACATTACACCACAAGCGATCAGGAGTTCAGGAATCAGGTAACTTAATAATTCAACAACAGTCATAGGCTTTATGTAAATGCATAATTTTACTACACTAAGATTTATAACTCAAATTACATTAATGTAAAATATGTTCTGAGGACTAAATACTCTTTAACTTTACACTTCATTTGTACACAAATATATGCTCTGTTCCAAACGTATAGTATGAGATATATCAACAAAGCTTGAATAATACATATAAAATGGCCCTGCCAAATTTCGTATTTTTAAATTAAACCCGGATTATAACTTGTGAGAGTAGGAATGAAGAAACCCACCTAACTAACATAATATGGAATGTTGATATGAAACAAGGACAGTACAAGGAAAGGAACGAAGAGGTTATACGCACACTTGACACGTCTCAGAAAGGTTGATAAATGAAGAAACCTTGGAAGCCCAAATGACAATGAATGAAAGTAAGACAATTTCGTTTAGTTGGATAGTTAGAAAAGGAAAAGAACAGCAGAAGTAGAACAGATAATCTAAGACAACGACAAATGAAAATAGTGGTGGAAAATAGAAAAGTTTTAAACAAAGAAAATCCGCGGAATAAAAATTTCATGACGACAATGATGAATGATGACGATGTCAACTTACTTAAGTGGATGTATAACAGAAACCATTCATATTCTTATTTTACATTTCATCTCTGCAGGATAACTTTATTTAATTGACAACATTTTTGGGTTCAACACCTACATTGCTAAAAACTAGAGCACCACACCATAACCACATAATACCATATCAGAGAGTGCATAATGCACGGATCAGTACCTTTAGTGGACATAAATGTGACACACCTTCAAAGGGGTCAAGCGACACCCAGGATACTAATGTATACAAGAGGAATTAACTAATAGTTGGGTGGGATCATGAAATCGATGCTGCGGCGGCTCGGGGATAATTTTACTGATTGGGCAAAAATAAAATAGATATACAAATAGAAAACCGAATTTTCTCATGTAATCTAAAAAATACAGCATCATGCCCTTGCCTCACCCGACGAGCCGCCACTGCTTCGTGTAAACATGTCACGGGCAGTGTTTAGTAGTGGTAGGCCGCGTGCCCGCCTGAGAAGTGGGTTGCAACGACGGGCGCCGGCAGTGCCGCCTTGAGGTGTCCCGCGGCGTAGCCAATGGGGGCGGCGATGGCAGCCTTCGCGAAGGGCGCCGCAGCGGGGTAGGCGTAGGCGGCGGGAGCGGGGTGTACGGGCACCACAGGCTTCACAATCGCGGTACCGGTCTTCTCGACGACCGC
This sequence comes from Isoperla grammatica, assembly GCA_945910005.1. Lineage (NCBI taxonomy): Eukaryota > Metazoa > Arthropoda > Insecta > Plecoptera > Perlodidae > Isoperla > Isoperla grammatica. Next base: position 17,323,375 of record OX246741.1, on the reverse strand, counting down.
GTTGAAGCCGTTGACAGGGTCGGCGGTGTACCTGACAGTCCTCGTAGTTCCGTCGGCCTCCACCAGGGAGTAGCTACCCTGGACGTAGTCGCCGTTGCGGTTCTCCTCGGCCGTCTTGGAGTCTCCCGTCAGAGCGTCTTGGACGGAGTAGGTGTAGGCGTACTGGGGGTTCGGGTCGTAGTCGGTGTCGATGGCGGGGACGACTGCCTTCGCAATGGGGGCGGCGTAGCCAAAGTGCGCGGGTGCGGGGGCTACTATGGCTTTGGCGGCGGGGGCGGCGTAAGCGAAGTGAGCGGGTGCGGGTGCGGCATATCCGAAGTGAGCGGGTGCTGGGGCGGCATATCCGAAGGGTGCGGGTGCAACTATGGCCTTGGCGGCGGGTGCGGCGTAAGCGTAGGGGGCTGGCGCTGCGTACGCTAGTGGGGCAGCTGGCGCCGCGTAGGCTAGTGGGGCGGGGGCGACTGCTTGAGCGGCAGCCAAAATGGCGGCGAAGATGACAAACTGCGGGAAAACACAAAGTGAATATTTCCACCAGCTGTCGTAAATTACTGTCGTAAATCAGACAGACGATATTTCGGTAAATTACAATATTGCACTAAAAAAATATTTAGAATGTTTTCATGACTGGACGGACATGTATACGTAACGTGAATTCCGATGTATAATTGTATTTTCATTTGCCGATTTTAAATAAATTGTGTATTAAAACAAAAAGTATTTAGTAGCGATCCGTGCTATACCACAGTCCAAATAAAAGATGTTTGTAGATGCTGCCCTAACAACTTGCAGTTGAAGTCGGACAAGTTAAGGCCTGTCTTTTAGCAATTTCAATAACGTGAAGATAAATATATTATCCTGTGTAGTTAAGAGGTTATTGATATTGGTTTGCAAATACACACAATCAGTTTAATTTTGTGCAGGCAAGGCACCGAAAGGAACAATTTCAAAACTATCATATTCTTGAAATTTCTACAAAGTTTCCAATATACTTAAGTATTGGCTACTTATTGACCAAATGGGAGTTATGTTATACATCGAGTGTACACATACTATGAAAAACAACATATCCTCGAAGAAAAAAATGTATTTATTTAGAAACAAAAGTTTCCGCTTAAACCTAATAAAACATTTTTGGGCGGCGTGAATATATCAGAAAAACATTATATACGCTAAAAAAAATCGTATTCAAGAAACCTTATCAATTTCGTAACGTGTCAAAAATAGCTTAATATTCCCTGTAACCACATTTTAGTTAAAGGGACAGGAATCAATGATATATACACAAATTGTCGTGCTCTGCCTTACAGCTAGCAAATTTATGAGTTCAGTACAGTGTCTTATACTTTATTCACGAATTATCAAATCAAATCAGCAAAGAAAACGATAATAACAAAAACACAGCAAAACGATAACGTTTAAAGTGGTCACATTGAGGATATAATGTTACAGTGAGCTATCTTACGCTTGTAAAATACCCAAAGATGCAAAAAATAATTAGACTCTCTTGGTATGGTGACTGGGCCATGAACGCGAGTGAAAAGAGTCAAACCATAACACAACATTTTCAGATCATCTTGTTATTGCGATAATGATAAAATTAAAAAAAAACACTGATTAATATGTAATAAACACAGTTTGCTTCAGAAACAAACAACCTTAAATTTTCCTACATAGTTTATGATGTTGGCTGTCACGACTAATTATGTAACACACCAAATAAACCCATAGATATGATCGATCTGTTCTCATTTAAGACGTGTTTATTGATTGAATAATAACATAGCATTCAACGACACTGGTGATTTTTAGCACAGGCACGCAAAACTACGTGATTCTAATTTCTTCAAATTCATTCTGTTGAGACTAGTATCTAATTTACCTATGAAACTTACTTTAAAATTAAACTTTAAAAAACTTAATTAAAAAATCAAACATTAGAACTCACCTTAAAAAACATGGTCGTTTCTCTTCTTCACGAAAATCAACACAAAACCTGCTTCTTCGTGACTGTTATATTCGTCACACGTTCACTTCCTTTAAATACTTTTCTGCTACCCATCCCCCCCTACCTGCATCCATTTAGAAACACACAACAGCTATCATCTCAACTGTTGCATCAACAATTACATCATAACGATCTTCTGAGACCGTGGGCCATATTTTGACCCTGATATCTCGTCCACAGTTCAACAAACTTTCCACCGCTGCATCGGGCGTGGCGACGTTTCCCTATAAATAGGCTATCGAAATTTTACCACGCGTGCGTTTATTAACGTCGTTTTATGTAACTGTTTTTAGACCATGTCCGATTTGACAAGCTGCGAGGCCTAATATCATCACCACTCCCCACACTCTCGTTTTCTTTTCGTTTCGTTTAGTGTTTCTATGGTGGAGTCAATAAATCTTATCTTGTATCGTGACGTAATTTACACCGTTTTAACTACCGTTGTTTTGTAAGAATTACATCAATTCCTATAATTGGAACATGTAACGTGGATACTAAAGATGATGTTCCAGTTGGAGATTTCTCGTCCAAAAGCGAGAAATAACGGTGTTTTAGAACTTTTATCTTGGTGATGACTGACCAATCCAAAGGCTGGAAGTTAGATACTAGTATAAATACAAGATACTAGTAGAACTACTACTACTAGTACTACTAGTTAAACGATACTACTATTTAAGATAAAGAAGTAAAGAAGTATAAATACAAGGATGTGTGGACAAACAAGGCGTGTCCCAAGTGTATTCGTTCTAGGAGGAGTTTTGGGTGAACATTTTCTTTAACCTGTAGGCCTAAGATTTGCAAAAAACAAAAATATATTTTTTGGGGTATCTAAATCATGAAAACTACGAAGTTATGGTAAAAGAATTGTGACAAGTTGACTGTTTAGATTATAATCTTGCCTTTAGTGATTTTGTATGTAATATTGGAAGTAGTTAATAGTGAAAATGTATTAGTAAGTTTGACTTGGCATAATAACAAGAAAAAACCAACAACGAGACGACGACGACAACGACAACGACAACGACAACGACAACGACAACGATGCCTTGAATGTAAAAGAGAAAAGGGAAACATCTTGACGATTTTCATACTTAAAAGGAATTTGTATATCTAAGGAAGAAACTTGCGTATCGATAAAAAATAAACGTACATGATGCAAGCGTGCATAGTGAAGATTTACGGGGCCTTGCAGTGTGCTTGTCGCGTGTGTGGTCACCGACGAGCGGTATTAGAGGGGTAATAGCCCCCCTCTCCCCCCCCCCCCCCGCGCCCACGCCTGATGAGCCAAACGGCCTTGACAATACAAAGCCTTAACGCGACTAATTAACTGCGATTTATTGGTATTGGTAACTTTATTGATAGACTGTTAAAGTATTTGAAGCGGTCTTGACCTCAAATGCAAATGACAATTTCTGGTAGAGATATTGCATGATGGCAAAACAATAAAAAAAAAACTTTAAAGAATAGATTTAAAGAAGATAGAATACCTTTAAATAAAATATTTTGTCGGAAGAAAGTAAATTATACATTACGCACATAACTATATGTATACACATTATTATAGTCATATTATCATAGTCATGCTATAACAACTAAACTCACATCACATTTATCTAAATTCTAAAGGATGGTCCACACAGATTGTTTAAACATAAGATTTAAGGTTTAACGCGTAGTCGTAAAGTTGGATCATAGGAAACACGTACTGGCGTTCACACAAAGTTTTAGTTTTAAGACGTTGTTTTCATTGTTGTTTTTAAAACAACGTATTAAAACCTTATGTTTTATGTCTTAAAAATCTGTGTCGACCAGCCTTAATAGATGCGATGGATAAATGTTGCAACTAAGAAGAAGAAGAAGAAGAAGATGATGATAAATACACAATAACGCCGACAACACTTAGGTTGGAATTCATAGTCGGCCCCTACACCTAGGGGCACCCATTGTTGCTATGGATTTGTTTTGTTTATGGGAAATAACATGGAAACAATTGTTACCTTAGCAACAATGGGTGCCCCTAGGTGTAGGGGCCGACTATGAATTCCAACCTTAACCACTAACATAACAACGACGAGTTGGCTAATCCTAAATAGATTTGCAAACTTTTACAAAACAATGTTTTGTTTTCAGTGAGACAGGAATAGGAGGAGATTGAACAACATAATCAGGAAGTAATTTGAAGTAAAACAAAGAATAAAACAAGATCGTTTTCTCAGCATAAATCATTTATTTCGTTACAGTTTTCATACAGATACATAAGTAATGCATGGAATGTGCTTCCAGGAAGGATCCCATAATGCACAAACTTGCCACAACGCGTGTTGGCAATGATAGACATACAAGTAGATAATGTTTAAAATGTCACAATTTTGTGTGTTGGTACCGTTAAAAATGTCACTTGTTCCCAAATTCTATAAAGATCGGTCTATAAAACCGAATCAAGATTGAAAAATGAGTGTTAGGATTTAGGAATGTAAAACTCAAATGCAAGAAATCAATTTGACACTAGAAACTCAAAATCTGAAAGATATTATTCATTATCCCACACGTTGCGGAAAATATATTTCGCAAAACACGATGCAAGATGGAATGAGAATTATATAGCCTCATCTTGTAAAGTAAAATGTGTAGAATACCCTGAAGACTTGCACCGTTCAAGAATTGTATATCTATAATTTGTATAAAAAAAAAAAACTATCTATAATATAAATCAGAGCATCCCAAAATCTTGTTAACTGTGGACCCCCTATCGCATTCAAAAAAATGTATTGGTCCATTGAAATGTAAAAAAAGGTAATTTAATATTATAATTACAATTACATTACATTGAATTACAATATTACACCCCCCCCCTCCCCTTCCCCCTAGGTCTATAACTAGTAGCCAACACCATTTAATTGCCTCCTATTATTTACAAAGCTGAAGAAGACGATGAACCGGTAAATTATGTTTCAATTATTTATATTTTTCAGAATTTCGCACACATCCTGTGGTACATCCATGGAAACTCAGTGGTCCGCGGACGACAGTTTGAAAACCTTTGATACAGATAGATCAATAAATTATAAATACAGAACATAAATAGAACACAAATAAGATAATCCAAATTTGTTAGTAAAAAAACAACAAATATATATGCATGATTTTTGAGCGCGTGAATAATATTGAATTGGCCAGCTTCCTAATGTCTACTCCAGATTGCAAAACGTGTAAAAATCATGTTCCGAAACAATTAGTACGCGTAATTGGCGTGTGGCGCGCTGAAAGACGTGCTCACAGTCCCGCTTCCCGCGCCTGCGTAAGAGAGCGCTGGTTTCGCCTGCGCATAGACCGGCTGCGGTTGGACATAGACCGGGCGCTGTTGAGCATAGACCGGCTGCGGTTGGGCATAGACCGGGCGCTGTTGAGCATACAGCGTCTGCGGTTGGGCATAGACCGGTCGCTGTTGGACAAACGCCGGTCGAGCGTACGTCGGGTGTGGTGCGAGGTACGTGGGCGCCGCGACGACGGCGGGACGGGGGAGGTACGCGGGGGCGGGGGCGGGGAGGGGGGTGGACACCCCCGTCTTGCCGGAGTACTCGACGACGGCGACGAAGCCGTTGACGGGGTCGGCCGTGTAGTGGACAGTCCTCAGAGATCCGTCGGGCTGGACCAGACGGTAATTGCCTGGAAACAAGCACCCGATCAGTAACACATCCTCTAGATTAGCCTCGCTGCCATTAACACCTAAACGCTGGTGTATACTACCGCAACGTGTCTTGTCTCAGACCCTTATAGTTGAGAAACTGTAAGAATGACGGCCTCCTCCTTATCCCCACCACTGCTACCCGACCCCCCTCAACTCCGTGACAACCTAACAAAATGACATGGGTAACAGAAAATCAGTTTGTTTCAGTTGTTCAGTTTGTTGTTTCATGGAGTTGAGGGGGGTCGGGTAGCAGTGGTGGGTATAAGGAGGGGGCCGTCATTCTTACAGTTTCTAAACTAACCTACCGCCCCTTTCATGCACGCTGTTTCTATGAAAATTAACACATTCCTGGAGTTCTTTCACACACTCGTAAAGGCAGCTAGTCATCCACATAGCACAGTATACAAGTCTCGTCCGCTGTGTTAGAAATTTTCAGGTATTCATTCCAAGGTCGTAAATTGTCCCTAATGGACTTGTCGTCAAGTAGATAGTAAGAAAGGAACTATAGAGAAGTAGATAATTAAGTTGGTACTATTAGAATCGGCTATTGCCAATGACATTTAACAGCTACAGTAGGCTAGATCACCAGTCCCCTAACCTTCCACTCAGTAGCGAGCGTAGCGTTTTGCAGCCATTTTGAAATGGGCAATTTACATGCTTATTTGGACCATCCAATACTACTAGCGCTGCGATCGGTAGAAAGTCGCACTAGAGACTCCTATTCCCGCCTGTGTTATTTGCCCATTTCAAGATGGCTTCTAAATGACACGCTTGTGGTTCCTAGGCTGCGCATCTAGCCTACTATAGCAGTTGAATATCATTGGCTATTGCGTTAACATGAGAGTTGTTACATTGGTGGGGAAACTTAAATATTTCGATTTATGTAACAACAACTAGTATTAGGAATAGTTAATATTGTCCTAGAACTGTTCTACTGTTTCGTTGTTAATTTTGCTTTATGTTTGTGCTTTTTTAAGTCCATAGAATTCAAATTCCAGCATGTTACAATATTTCCAGTGAGAAATTTGTCTGGTCATCATCATCATCTGTTGCCACGTCCAACTCTGCGTTGGGTCAGCATTGAAGATAAGCCTCTCCATCTTCTTCTATCCTGCCACCACTCTTCCCCCTCACTACATTCTAGTTCCCTCCTCGCATTTCCACATTCTTCCTCACTTTGTCGTGCCATCTTTGTCGTGGTCTTTCTCTCGTTCTTCTACCTGGAATCTCCAGTTCTAGCATTCTCCTCGGCAATCTTTCTCTTTCCATCCTCTTGACATGTCCGAACCATTTCAGTCTTCTCTCTCCAATACGCTCCAATAAATTTCTTACGCCTAGTTGGTTTCTTATGTCGTCATTCCTTATCCTGTCCCATCTAGTCTTCCCCACAATACTTCTCAAAAACTCTCTCTCTTCTCAAAAATACTTCTCAAAAATTTGTCTGGTAAATTTTAACATTCCCCTTTGAGTGGTAGACGTGTCGGTTACCTGTGACCGAGTCCCCGTTACGACTCTCCTCCTGCGACTTGATGTCCCCGGTGACGGCGTCGTTGACGGAGTACGAGAAGGAGTATTGGGGGTTGGGGTCGTAGTCCACGACGGGCTTGGCGACGAGTCCTGGAGGTCCTCCAGGATAACCGGGTAACAAACCGCCCCTAGCGGCCGACACGAGCGTTAACGTGAACATCAGGCTCTGTTGGTAAACACAAGCAGACACATTGTATGATGCGTGCAACTCCACACGCAAATAGAAATATTAAAATAAAAACTTTCCCAAATTTAAATCAAAGGCTAAAAAATATGAAATATTAGAAATAATTTTTGATGTAAAAATAATTTATAAGTATATTTTATATTTAATTGATAGTAATAATAAGATAGTAGTGTAAGTGTATAATAATAATTTTTGTAGGAATACCCGTTCTAGGGTGCACACCAGCTTTACATGATGTGCCCCTCTTCAGGTGGCTAACTAGGTTATTAGGGTGTTTGGATAGTTGGGAGGATTGTCCGAGGGCTGATAGTATGACGCAATCCCGACTCGCTTTTACGACTGAGGAAAACCTCTGAAAAAACCTTCAGTCAGGACTGCCGGTGGCCGGAATCAAACCGGCGACCTCCCGAATTAGAGTCTCGCGTCTTACCGCTGAGCCACCTCTATCGGTGTTAGTGTATGTATGTATGACAATAATAGCTGGTGAAGGTAAATAAACACAATCTTATCTTATCTTATAAGAAAGGTGGAACCACAGTTGTAATTAGGGATAATGTCGTTCCACAGCAACCTTGTGGATACTGACGTCATAGATGAGTGAGGCATTGGCCAATCAAATGTCAGTATTTGAAAAAGCCACCGACTGATTGGATCCAACTCACTCATCTATGAAATCAGCATTCACAAGGTAACTGTGGATCCACTTCTAATACAAGTTACTGTACAAAATTAACTAGCGTTTACGTACACTGCCATCCAACATACAGTGCAGCTTATTTATCGATATACACGTAGATCGGCGTGTGTTGCGAGTAAAAACAATTAAAGGAATTACGTCACGAATTATTTACTAATTATTTTACTAACAGAGCAGGCGGAAGAAGAGATAAAGTTTTAAGTATTTATAGCAACGAGAACACAAAACATTAAAAAATGGCAAAATACTTGTCTAAAATCAAATCTCGCAATTTACAATTTATGTGCGTCAGTAAATTGTTAAGAAATGATTTTCCTCGATTATAAGAATAGTGATAGTTAAAATACATAATTTATCTCTGAATTTTACATTGCTCTAAGGCCATACAAATTCATTTAGGTGCAGTTTAAGAATTTAGCGATCATATCAAGTGAAACTTGTCTAACTTCAGACAAGTACAACAATCACTATCATTATAATACACTCCCGCATTCTGTACCTGGTAGTTCGAACAGTTAGTACGGCAGCTACTTGGTGAGACGTGTTAAATTGATCACTCACTTGGTTAACAGTAACCGAATGAGATATCACGGTAGGTAATAACATACATTAGTGTGAATGAACGCGCTGCGGTTTGGATTACCGAAACTGCATCGAGAAGGCGGTGGCTATTCGGTTCTTGGAGAACGAGGTGCTGAAAGGCGGTGAACTAGCTACGCGTTGCTCAACGCGTAGCTCAACGCGTAGCTCAACGCGTAGCTTAAAGCGTAGCTCAACGCGTGGAGCTCAATGCGTAGCTCAACGCGTAGCTCAACGCGTAGCTCAACGCGTAGCTCAACGCGTAGCTCAACGCGTAGCTTAAAGCGTAGCTCAACGCGTAGCTTAAAGCGTTGCTCAACGCGTGGAGCTCAATGCGTAGCTCAACGCGTAGCTTAAAGCGTAGCTCAACGCGTAGCTCAACGCGTAGCTTAAAGCGTAGCTCAACGCGTAGCTCAACGCGAAAATAAATAAAATAAATAATTTCACATTTAGAGTCTACCCACTCAGTAACGAAACTGATTTTCAGTGGGGGACTTTAATTTAAAGCGACTAAATCAACCCCGTAGGCTCCGAACATTATCGCTCAACGCATTGCTCAACGCCAACGAAATGTACAACAAATACTACATATAACATGCAGGGTGTCTTCTACCAGACACCATGTTTGTTCAAAACAAAGTACTACGGATCAACGACTAATGAGACTAAAATTGGAACTTAGAGATAAACGTTATTCGTTCGGGTTGGTATCTTAAAAGAAAAAAACACGAATGAAAACCTGAATTATAAATGTAAACAAAGGTTTATATGGGATAAGTTAATGTAGCAAAAAAATGAATGCGGCTTTACCGTGAGTTTGGATAACATTAATCTATCTACACGAGGCTATATCGAAACTGTTAGATGAGAATTGTGACATAACCGACTCCCTCATTCCATTTAGGCAAAGGGAACTAATGCTACATTGGCTTGCCGACGTGGGCTTTAGGCATTGGTACCCACGCACTCTTGTTATGCTACATCGAGAAGAATAGACGATTTAATTTTATAATTTTCAACTTCCTCAATATGAGTTAATTTACATTATTTTGCCACACACGAATAAGTCAAGAAGACCAGACATAATTTTAAATTTCCTCAGTCTGAGTTAATTTAAATTATTTATATTTTTGAAATAAAAGTCTTCACTGTGGAATTTCGATATAACAATACTGCTTCTATAGTTTACTTGACTTACCTTGAGAAACATTGTCAACTGTATTCCTTGTTCTTCCTTGGATGTGTTGATGCGTTCTGATGTCTTCGATGTCGAAGCACAATTCTTATATACACCACCCCAAGCCCACTTGCCCCCCCCCCCCCCCCTCAAGATTTTCAGTCGGTGACGACGACTAGAATTTCGACTTCCACACATACACAGGGAAAGTCATGTTATGTTTCGTTGAACAATAGCGACCATCGAGACATATTAGCCAACAACACAAAACAATGACTTGACACGATCACACCCAATATTAAGTATTTACAATTCGATACGGAAATTTATTCCTTCTTGGAATATTTAATTAAAATTATTTAATATATCATTTTAACACGATATTATTGATGAAATTATTATGTTAGGTAGGAAAAGGCGTAACATTTTTATTTGTTTTCTGGCTAAATGTTTTGCGTTTAAAAAATAGACATTCCCAGTATGGTTTCTGTTGTGTTGGCAAATGGGTTAACGTGTACCTGCCCCAAGTGATCTGCATATAACGCTCTAAAGAACAGAGGCCAAAGGTGAAGCCTCCATTATGATCCAATAACCCCATGACAAAGTGTTTATTAATGCAATAACATAACATGCATACATATATAGTATTACAAGGTAGACCTATATTCGAGTGACGTGGGAAATCAAGTTAGGTACATTTCACGTGTAGTATTATGTAATATTATGAAGATTGATTTTCAGTAAGGAAGAGGATGAAGATAATTTCTTTATTCAATTAATTTTGCATACATTACAACAATTGTAGGGGTTGAAGTTAGAGAAGTCAAAGACGGAAGTAGTGTGATGGTGTTAGATGTTTTGAACCAGATATAAGGACGACAGGTGCAATATCCACCTCTCTCGGCCCCCCCCCCTCATAATAAAATAATTATAATTAAATAGACAAGATTTATTTCAAGGTCGCTGTATGTTCACCTACTTTGTGGAACACCAAATTTTGGTATAGCTTTAAAATGGTTTTAAATAATTGTCTCAAAAGAAAATCAAAATATATGTAATGCTTTTTCTAATGAATAGTTTTTGATTTCGATGCATATTTTCGTTTTGAAAATGTTCTTAATGCAAGATGAAAGGGTAAAGGTGTTCAGCAACGTCAGTTTACAAAAGGTAATTAAGAACATCTGAAAAACGTAAATATTGATTGGAACAAAGAAACATTCGTAAGAATGAGCCCTAAATTATCTACAGGACGACATATTTTTATTGACATTTGCGACAGTTGAAACTCAATTTAAAAAAATTTTATCAGACCGAAATTGGGAGTTCCGTTGTCTAGGTGGAGGGAGGTACAGTACCCTTGCATTGCGTATTGATTTATTGTTTGATTGATGGATATTTGGGCTTAACGTCTTATATTTTTGCAACTTGGCTTATCAAGACGATGAGTGGGTGATAATGAAGATGAAATTGGGGGCTCTTTGGAGGAAAGGGGCAAGTAGGAGGGCGCGTGAGGAAAGGGGTAAGGGGAGGGGGAGGGTGTGGACTGCACTTCGTCTGACTTCTCCTCCTCGACCAGTCCGGCTAGGGTAGCCCTCGCTTCCGCCGGCATAGCTCTCGGGACCAACAAAGCACGCAAACCTGCCCACCACGATAAGGTAGCAGTCCCTTTCCAAAAGACGATATGTAAACTCAAGACTCGAAATCTCAACATTCCCCCAGAACAAACTAAACGCTCATATAATTACACGCTTATCATCCATCAATACACGAACCAGGATATCGATTGAATGAACGTATGCATACGTGCACTGTCCTACAAAGTAAATAAAACTACATTTGATTTACCTACTATCGAATACTCCATTTCTTTTGCTCTGCACTTCCCACTTCGGCCGGCGGCTACAGCTATAACAACTCACCTCGGTTATGTAACTACGGCCGCAGACGTTGCACATAACGTCTAACTGTTTGTCAATCTGTTAACAATGGTTGAATCATATCGCATGGACGACTGATGAAATGAAACTCACATTGGGCAACTGAATGAATGATCCAGATTGCCTCGGGCAAGCGATGCAAGGTGGACGGTGTTTTGAATGCCAAGATTCATTCACTCATTCATTCATCCATTCATTAGTTGCATGGCTGGGGTCGAAAGTGATTGACGTAAGTTATAAGTTATTAGAATAGGTCAAGTAGTGGTTTTACTGAAGTTAAATTGTTAACCGTTAGCGGCAATGGGTAGTTTGCAATATTAAACCATGCAAATGTATGTATTTTTTTATTGATAGCTTGAGTACGATTCAAGATATTGAAAAAGGGATTCATACTAGGAATTATGTTATGTATTAGCTAAACAAACAAGTTAAAAAGTTTCTCAAATATACACTTTGGAAATAACAATTGAAAGAATAACAATATTTGAAGGATTTAAAAATTCATTCATTCATGAAAAGTACGAACAAAACAATTTGTATACTTTGAGAAGTCAATGTTTTAATTTTTAATTTTAAACTTTGCATAGTGTACTTATTTTCTAAAACTAAAAAAGTGGCTATTTATTCTTAAAGGTTAAAAAGTTTAAAAATGATGTACTTGAAAGTATAGGATAGTTTTGTACTCGAACATTGAAAGTAACGGCTGAGATATAAACGAAAATAGTATCAGTCGTCTTTCGGATCACAACGGGAATTATAACATCACTTGCATCCTGTAAATTATTGTAATTATTCAATTATCATAAAAGAAACGGGTCAGACCAATCACTTTCACTTGATCGACATTTGCCGCGCCTGCTCTAGTCTCTTAGTATTAGGTGCATTTAGCGCGGCATAATTATAGTTTATATTCAGGACCAGATTAACATTACAATATCAGGTTTGATTTTTTTCTCAATAATAACAGTTTAATTTTTTGTATTAGTCGTTGGTCTAGAGGATTTATTCGCTCTTCTAATGCATAAGGTCCAGGGTTCGATTCCCGATTCGGGCTGCGGTCTTTTACTTACAGAAATAGAGTTAAATCCATCTGTATATCTGTATCGAATAGTATGATAGATAACTCGTATAAATTTAATTCATACGTGATTTATTGACAAACAGGAACAATTAGTTTAAACACATATACATAGTATAAATTGGTATGCTAATAGCAGCTACTGACATTAGCTTGCGCGAAGCAAATTATCATACGGACTGCTGGCCCATGTATGTATGGTCCATTTAAACTAATTAAGTTATTTGATCAACTTTCAAAGTGGGTTAAGGCGTACCGTGAATAGATATTCATATTTCATACTGAATTAAGTACATCATGGTGCAATAAATTACCGTCTGGTGACGACTTAATGGTGTATTGTTACTTATTGGCGCCTTCTAAAGAACACGGCTAAAAACTGAGCTATCACACTTTCAAATGATAACATGCTTTACAATCGGGTTTAACTTATTTTGTATTACACAAAAAAGTAACATAAACGACTTTAAATAAGGTAAGTGGATCACGTAATTTTAACACCGAGACTAATGGTGGAATGCACAGTCGAGTGATGTGATTTTGTTTATGGTTGCCATGGAGTTTGTTCTTATGGAAAATAGCAGGTAATAGCAGGTAGTTCTGTGCATATGGCCTTAAGCCTTCCACATGCTCGCACTTTTGGCTTCTAACCGGGAAGTATTTAGTAATTGTTTTTATTAACAACATAAGAACAACTTGCTCATCATATAGGGTTGGCCGAATCAGTTTTATCCGTCATCGCCGGGGTCATCATAAGGGGACTCCAGTTGGGTTGAGTCGGGGGGGGGGGGGGGGGGCTTTCAGTTGTAAAGAGGGCTGAAAATATTGTACTAGAGGGTTGAAAAATTATGAAAGCCATATCATAAGATAAATAAAGAAATTACAAAAGATATGCACGAGAGCCCTCTTTGTGGGCACCGGTCACCACGAGGAGAGGCCCACCACGACCAGTATAACTTAGTAAAACCCCATAAAAAAAAACCTTTTCAGTCATGTTGTCAAACGCATATTGGGTACCATCATGAGCACGTTGTGTACCGTTGTGTAAAGACACAACACACACGAAACACGTCTTGTCCCAAACACAACTTGATGTCTTATGCGAAATGCTCCAGCGCTCGGCGAGACTGTTGTGTTACGTAAGACAGAGAGCTAACGCTATTGGTTGTTAACTAAACGCGACAAATCTACTCAAATATGTTGTCTTAGTACCACGATACTCCAAGAGATGGCGTCGATGACAAGAGGTGCCTGAAGTCTGCGATAGAGTGCGTTAGATTCGTGTATAGGGCGAGCCTGTACATACGCGATGTTTAGATGAAACATAATCGTGAAATGAGCGACATCTTTTCTCGGTAAATCTACAATTCAAATTGCATTGTTAGCACTCGAGCCACTAGTGAATATAGACAATGGTTCAGTACTCACTCGGCCGGTGATCGACTTCGGCTTGCTTGACCACGTGTTCACCAACTATTGCACTTACCTAAAAGAAAAGAAAACACCTGTTAGATTATTTTAAACTGGATTAAAACACATTGACATGGCTAGAATGTAACATTTTTTTGTAAACGTTAGAATGATAGCTTTCATAACTCAAAGTATAATATGTATATAACATGGTAATACACTATCGATAAGTATCACCTGTTGAACACTATACAATATATATTAAGGTTTATGTCATATTAGAAAAATGCGTCGTGAAGTATAACAGCCAGTGCATATGAATGTGAATGAATACATTACATTAGTATTGCATTACTATGATTTTTGTTACGATCACATAAAATGATGATAAAAGCTTGAGTCAAAACGAAGCTAAACATTTATGAATATTTGATAGCTGGACTATGTTTGGACAATGCGCGTACATCATAATCGGCGAAATATTCTGTGAAATAACTGCTATCCATTCAACACGTTCGGAAGAAAATTATTATACATAAAACAAGAACCCCAAGGTGTTACTTAATTCACGCATAGTAATGCAGGTTTGTAGGTTGAGTGGTTAGCCTTACTGTGGCAGTACAACTAATATAGAATAAGTAGTTATGTATAAAAAATACTTAGCGAATATACCATTCCCGAAAATATGTATAATATGTGTATGTGATAAAAGGATTCAGAATTGGGAATCGGGATTAGAAAAATTATTACACATTGAATATTTTGTACAATTTATTTATTTAAAAATAAATTACATAAATATAGTTGTTTTTGGCTGCTTATTTGACAAACAGAGCGAAGAGCTAGCCACAGGTGCAGAGCGCACTAAAGTAAAGCAAAGAAGAACGCACGGCAATACGTTCGGAGGTAGAAGCGCCCAAGAAATATCTGCGGTCGAAGAGTGATTTAGAGGAGGAAGGAAAGAAGGGTCGTCTTCACATAGAACTCAGGACTTAACCGTAGAAAGCCTTGCCGTAAGCGGGGGCGGCGTAGCCGAAGGGGGAGGCGATCTTAGCGACGGGGGCGCCGTAAGCGTAGGGGGAGGCGAACTTGGCGACGGGGGCGGCATAGGCGAGGGGGGCGGCGTACTTAGCAACGACGGCCTTCTGGACGAGGGGCTCCTTGCGGACGACGGCGTTGAATCCGCTGACGGGGTCCGCGTGGTAGTCGACGATACGACGGGTTCCGTCGGACTCGATCAGAGAGTAGCTACCATCAACAACATCTCCGTGACGGCTCTCATGCTGGTTCTTGACGTCACCGGTAAGAGCGTCTTGGATGTCATAAGAGTAGGAGTAAGAAGGGTTGGGGTCGTAGTCGGTGTCGATGGCTTTGACGACGGGGGCGTGGGCGTAGGCGAGGGGGACGGCGACCTTGGCGTAAGCGGGGGCGGCGTAGGCCAGGGGGCGGGCAGCGTAGCCCAGGGGGGCGCCGTAACCTCCCAGGTATCCGGCGTTGGCGGCGGCCACACAGGCGACGAAGACGACGAACTAACGGGAGCAACACACAAAGTTAACGTTAATCGCAATCAATAAGCTAACAACCACCTCAGTCCCTCGTAACTCAATTGAGATAGCTGTTCTGTCTCCCAAGCCATAGTGAGACTAGTGACCAGTATTTGAATGTACAAGTAAATATATCTTCCAGCTATGTCCATCTAAGAACATTTCCTTTAGCGGTTGTGTTGTAAGAACAACTTAATTGAAGAGTAAATAAATAACTGTGTGTTCAAACACTGAGCGTATCTCATTTGTGTTTATTTATGTTGTAATATTTATGTAATTAAATTATTTCGTTATGAATTATTTATATTGAACATTATAGGCCCTACCGCAATTGCTTTCGCTTGGTAGTGTATACATAAATACAACAAACTATGTATGCATGAGCTAATATTATATGAATGACTTCGTTTCACTGTGATTTCGCCAGAAAACAAAAAGAGCCAGGAAGTAGACAAAAACGGTATAATAGGCATCATTATTCTTATCTCTAGCGTAGAACTAAACATGAAGTGCTACATAGCTTAGGGCAAATCTAATAAGGCGATCTTATCTGATACAGAAAATTGAGTAAAATATCATAAATATAAAAATAAAAGCCGGCAGTTGAAAAACCGGTACTCACACGCAATTCCTTCTTTAATAGTTTCAAGATAGCCCTGATTGGTGGCAGTACGGTCTGAAATTATTCCTTATATTATGCTTATCTATCATAGCTCTAATTGTATTTAATGATTACGATATCTACGATAGGTGTATATGGTTCTATTCTAAAATCTCTTATACGCAAAGTAAAATGTTACGAAACAATAATATATTTATGTGCGTATTTTGATGAAACCCTTCTTGAACTATAGTGTAAAATGGGTAGTGTAAGTATGATAAAGCACCTAAATAATGTTAATGTAATGACAAACCAAATTGAATGCTTATTTGGTTAAACATACACATTTTGAACTAGAATTGAAGATATTCGTATGAAAACGATGTGTTGAGCACTAAATTATTATCAATCCTGTATGATAACAGACATTGCATGTTAATTTGAAAGTTAGATTTAAACATTTCAAAATTATTAAATAGTAACAATTTATAACGATTACTACACAAGTCGTAATCATTACTGAATGCTGGCTATAAAATCTTTTGAAAACCTTCGTATGAACACAGCAAAGTTAATCTTATAAAACTGAGACAATACTTTTATAATATGATAATAAATTAAAATAAGTATAAAATATAATAAAATATATATTTTCCTACCTTCAACATACTGAAGTAGTACTGTTAGCTTGGAAGGTAATTGCAAACTGTACTCCAACAATCCTGACCTACCGTATTTATACCAATCAAGAGTACGTTGGGTAGGTCAGTACGGGTATGTCTATGACAAGCTAGATAAAATATTTATCTATTTGCCAACATATCAGAATGCACGTACATACAGTAGCTAGTTGTTGGGCGTGGTAGACCCAAAACCCGTGGTATATACGTATTACGCCAGGAAACTGCAGACATCTAGGCCACTTAGTCACTCCTACACGTCATATGTAATTGTAGGCTAGGTGTGTCTTGTACTACAATGTTGTACTGGACATTTTTAATACAATTATGGATGGTTTAAATGTGCAATCCCTTGAAGTGGATGGTATGTGATTTATGAGGGTAACGTAGAAAATGGTAACACCAAATTATTTTGTATTGATTTGTACGAAAGATAATACGTGTATCAAATTCGATGACGAAGAGAGAGAATCAATTTATAGTGTACTGTCCAACGTAGAACATAGTGGGTGACTACAAGGAGCCAGCATTATACAATTATTAGAAAAATATATAATACATTCAAAGAATTTTAAATAATTACGAAGAGTTTTATAGTTAGGTAAAAGTTGGCCTAAGTCTTCTCTTTTATTTATTAAATTATTTGTTTAAAAAATTAATTAATTATTTCTCTTTGTTTATTTAAGAATTATCTTATATTGGAAATTGCTATTCGAGACGATGAAGGGTGATATGAAGATGAAGGACGATTACAATAAACGCATGCCTTATGCGGGATTCGAACCCACGTCCCTTGGTGGCAGACGCTTAGGACCTACGCCCCGAGTACATGCATCACCGCGGACGGGTTCCAATCATATTAAGGTGAAAAGGATTTCATAGTTGATAGGAAGAATCACTTCGAAACTATAAGTAGAACTTAAGATCAGATGACTAAAACGATGGTTTATTTAATAACACAACCTTAGAACCCTTATCTCACTCATATCTAAGGGTAGCAAATCACAGCTGTGACCTACTCATCTCACGGCCTTGAACTATTGGGTCACGTGCGCTTCGCCCATACACTAAATAAGGTAACTAATATTCAACTACTTTGCAATCTTAAAGTAACAAATAACACCTTCGGGCTGAACTATTATATCGACTATGTATTTCCTAAAGAATAATAATTGATACGGATCAATAAGCCTTTTTAGGTATATTTCAACACAACTTTGATGTGTTTTTCACACGACAGATTAAATCAGTACAATTCAGGGATTGTAGACATGTATTATTTTATTAACTATTTTAGTGCGCCTATATAATTATTACCTATAAACTGTTGCAACGAACGTTTTCTCGATCAGTATCAATTTTTTCCCCAATGTTTCATCACCGCGAGCAGCACAATTTGCTACAGTATATTACTTTAAACCCCACAATCAAGGAACAATAACGATAAGATCTATGTAATTTTATAGTGATTAGTATTGCTACCGTGTGTGTAACGCAACGGTGTTTCGAGTGGCATTGCCACTGATGTGGTATCGACCTCGCTAGCCGCGGTCCACTGGTCATTCGCTCTACAACAGTTTGACTTTCAGGTTTTTTACTACGTTCATTTACATAACGGCACGACCTTGCTTTGTACGTAACAATAGCTTTAGTGGCAATAACCCGAGCAACTCAGTGCAAGGCATGTTAAACAATAGTGCAAGCAACTTAGTGCAAGACATGTTAAACAATAATCCGAGCAACTTAGTGAAAAACAAGTTAAAGAATAACCCGAGCAACTTAGTGCAAGACATGTTAAAGAATAACCCGAGCAACTTAGTGCAAGACATGTTAAACAATAGTGCAAGCAACTTAGTGCAAGACATGTTAAACAATAATCCGAGCAACTTAGTGCAAGACAAGTTAAAGAATAACCCGAGCAACTTAGTGCAAGACATGTTAAAGAATAATGCGAGCAACTAAGTGCAAGACAAGTTAAAGAATTACCCGATAAACTTAGTGCAAGACATGTTTAAGAATAACCCGAGAAACTTAGTGAAAGGCATGTTAAACAATAGTGCAAGCAACTTAGTACAAGACATGTTAAACAATATTGCAAGCAACTTAGTACAAGACATGTTAAACAATAATCCAAAAACTTAGTGCAAGACAAGTTACAGAATAATGCGATAAACTAAGTGCAATACAAATTAAAGAATAATCCGAGAAACCTAGTGCAAGACATGTTAAACAATAACCCAAGCAACTTAGTATAACATATTACACAATAATCCAACCAAACAACTTAGTGCAAGCAAGTATACTCGATCGTGACCATTTCGTAGAGTGGTTTCTTCGCAATTATTGTCGACGAATTATTCGTTGAAAGGGGTTGTTAGTTGAGAGACGGACACAACGCATAGTCAGTCTCTCCCACAGATCGAAAGCCACAGTAAAAACATTGATCATACTGCTAAAATTACTTTAGACAAAACAGATCCATACGCATGAACTATTGATTGACTTAGGGCCGGTGTTACAATCTCCTAATAGAGAAGTTATTTGTAGCAATTAAGCTATTTGGAGGATTTCAAGAGTTTTGATTGGTCGTTGCCATGGAGAAAACAAGCTATTCGCCGAATAAGTAGTTATTGGGACATTGTAAGACTGGACCTTATTGTTGAGTTCATTCTCTATTTGCAAGGACTATTATAAGGAAGGTATAAAGCTGTATACACACTTTCAAGGAGGAAGGAAAAATATGGCGCTCCACGACATTGGCGACTTAAACACGTTAATAAATATCTGAGCAACAAAGTTTTAATACACATTGTTAATGAGCAAAATATGTTGCAACATTGAGTTCAGCCAAATACAGCAAAAACCAAGACAAGAGGAGTTGTTTGGACACTTTTATATTCGTCGGGCGTGATGTTTGGACACTTAAATTAAGACGCCGTTAGATAGCAGCATCATCTACTTTTTTAGAATTGTTTATTGCCGATAAAGGAGTTGGACGTCGCCGTTTGACGTCCCCATGCCAACGTCGTGACTTTTTTTGTCTTGTCTGGTGTAGTAAACAGTATCCATTAAACGTTCAAGTTCAAAGATTACAATTTCGTATTGAATTTAATTCCGCCAAGTATACTTCAAGCTTTATTCATTGGTCCTCCGGGCCGGATGCTTATTGTGTTGTGTCCGGCGTGTGTTTATTGCGGTATTCAAGCGTTGTTGTAAGAATTGTATACTTTAAACTGGTCTAGCGTGCGTTCCCATCTTCGCCAGGATGGACGCACTCCTTGCCAAAAAACGTGTTGTGAAGGCCAGCGTGACGCGGCTGGAAACAGCAGTGAGCATAATTGGACCCAGTGACGTGTCAATAATTAGCATTCACAAGGGTAGGGTGGATCAATTGTCGACGGACATTGATCGCCTTTTAAACGACATAAGTGCTTATACAAGCGAAGACGAATTTCTCGAGTTTGAAAATGAACTCAGCAGTGTTTTTAATAGGCTAGTGTTCCTGCGCGCCAAGCTAATGGACCTGACGGTGAGCGACGAGACAACATCAGCATCGACCACGTCTGCCCATGTCCACAGGCCTAGCGAGGTAAGACTACCCAAGCTACAGTTACCATCGTTTAACGGTAGCTTACAAACCTGGTTGTCGTTTCGAGACCTGTTTGAAGCTGCAGTACACAACAACAATAACCTGTCAGGGGTGGAAAAGTTGCAGTATCTTAAGGGAGCACTTCAAGGTGAACCGTCTGCACTTCTGCAGTCCATACCGCTAACTAACGCTAACTATAGTGAGGCTTGGGATATTTTAACGTCACGCTACCAGAACACGCGTGAAATTGTACATGCAATAATGCAACGCATGTTTTCTCAGCCTGCTATGCAACATGAGTCGGCAGCCAACTTACGCAAGCTGCTAGATAATACATTAGAGTGTACACGGTCATTGAAAGTGCTAGGACAACCTGTAGAACACTGGGATTCTGTGCTGGTTTATCACACTGCTGATAAACTTGACAGTGAAACTCGGCGTCAGTGGGAGCTTTCACTGACGTCTAACGAAACTTCTACTTTCCAACAATTAACAGATTTCATGGAACATCGTGCTAGAGCACTAGCGGCTGTAGGCGCCCTGAAATCGAAGAGTTCTACAGTCAGCAATGCTGCTAAATATCATACCAATAAACATGCATCCGTTCACCATAGTGCAGCCCAGCAGTCTCAATTGTGCGAGAAATGTGCTGGCAACCATGCTATACATAAATGCCATGAGTTTCTTAATGCTACTGTAAACGAGCGGCACGCATTTGTACGAAACAAGCCATTGTGTTTTAATTGTTTGAGACCCAGCCACGCGGCTAGAGGCTGTAAGTCTCCCGTCAAATGTCGAGTATGCCATAAACAACATCACACACTGTTACATTTTACAGCTGAACCACCGTCAGAAGAACAGACCGTACCAGCGTCTGGTGATTCGACAGTTTTGTCACATTACACTTCTGAATTTGTATCATCCACAGTGTTATTGTCCACAGCAGTTGTTTATGTGCAAGATTTGAATGGAATTAGTAGACCATTGCGAGCTTTGCTGGATTCTGCATCAGAGGCTAGTTTTGTGACGGCAGGTTGTGTGCAAAGGCTTGGTTTACGAAAACACGAATCACAGGTGTTCGTTTCAGGACTGGCTGCCAGCAGTATCGGCAAGTGTCAAGGTGCCGTAAACCTAAATTTCACTTCTACCTTCAACAGTGACGATATATTTTCTGTGAAGGCCTTGGTGCTGCCCAAGGTTACGGGAATGCTCCCCCGACAGCCTGTTAAGATCGACGATAGTTGGACACATCTCCGTGGTCTAAAGTTGGCAGACCCAGCTTTTAATAATCCAAGTGGGATAGACATTCTCCTAGGTGCAGATATCTACCCAATGCTCCTTCTATCTGGACGTTGTTCCGGTGCGGTTGGGTCACCTGTGGCGCTAGAGACAGCGCTCGGGTGGGTACTGACAGGACCGGTCAAGGTGAACAATGCCATGTCAGGGGTGACCATTTTCCACGTTCAATGTGACAATGTGCTGCGCAGGTTCTGGGAACTGGAGGAGATTCCCACTGCAAACATACTGACACCAGAGGAGAAATTATGTGAGCGCCATTTTGAAGGATCTCATAAAAGAAACGATTCAGGCAGATTTGTTGTAGATTTGCCAGTTCGAGAAGACAGTCAAGAGTTAGGCTTATCACGAAATATGGCAGTCAAACGACTTGAACAGCTCGAACGGCGTTTACGTTACCAACCTGAGAAAAGGCAACAATATGTCGATTTTATGGCAGAATACAAGTTGCTTGGGCACATGGAGGCGATTCCAATTAATCAACTCAACAAGCCATGCTCTGAGGTTTATTATATTCCTCACCATCCCGTGATTAAAGAAAGCAGCTCCACCACTAAGCTAAGAGTTGTCTTTGATGCTTCCGCCAAATCTTCGTCAGGTGTTTCATTAAATGACAAGCTCATGGTGGGACCAAAATTGCAAGAAGATATTGCTCCAATATTAATTCGTTTTCGTAAACACGTCATTCCACTGGTGGCGGATGTTGCCAAAATGTATCGCCAAATACAGGTGAACAACATTCAGACTGATCTCCAAAGAATTGTCTGGAGACCCACACCAGAGGAACCGATCCAAGATTATAAACTGTTGACAGTAACATACGGAGAAAGCTGTGCTCCCTATCTCGCAATAAAATGCCTTCAACAACTTGCCAAGGATGAAGAAGCTTCATTTCCCAAGGCTTCGCCTGTTGTTTTGAAGGATTTTTATGTTGATGACCTATTGTCAGGAGCTGAAACCATTGTTGAGGCCCTGGAATTGCAAGATCAACTAGTCCAGCTGATGAAGAAGGGTGGTTTTGAACTTCGGAAATGGTCTTCTAGCGCAACAGAAGTCCTCAATGCAGTACCAGAAGACATGCGGGAGCCAAACATACTATTAATCATGGACGGGGATAAGACCGTTAAAACACTTGGTCTTCAATGGCACCCAGCAACAGATCAGTTCTCGTTTTCCGTCACACAACCTCTTCAACGGATTGTTGTTACCAAGCGTATGCTACTGTCTGACCTAGCTGAGGTATTTGACCCCCTGGGATGGCTCTCGCCTGTAACAGTCACAGCCAAGCTCGTTTTTCAATCATTGTGGAGACTAGATCTTGCATGGGATGATGCTCTTCCAGACGACATTTTCAATGTGTGGAAGAAGTTCTGTCAAGAATTGCCTGCCTTGCAAGAAATCCGCATTGACCGATGCATTCTTGCCCCGCAGCCAACCATGTGTCAACTTGTCGGCTTTTGTGACGCCTCCGTAGTTGCATATGCAGCCGTAGTGTACCTGCGGTCATGTTACTCTGATGGTACGGTGTTGGTGAAACTCGTAGCCGGGAAAACGAAGGTGTCTCCTGTGAAGCAGGTATCCATTCCCCGTTTGGAATTGTGTGGTGCCTTGTTATTGGCAAGATTGATGGCACTCATTCAAGAGTCGTTGAGTTTCAGCCAAGATCAAGTTTTCGCGTGGACGGACTCAACAATAGTATTAGCCTGGCTAGCATCGCACCCAAAACGCTGGAAAACATTCGTGGCTAACAGGGTATCAGAGATTCAGGAACGCATTCCTTATCAGCACTGGCGACACGTAAAGAGTGAAGACAACCCCGCAGACTGTGCCTCGCGTGGTTTATCACCTGCTTTATTGGCACGTCAGACCTTGTGGTGGTCAGGTCCTGTTTGGCTTCAAGAGGCAGTATTACCAAACTCCACTGAAGACTTACCAGATCAGCTTCTACTGAATATTGAAGAGAGAATTGTTGTATCCAGTGCACATATTAAGGTTGATATGTCACTTCTAGATAAATGGTCATCGCTTAGGAAACTTCAACACGCGACTGCTTGGTGTCTGCGTTTCAGTTCAAACTGCAAGGTGGCACCTGAAAGAAGAGTTTTCGATCCATTGACCGCAAGTGAACTGAACGGAGCACTTTTACGTTGGGTCACCATTGTTCAGAGTGAGGAGTTCCATGCAGAGATTCAGTGCCTTAAACATGGAAGACCCCTGCCTCCGAAAAGCAGAATACTGTCCTTGAATCCATTCCTGGACGAATCCGGTGTGCTCAGGGTGGGCGGACGTCTTCACAATGCTGAAGTATCACATGAGCAGAAGCATCCTGCGTTGCTTCCTCGCCACAGCAGACTGACCGAGCTGATCGTGATCCACGAACATCAAGTGAACCTTCATGCTGGTCCGCAGTTGGTGCAAGCTATACTTAGACAACGTTTCTGGATCGTCCGTGACCGAGACGTCATTCGCTACCAAATCAGGAAATGTGTTACGTGCCATCGACATCGGTCCACAACTTCGAACCAGTTAATGGGCCAGCTTCCTGCAGCAAGAGTGCGTCCTGCTCGACCTTTTCTTCATTGTGGCATAGACTATGCTGGTCCTTTCCTGCTGAGAAACATGAAGGGGAGAAGCCGACTCACCTACAAGGGGTACGTTGCTCTCTTCGTATGTTTCACGACAAAGGCCATCCACCTGGAATTGGTCAGTGACCTCACTACAGCCGCCTTCATCGCAGCATTGAAGAGATTCGTATCACGTCGGGGGCGACCTCATGAAGTCTACAGTGATTGTGGTACAAATTTTGTTGGTGCCGCGCGTGATCTAAAAGAGTTCCTCAATTTTGTCAAGACTGAAGAACACCAGCAGACTGTAGGACGGCATCTTGCCGATCAAGGTATCACGTGGCATTTCAATCCACCTGCAGCCCCTCACCAAGGTGGTCTATGGGAGGCCGGGGTGAAGTCTATGAAACATCATATGCGGCGAGTGGTAGGCAACTGTACTCTTAGTTTTGAAGAGATGTATACCGTCCTCACCCAAATAGAAGCCTGCCTAAATTCACGGCCTTTAACTGCAATTTCCACCGACCCCACTGATCTTTCTGTCCTAACTCCTGGCCATTTCTTGACGGGTGATTCCCTCCTATCCGTGCCGGAACCTGACCTGACATCAGCCAAGTCCAATACACTTTCACGGTGGCAACTGCTACAACAGCTCGTGCAACACTTCTGGCGTCGATGGTCTTCGGAATATCTATCGCGACTGCAGCAACGACCCAAGTGGTGGCTTAAGCAGTCCAACATCCAGTGCGGAGACATGGTACTCGTCAAAGAGGACAGCCTTCCGCCAATGAAGTGGAAACTCGGGCGGATCGAGTCCACACACCCTGGGACGGACGGCCTCGTGAGATCAGTGTCAGTGAGAACGTCGAGTGGAACGGTTAAAAGGCCAATTGTAAAACTATCTCGCCTACCATTTGATGACAAGTAATGTTGTTGTTGAAATGTCTTTCAAGGTGGGCGGGATGTTTGGACACTTTTATATTCGTCGGGCGTGATGTTTGGACACTTAAATTAAGACGCCGTTAGATAGCAGCATCATCTACTTTTTTAGAATTGTTTATTGCCGATAAAGGAGTTGGACGTCGCCGTTTGACGTCCCCATGCCAACGTCGTGACTTTTTTTGTCTTGTCTGGTGTAGTAAACAGTATCCATTAAACGTTCAAGTTCAAAGATTACAATTTCGTATTGAATTTAATTCCGCCAAGTATACTTCAAGCTTTATTCAGGAGTATTATTTTAATCTCAATAATTGAGATAATCCAGTTCTGTTACAACATGTGCATAATAATTAGTTCGCAGCAAGATTATGATTAAGACGACTGTAACAAGTGTAACCGGTCTATAGACAGAGCTCAAGCCGCCGATACTCTGAGCTGTCAGACGGTCTGTAATGTCATGAAAGGTCGGTTCACATGTGAACTGAATAGGTAGGAGCAAGGAAACCAAAGCACTAAGACTAAGAAACTTCAAGTTTAAAGTTGGAATGTTTTATTGTGCACAGTGAGGAACATGGGTTTATGATACATCACAAGCAGATGCACCAGTATTTGTACATAGGTCAGAGACCAATAAATTAATAATTTGACGTCCAGAAACAATAATTTCTTGTTCTGGATAGTTTTGAATGTTGTCTGAATTTTGACGAGGAAGACGTTTAATAAAGGGCGCTCTTGGCGTATCCAGCGTAGCCGGTGGCGTAGGCGGGGGCTCCATAGGCGAGGGCGGGGGCAGCATAAGCGGCACGAGCGATGGGGGCGGCGTATGCAGCACGGGCGTAAGCGGGGGCTCCATAAGCCAGAGCGGGGGCAGCATAAGCGGCACGGGCGATGGGGGCGGCGTACGCGGCACGGGCGTAAGCGGGGGCTCCATAGGCGAGAGCGGGGGCGGCGTATGCGGAACGGGCGTAAGCGGGGGCTCCATAAGCCAGAGCGGGGGCAGCATAAGCGGCACGGGCGATGGGGGCGGCGTACGCGGCACGGGCGTAAGCGGGGGCTCCATAAGCCAGAGCGGGGGCGGCAACGACGGCGCGAGCGATGGGGGCGGCGTAGGCGGGGGCGGCGACGACGGCCTTCTGGACGGCGACTCCCTCCTTGTGGACGACGGCGTTGAATCCGTTGACGGGGTCGGCGGTGTACTCGACAATACGACGGGTGCCGTCGGGCTCAACCAGAGAGTAGCTGCCCTGGACGACGTCTCCGTCGCGGCTCTCCTGTTGGGTCTTGGAGTCGCCGGTGAGAGCGTCTTGGACGGAGTAGCCGAAGTTGTATTGGGGGTGGGCGTCGAACTCGGCGGAGACGACGGCCTTGGCCACGGGGGCGCCGTAAGCCAGGGCGGGGGCGGCGTAGGCGGCGGGGGAGGCCAAGTAGCCAGCGTTGGCCACGGCCAACACAGCGGTGAGGACGAACAGCTAAAGAAGATAAACGATTACTGGATAATTCATTTAGTGACAATAACAAGAAATGTAGCAACGTTGTACATACTTAATGACAGGACATTTTTGCGATAAACCCGAATCTAGATTGCTGCCTTGCTCTCGTGAGCCATGTGTGTAGATATATGAATGCATGGACACCATTTTACCAGCTAACTTCAGGCTAACCGGTGTTTATACACTGTATACAATTTGCATAGGTTATAAGTTGCATTAGCTTGTTTTTGTTCACTTCGGCACGTTTAGTAAAATTAAAATCCGTTATGACGTTAATATCTAAAGAGAAAAAGGAAATTTGAAAGCTTCCTAATGGATGATCAATAATAAAAATCAGTGTTTACAAAAAATAGCAAGACTAGTAAAAGAAAGTACCGTGTTTACTTACAGGTATTGAACTAATTGATTAAAATATGAGATTGTTTTGATCTTGTGTTCCGCTTAGTACTCACGATTAGACTTTAGTAGATAAATTTACAATTTTCTATCGAGTTAACCTTCTACATACCGGGGTCAAATACAATTACAACAAAATATTATTGATTTGATCACGGTTCAAACAATACGCAGCAAATATTTTTAACTTGAGGTATTTTTCGATTGATTGAAAACAAAGTATTGGAATAACACAGATTTCTTAACATTTTTAAATGACGTTAAGTTTTAAATGTTTAAATAAAAAGAACAACTTCAATTTCAACTTCAAGACCAACAATGAAACTCACCTTGAATGCCATGTTGATGTGTGTGTGTGTGGTAGGACCAATGGAACCAAACTGATACTTTTCGGTTCTCCGCCGAGCGTATTTATACGAGTTGACCGGGGTGGGCTAAACTCTGTAATATTTCAGGTTTGTTTCTCGTTTGTTGCCCCCTAAATGCGATATTGTAGCGCTAGAATCGAAAGTGGCGACTAGGCGTGTCCGCGATGCTGGCTAATCTTGGCTGGATTTAGGTCATCCACAACATTGCACGGGGCCAACGCATGCATGGAAACAAAGTGACCAGTTGTTTGATTTTTTTGTTTGATATAACAACTTTCTTTAACGAAACCGATTTTTTTTTTTTTTTAATCTACCATTTTTGGGTTTAATTTAACTTTGAAATTTAAAACAAAATGTAAAATTGTTTAACACCTCACAGATTATTGATAATACACCTTGGCTAATGAGTAGACCATTATCCACATACAATGTCTATTATTGCATTGTCATTGATATTCATGATTGTCATTGATATTCACTATCTTTCAATGTTCTATTATATAATTTTTATTTTGTTGTGCTATTTTAATTGATATATTATTTTCTGTCTATGCACTTCTATTGTTTGTAAATAATATGTCCCGGCTTCGCGGCTAAGCGCTACTGAAAAACATAACATGTCCAAGTACAAAGGCTAATACGATTTTAAAGTGAAGCGATAATTATACGATTCAACTAAGTGTTATTACTGAAACACAAAACTCTACTCTGATACAATACGAGGCAAATACCACAAAGTAACACGTCCTACGTCTAACCATCTATACGATCTGTGTATTTCTTATGGTCGATGATGTAACGTAAGCTAACATTTAATTATACTTTCTTACATTATATAGATACGTATCAAGATCAATAAAAGGGTACCCCCACACCAAACTAAATGTATCTCGCAACACGCTGTGTATTGCTAAATGGATTAGGCTGTCGGAGCGCTTGCAGTCGTTTTGGACGTTTTATGTCGACCGGTCCTAATTATACTGACCATAGCGCTCATTTCATGCACGCGTTTCAACGAAAATCGACAGATTCCTAGCGTTTGTTCACGGATTCGTAAAGATCGTCTTCCGCCAAGTAGCTAGTTTCATTCTTTTTTTTTTTTTTTTTTTTTTTAGAATAAACATATACGGTAGGAAGTTATCATTGATGGATTTGCTTAAAGTAAATGTTAGGACCTAGAGAAGAAAATCATTATTTTTCTCGACTATACGTTCGCCAGCTTGAGAATAGTTAGCTTGGATCAACTATAATTGTCCCAAGACTTCCTTACACATGCTTTCGTCACAGACGACTGGTTCGTAGCCAATCAGCGATCGGTATTGGCGCGGATGTGTCTCGGGCGGTTCGCAGGTTGGCTACGACTGCCCCGGATGTGACGAAAGCAGGTGTAAAGTAATCTTGGTTCCCATAAATATTTACCGTGCACTTCCTCCAGCACGGCAGTTCACGAGTATTCCTCTCTTGGCCATATTATGGTGATTGCGGTTTTGTACGTCCTTCATTCAGTTTCTCTTTCCTACCAAACTGATACATTAGATTATGTGGCTTCCTTTTGGTGGGTTATTTATTCTCATTGGAGACTTGAATGCACGGGATTGTTATTTCGCTTATTCCACGTTCAATCCTGTTGGCGTATTTCCACTGGTTATTCTCATTGGAGACTTGAATGCACGGGATTGTTATTTCGCTTATTCCACGTTCAATCCTGCTGGCGTATTTCCACTGGTTATTCTCATTGGAGACTTGAATGCACGGGATTATTATTTCGCTTATTCCACGTTCAATCCTGCTGGCGTATTTCCACGTGTTATTCTCATTGGAGACTTGAATGCACGCGATTGTTATTTCGCTTATTCCACGTTCAATTCTGCTGGCGTATTTCCACGTGTTATTCTGATTGGAGACTTGAATGCACGCGATCGTTATTTCGCTTATTCCACGTTCAATTCTGCTGGCGTATTTCCACGTGTTATTCTGATTGGAGACTTGAATGCACGCGATCGTTATTTCGCTTATTCCACGTTCAACCCTGCTGGCGTGTTTCCACGTGTTATTCTGATTGGAGACTTGAATGCACGGGATTGTTATTTCGCTTATTCCACGTTCAATCCTGCTGGCGTATTTCCACGTGTTATGCTCATTGGAGACTTGAATGCACGCGATCGTTATTTCGCTTATTCCACGTTCAATCCTGTTGGCGTATTTCCACGGGTTATTCTCATTGGAGACTTGAATGCACGGGATTGTTATTTCGCTTATTCCACGTTCAACCCTGCTGGCGTATTTCCACGTGTTATTCTCATTGGAGACTTGAATGCACGGGATTGTTATTTCGCTTATTCCACGTTCAATCCTGCTGGCGTATTTCCACGTGTTATTCACATTGGAGACTTGAATGCACGGGATTGTTATTTCGCTTATTCCACGTTCAACCATGCTGGCGTATTTCCACGGGTTATGCTCATTGGAGACTTGAATGCACGCGATCGTTATTTCGCTTATTCCACGTTCAACCCTGCTGGCGTATTTCCACGTGTTATTCTCATTGGAGACTTGAATGCACGGGATTGTTATTTCGCTTATTCCACGTTCAACCATGCTGGCGTATTTCCACGGGTTATGCTCATTGGAGACTTGAATGCACGCGATCGTTATTTCGCTTATTCCACGTTCAACCCTGCTGGCGTATTTCCACGTGTTATGCTCATTGGAGACTTGAATGCACGCGATTGTTATTTCGCTTATTCCACGTTCAATTCTGCTGGCGTATTTCCACGTGTTATTCTGATTGGAGACTTGAATGCACGCGATTGTTATTTCGCTTATTCCACGTTCAATTCTGCTGGCGTATTTCCACGTGTTATTCTGATTGGAGACTTGAATGCACGCGATCGTTATTTCGCTTATTCCACGTTCAATTCTGCTGGCGTATTTCCACGTGTTATTCTGATTGGAGACTTGAATGCACGGGATTGTTATTTCGCTTATTCCACGTTCAACCCTGCTGGCGTATTTCCACGTGTTATTCTCATTGGAGACTTGAATGCACGCGATTGTTATTTCGCTTATTCCACGTTCAATTCTGCTGGCGTATTTCCACGTGTTATTCTGATTGGAGACTTGAATGCACGCGATCGTTATTTCGCTTATTCCACGTTCAACCCTGCTGGCGTATTTCCACGTGTTATTCTCATTGGAGACTTGAATGCACGGGATTATTATTTCGCTTATTCAACGTTCAATCCTGCTGGCGTATTTCCACGGGTTATTCTCATTGGAGACTTGAATCCACGGGATTGTTATTTCGCTTATTCCACGTTCAACCATGCTGGCGTATTTCCACACGTTATTCTCATTGGAAACTTGAATGCACGGGATTGTTATTTCGCTTATTCCACGTTCAATCCTGTTGGCGTATTTCCACGGGTTATTCACATTGGAGACTTGAATGCACGGGATTGTTATTTCGCTTATTCCACGTTCAACCATGCTGGCGTATTTCCACGGGCTATGCTCATTGGAGACTTGAATGCACGCGATCGTTATTTCGCTTATTCCACGTTCAATTCTGCTGGCGTATTTCCACGTGTTATTCTCATTGGAGACTTGAATGCACGCGATCGTTATTTCGCTTATTCCACGTTCAATTCTGCTGGCGTATTTCCACGGATTATTCTCATTGGAGACTTGAATGCACGGGATTGTTATTTCGCTTATTCCACGTTCAACCCTGCTGGCGTATTTCCACGTGTTATTCTCATTGGAGACTTGAATGCACGGGATTGTTATTTCGCTTATTCCACGTTCAATCCTGCTGGCGTATTTCCACGTGTTATTCTCATTGGAGACTTGAATGCACGCGATCGTTATTTCGCTTATTCCACGTTCAATTCTGCTGGCGTATTTCCACGGGTTATTCTCATTGGAGACTTGAATGCACGGGATCTTCCTTCGGTGATATTTACACGTTCAAGGTCCATGTTGGCGTAACTCTGTCTGATATTCTGCTGAACCTCACAGTTAAGTCCGTTTGCTCACCATGGTTCCTCCATGAGACAATATAAATGAAAGAACTCTGTCAGATGTGCGAAAATACTAAAAAGCGAAGTTAATGATGCCGACTAATTAAACCGAACTCGTTTGGTCTTAGCATTCACACAATAGTATTTTATCACACATACATTTAAATTGAGAAGGTATTGAATTAAAAAAAAGTAGTGTACTATGAGGAGGCGAAAAGTAAATTTTAAAGTCGACTACGGAGCGAAAAACTACTAAGAGCCAAACAACTTCTAACCTATACTTTTTAATCTTAATCGATTCGCAAGCCTCTGGAGAATAGTCAATGACTAGAACCAGACTATATATTTGTTGTTATATTTTGTTGGGTTAGCACAGCCACAGGCTTCTAGTGAGATCCAGACTAAGAAATTGAATACCCATGTTGAGAGCCCAGTGTACAAGTTGGATGAGTCCTAATCACGAGAATGAGGAATTATGTGTGTGAGAAAAATACTGCTATCATATATCGACAAACGACTTGTGCAAATAGTATCTTGATGTTATAAATACAAGCTACCGACTAAAGCTTGAACCCATAACAATCAACAGCAAACCAGCAGGCCAGGCCGTAAACCAATTAAGATCTCATTATAAATAAGCGGTGTGAATGACGAACACATAACTTGATCACGTGATGACGAAATCAAGTATACGGATATAGTGAAATATTTATCGCAATATGGATTTGTTTCTTTGTCGATGGTCGTTTAGATGATAAATATAATGTTTTTCACAGGGTAAGACAAAATATATAATCCATATAAATCAAACAGACATGGAAATGCACTCACATCTGTGACATTGGTTTGAAATAACAAACACAAAATAATTCAAACACGTACATTTTGTTCGATTCTAAATCTTAAAAGATATGTCTATAAATAATAAATCAACTACTGGAAACCGTGTTACACGTAATGGTTCGTAAGAAAAGAAAAGGATTATGAATAACGGATCTGCCTGAAAGTGCATATCTGCTTCAAAAGTAAACTTCTCCACAAATTAATGATAGACATTAAAAAACGCAACCTTGTTAACTATACATTCCAGTCTTTCACGTGTAACTTGGCGAGGTTCCCTAAATCATTGGCTATTATACCGACCTACCGCATAAACCACTGCACGATATCCCTGGCATTTCCCGTGTAAGAAAGTAGGGCGCCCCGTGAAGCCAGTACTGCCGCAAAACTTCTGATGAAATTAGGTTACTATCTCGATAAGCACTTGTGTTAAAGTGATAGTCACAATCGTCTGTCCCTATCAGGCTGGCCGATAGTCGGTGATAATTGACTTGTATACAAAACTTGATTCTGCGAGACGAATGACGCAACGAAGAATAACAGCTATGCAACAACTTTTTGTTAGATTTTATAAAAGTCTTATTAAATTTTCTTCGTGTATAAAGAGGAAATCATCGACTTATTATTGAAGTGAAGTGATTGTGTCAGTGTTTTGTTGTTGAAGACGAGTCTTGTTGCTCGACGTCAGTATGACTGTCATTATGCTATTATTGTAGTCAATGATGAGGGGTGATAGATGAAGATGAAATATATTTTCGTTGTGATTAAAGTTATATTGTCAAAACACACAACACACAACAATTGTTAATTGTTACACGTGATTTACACCGAGTTGGTCAACTTTTATAACAATTATTAACTCTTGGTGAAAACATAAATAGAATAAATCTTAAAAGTAAAGAATTTGAGTATGGTTAGTAAATGATTAACAGAATGATGGCCTTGCATTTACCAAATACAGCTGGGCTACATAGATTACAATGTGTGATCTAGGTTGGTTGTTCACGTCAAACCTAAGAGAATAAACAGCTTTTAAAACGAAGATGGAACCATTAATGGACAGCAGTATATAATTTAAACTGGCGGGTATCGAACTCGCATCCTTCACCACTGGAGACACAACAAAACCCAACGTGGAGTTTGTACGTCTAAAACCATCAACACAAACAAACGCTCTCAAATCTCGAATGGCATTCCTATTCTTATTATCTGTTTTACAAAGATTTTACCACATTGAATATTTTCAGAAGTTTCAACAATGTAAGAAAAGTAACAAGTATGGATTTTTCCTAGTGGATTCTTAGCCCATTGAATATATAAAATTGCTATGAATAAATATGTAATTATTTCCAACGTTTTCTGGTCTTAAGTCTTAACATTTCTTAATTAAATGATTATGTATATAAGTGCCTTACAAAGTAATTGTGTTAGTTAATAGTAATACAATTGAATAAATGCTTTCTAATAGTAATAAGTCTTGGAATAAGACAAGCTCCCAAAATTATGAGCAAGGGCTTATAGTACACAAGAAAGTAGTTTCTTCTGGACTATACATTTATTTAATCCTTCAGTATAGAAAAGTGCATGCAGATTAATAATTGATCCAGGCATTCAGGGTTGTTCATTGATTTGTAGCTTAAAATATCTGTCGGAGGCATGATACTAGGCTTATTATGTATCTGCGGTTCTTGGGGGAAACAAAATTCAAACATCGTTCACATACAAATGTATTTTACAACGTGTTACATTTGAATATCATACAATTTCAAATGGTTTACGTATCTAGTGGATACAAATTATTGTATAGGAGGTAGTTGTCAGCGGAGACAGTAAAGGAAAAACAATCCTTTTACTGACGATACAACATGGTTTTAACAATCAAAGTTCAAGATGTACATATTCATTTACATTTGTATATTTCTTGGGCATTACAAAAAAGACAAAAGTGATGATTATCACGCTAAAATGAAGGTATAAAAAGGAGATATTGGATGTGATCGAAGGGAGGTGCTATTAAAGTATTACCGAAAATTAAAAAGACAACACACAGGTAAGGTGTATATATTTTTTATTGTTTTAGTACAGCTAAACTATTGATGATACATCAAAGCAGCAACTAAAAATTACACATGTACAATAGAATACAGACAATACAACTAAGATGTTTCACAACACGTTCCTACCATTTAACAAGAAAATTGTCCAAGAGAAAAGAGAAATATCGATTCAAGTATAATATGTAAATTGACAAAACTGAAAATTGTAAAGTTAGGAAAAAAGAACAGAAGAAAAAAAATATAATTTTGAATGAAAAAATCGTAAAAAACTCGACTCGAAGATAACTTAATCACTGCAAAATATGAAAGGTATAGAGAGGGTACAAGAAGAAAATAGTAATTTTGCGAGATATATGGACTAATACAACAACAAAATTTGATACTTGGACTAGAACTTAATAACCGAAGGTGGCGTAGGGAGAAGAGAAGGAAGCGGTGCCATAGGAACCGTATCCGGTAGCGTAGGCGGGGGCGGCGTAGGCGGCTTTAGCGATGGGGGCTCCATAAGCGAGGGCGGGGGCGGCGTATGCGGCACGAGCATAGGCGGGGGCTCCATAGGCCAGAGCGGGGGCAGCATAGGCGGCACGGGCTCCATAGGCGAGGGCGGGTGCGGCATAGGCGGCTCTAGCGAGGGGGGCGGCGTACGCAGCGCGGGCGTAAGCGGGGGCTCCATAGGCGAGGGCGGGGGCGGCGTATGCGGCACGAGCGATGGGGGCGGCGTATGCGGCTCTAGCAATGGGGGCAGCGTACGCGGCGCGGGCGTAAGCGGGGGCTCCATAAGCCAGAGCGGGGGCGGCATAAGCGGCGCGGGCGATGGGGGCTCCATAGGCGAGGGCGGGAGCGGCGTACTTAGCGACTACGGGGGCGGCGACGACGGCCTTCTGGACGGCGACTCCCTCCTTACTGACGACGGCGTTGAATCCGTTGACGGGGTCGGCGGTGTACTCGACAATACGACGGGTGCCGTCGGGCTCAACCAGAGAGTAGCTGCCCTGGACGACGTCTCCGTCGCGGCTCTCCTGTTGGGTCTTGGAGTCGCCGGTCAGAGCGTCTTGGACGGAGTAGCCGAAGTTGTATTGGGGGTGGGCGTCGAACTCGGCGGAGACGACGGCCTTGGCGACGGGGGCACCGTAAGCCAGGGCGGGGGCGGCGTAGGCGGCGGGGGAGGCCAAGTAGCCAGCGTTGGCCACGGCCAAGACAGCGGCGAGGACGAACAGCTGAAGAATATAAGTTTATTGAAAAATTGTTTTTAGATTTACTGGCAAATAAGAAAGATATGCAAGCCTAGTTACATTAATATAAGGATGGCTCCAAACAACATTTATATCAAGCTCTAAACTTAACATATTAAGATTTAATTTCTACCTATTAGTTTTTCAAACTTTGTCAATGTTAGAGCAACATTTTCTTTGGCATCATTCACTACCACTCGTTAATAACGAGTTTCTTTGCAAATAAGTTACAAGGAAATACTTTAGGCTTATTGCTGATATTTTTGCATTGTCATATGAATTAAATACTTTCATGAATTGAGACTAGGATAATCAATAATGTTTACCATAATTCATTACACGGTAGGTATTATTTGCTTACTATACACAAAAATCATTAAGTTAGTAATGATATCAGCATAAGATTGACAATTTTTGCATAGTTCAAACAAAGTTATTTTTCTCGAATTAAAATTATTAAATCGTCATTATGGAATATTCTTAATCATCAAGTCTATTGAATGGTAAGTCACACATTTAGCTTACCTTGAATGCCATGTTGTGATGTGTGTGTGCTGGAGAGCCGACAGAAGCTGACTGATACTTCTCCATCTTGACGAGGGGTATTTATTCAGCTCGTATACGCGATCACGTGACCACTGTGTTACAAGTCGCCCCTACACAGCCCGGTTAGCTTCTCTCCACGGCGACGGTATTGTACCCGAAACAGTTGAAAGTGAGACCGAGGGGCGTGGCCACGCTGCCTTCACCGTCCAGGAAATATTTTGGTAGGTATGTATATCGTTGTACTAGGTCACTGCCGCAGACGCAATAGTCAGTATAGGTTACCTTAGTACACAACACCTTTCAGAGCGCACAAAATGATGATGACATGTTTAAATTTTTAACGTTATGTGTATTTCTTTCTTGAATAAATTTTAAATTGAACAATACCCGATTTTGTTTCAGATGTACCAATTTGTTTGAATTGGAAAAAAAAATACAAAATTGTGTATTTGATGAGTTTAACAGCTTAACGTTTTATCGCAAGCAAGGAATACAAATCATAAAAATAGATAATACTATTTAATATAAACAAGTGAATGTTAAACGGGGGGGGGGGGGGGGGAGGTGAATTTTAGTTAATACTGTTCGGAACAACAGTTACTGATTTGTAAAGGCCAACAATATATCTATAAAAAAAATCTAAATGCATTGAAAAATTGTAACCTGACACCTGGCAGTATGATAAAATTGTCACATCAGGACAAATCAAATCTAAAAAATTGCATTTGAAAACATTATTTTTACTTTTGTTTTTAATCAGTTTTTATAGGCCTACCAGAAAATTACCCAACCAACTAAAAATGTGTTCACTGGTACGCACAGGCGTCACTTATAAACATTAAATTACATGAGAAACTGCGCGATCTGATACGTTTCTACCTAACTTATGAATAAACAGAACTTTTAAGTTCTGATAAAGACAAGGAATTTACTCATTGTAATTTTAAGCCGGTAAGTAATCAATTATACAGGAAAACCCCACATGCTCCCCTTTTACTCAAAACGGATATTTGATGTGTAAATTTGCAGCTAGCAAATAGATGCTGAATAATTCATTCAGTATCGCACTGTGATATTATAGAATTGATTCAGTATGGACCAATATCAGAATCTGCATGTCTACGCAAAAAACATGTGATCGAAACGTGGTGCTCATTACATCAGCTATGCACCCGACTCTTGCGTGGGAACGCAGACAATATATTGGAAGTTATCAACGAGCGACATTATTTAATTGTTTGCATCAGTTTGGAAAGGTATCTATAGTATGATCGCCCGCGGCTGCTGACGAAGGAAACACATCTGTCTAAGGTCGGGCCAAGATTATGTAAACACGTTGTTTAATACCCGCCAGTGTAAATCAATGTCATACGAATATGATACTATCAAGAATTAACAGACACCAGTATAGTTGTCGCTAATTTCGCGGAGAGCCGAATTAATTTTCTTTCCTTCTTGAAAGTGTTTAGAAACCATTAGGCCTGTCATGTACTCCTCAAGTGTCAATAATGTTATGATTGTCCCGTCGAAAATAAATTATGATGTTGACAATGCAGGTGTTTTTACTATAACTACAATGAAAATATTTGTCTATAGATTCGTTTAGTATACAATGTTGTGAAGAGTATTATCTACGTTTTCGTTGTGTTACTTTCGGTTCAAAACTTTAGTTGAACGTAAAATTCGTGGACAGTGAAGGCGAAAAACAACTCTAGGAAACTGTTCAACCTATACTATTATCGGAATATTGAACAAATACACTTTGGTTTATTTAATTAACTCAAATTTTTTTAAGAGTGAGTGTTAAATACTAAGAATGATAATACTATTTCTAACGCCACTACGCCTCCCTTCACTAGGACTAGACCTATTTTCGGTTCATTCGGTGTACCAGCTCCTTTACGTTTCAATACAAATGAGCGTTATCATCCTTTGAAGGAAGGCTATACATTGAGATCTGTTTTGTTTGATTCTTGCAAGAAACATGGCTTCAAATGTAGTACTTGAAGATGCTGGCGGATATGTTCGGGAAAAGTCGTGTAGTAAGGTATGTCAAAATACAATATGGCACCACGTGAACAAATAACCCCAAACACGCCACTCTATGGCTACAAGCAATAGGGAAGGCTCACACATTTTTTTATTTGCTTACTGGTTACCTCAAGTTAAAATAAACGGGAACTAATTGGTTTCGGCTCGAAAGGTGCATTAACATCGCTTTAACAGCAAGTCAAAGATATTGCTGTCAAAACACGCTCAGAAACGGACCTGCGCCATCTTGCTCGTGATTAAAAGGTTCTGACGTCATAACTCTGTACACAATCATTTTATATCATACAAATAGTACTGAAATCCCACAATTTAGTAGATTATTGCTCTCGTAAGACTTTAACTGAATCAACGTTTATTTCTAGTTAGTAAATGAACACTGCTCAACATTAATTTACAACAATTTGTAAAATAATTGCATTATTTTAAACACGTTTTGGTAAATACTGTATCAAAATGTATTTTCTGAAGAAAACAGTGGTATAAAAGACATTGTTGTAAAGTCACTGCATCCTAGATATTGTAAAATGTCCAACTTAATATCGTTGATATTATTAAGAATACTTCAAGGAGGCAGTTGTTGACAAGAGTTATGACGTCACGAGCCGTTTTTCAATTACGGAGCGGGAAGTTCCAAATTTCAAACTTTAAATGCTAATAGAATTGGAAATATACACTTCTCAGATATAAAAATTATATAGCCCGTATTTTTAGATAATGGCCTTCCGTTTTAAGGTACTTTGAGGAATATTTATTTTTCATGAGCCTTCCCTATTCTCGAGGCACAATGTAGGCGAATACTTAGTTGATAAGGTTAACCATGCCGAAATGATAAAAAGGCATCATATCGTTGTGTCCATGCACTCTCGTTCCGTTTGAACTGTTTAAAACATTTCCAGCTATGTATCCGTCTGTATATCAATTATACACTCCATCCAGATAAACTAGAGGTAAAGTTGAGAAACTGTAAGAATGACGGCCCCCTTCATATCCCCTCCACAGCTACCCGACCCCCCTCAACTCCGTGACAACCTGACAGAATGAAATACGTAACTGAAAATCAGTTTGTTTCAGTTGTTCAGTTTGTTGTTTCATGAAGTTGAGGGGGGTCGGGTAGCAGTGGAGGGAATAAGGAGGGGGCCGTCATTCTTACAGTTTCTCAACTATAGCAAGTGTGATCGTCGACTATTCTTCACTGGTTTTCTGTCGCCGTATAAAATATACATTACAAAATACAATTGTAATGTAAGTTTACTTGCCCCATCAAAATTGCTATGAAGATCATGTTGATGTTGACAGCATAAGAAACTATAACAAGCAGCCTACCTGGTCTGCAGACTATTTCTCTGGACAACGTAGACAAAAGACGAACGGGTGAAGTTAAAAGCAGATTCCATGAACTTACCTAGAACAAAAGAGAAACGTCATTAGACAAGACTCTAACACAGGTTTTGTGGTAAGAGTACATTGAGTTTTTATCGTCAATTAAATTATATGTATGCAGTGGCGTATCCACGAATTGGGTAAGGGGGGCGTTTTCAACCCATATAATAGAGAGGGGAACCGAAACATTAGTGGGGGGTTCTCGTCAAGATCATTTTGGTGCAAATCTGTGCGTTTTACAGCAGCCATCTGAGACAAAATAATAAGTATCTGCGTGTATTTTTAACAAAAACTAATGTCTTTGGTATTTAAATACAAAAGTACTGTCTTTATTGAAAGCTTAACGGTAATTTTCTATTTTACCTTTGCGAAAGGGGGTTCCCCCTTTCCCCCCTTGGATACGCCACTGAACGTATTTATCTAAATTTATAGCAACTGTTCACTCAACTTGTAAGGCGTAAGTAGATAGCAGTAAACATTATCGATTATATAGAACGTAATAAAATAGCATGTGTTTCAAATGAAAATCTTATTACTGGTTCGCTGAGTGACGAAAATACTCAATAAACACAGTAACGTGGTGTTACACGCGAGACGTGTTTGCAATATTGTTTAGTTTGGCTACGTGTCTACGAACACATTTCATCAGCTCACTGGACACTCGCCCGCTTGGCCGGTGAAGTATTCACAAAACAGTTTACGCTTTATTACGTTGTTGTATGGTTTGTAAGAGTACCTCTACGACAAAAACCGCAAAGACTTTTCATTTTTTAATTATATCTCAAGAATGCTGTTCGAAATCGACAATCTGAGTCAACAGCGCACTATGTTTTGGTAAGCCCTACGGACTGAATGACATATTATAAGCATTAGCGTGTTTATTTTGATTATTAAATGGATAATTAGTAATAAAATTAATGAGAAATAAACACCATACTGATAAAATGTAAGACACATTTTGAGCATTCAGTATGTGCGGCATACCAAACCACAGTGCGCTGTTCATTCAGATTTTCGATTTCGAAGTCCATTCTTGAGATATAGTTTAAAAATGAATCTTTGGTGCGGTTTTTGACTGAGAGGTACCCTTCGTTCATAACGATTTCACGTTAGATTCACATTATTGTACCTTTAAAAAGGTCCACCTACAGCTAAAGTACTACTATTGAATAAAAACTAATAACTAATATAACTAGCTGTAATACATTGCTCGTTAAATAAGTGGTTACGTGTAAGAGAATTCTTCACAAGTAAAAGTTTTACTGACAAAAACGAACTTGTTACATAAAAAGGAAAATTTAAAAGTATTTACTAGAGACCATCTTAGGCCCCATGCTATGAGCTTTGGATAAATATTTAATAAAGTACTAACTTGTTTTCACTATGGCAAACAGGCTTCCCATTGGTTGTTGGCGTATTGCTATGGTGAAAACCAGTTAATAGACTTCTAAATTTTTATCTATGGTCCATAATATCAGACTGTGTTATAACAGCATGCTAAACATTTAGTTACAGACCAACTTGTTGTCTATGGAAGCAACGCTTCTTATTGGTGGTTACAATGGGGAAAACAAGTTAGTACCGGTCTAACTGTTTAGCGGTCCGTAATTATACCGGGCCAAACTTGGGGTGCAAACACTGGACCCAAGGAGAAACGGTGAGGAAGGAAGGTAGCCTCGAATATTAGACAGAGAACACAAGTATAAGGCATTCAAATTTTATTTTACAAGATAAGTTGTGCTATTGGTGATACATCAAAGCAACAATCATACAGTATAAAGAATTTTGACATGTACAATTAAAATCAGTTAAACATAAAAAGCATCAGACAAAAATAACTTAACCACCATTGGACAAGGTGATTGTCCTAATTTAAACCAGAAACAAGCACACACGTGTCTCGTGCATAGAATAAGTTAATAACAGCGAGACATGGTACCAGTTGATGAGTAGTTCGGGGTATTAAGTTGTGCAGGATAACTTATTCGTCCAAAAGTTCCAAGAAATGTGAGACAGTTCATTGTACTGACTAGAACTTAATAACCGTAGGTGGCGTAGGGAGAAGAGAAGGATGCTGTGCCATAGGAACCGTATCCGGTAGCGTAGGCGGGGGCGGCGTAGGCAGCCTTAGCGATGGGCGCTCCATAGGCGAGGGCGGGGGCGGCGTATGCGGCACGGGCGTAGGCGGGGGCTCCATAAGCCAGAGCGGGGGCAGCATAAGCGGCGCGGGCTCCATAGGCGAGGGCGGGGGCGGCATAAGCGGCTCTAGCGATAGGGGCGGCGTACGCGGCGCGGGCGTAAGCGGGGGCTCCATAGGCGAGGGCGGGAGCGGCGTATGCGGCACGAGCGATAGGGGCGGCGTAAGCAGCGCGGACAACGGGGGCGGCAACGACGGCGCGAGCGATGGGGGCGGCGTAGGCGGGGGCGGCGACGACGGCCTTCTGGACGGCGACTCCCTCCTTGTGGACGACGGCGTTGAATCCGTTGACGTCATCAGCGGTGTACTCGACAATACGACGGGTGCCGTCGGGCTCAACCAGAGAGTAGCTGCCCTGGACGACGTCTCCGTCGCGGCTCTCCTGTTGGGTCTTGGAGTCGCCGGTCAGAGCGTCTTGGACGGAGTAGCCGAAGTTGTATTGGGGGTGGGCGTCGAACTCGGCGGAGACGACGGCCTTGGCGACAGGGGCGCCGTAAGCCAGGGCGGGGGCGGCGTAGGCGGCGGGGGAGGCCAAGTAGCCAGCGTTGGCCACGGCCAACACAGCGGCGAGGACGAACAGCTGGACATAGTACACTGTATTTAGAAATATGCTAGCAAATTTTTATTATACTATATTACAAAATGTATTATGTCTACAAATTGTCCAGAAAGCTCAGGAGTACTAAATAAAGTCTTAACAAGGACGATCAGGCAAAGTTATGATTATATAATTTTAGAATACACCTCGAATTTGTATTATCTTTATTCACTTCAAAATTAATTGTTTTACACTAAGAACGTCAATACAGGAATGTACTCGTTGAGCTTATATTTATTTTTATTGACATTGTTAATTGAAGTAGTGAAATTTTAAGATAACGCCTATTGTATTGTGGTTTTGTGGTATTGTATCTATAAGAACCAGGCTGACTATTTATTTACACTCGTCTGGTACACTTAAATTATTATAGAAACAAATGGTGCAAGATGCTGTTAGTTTTATCTGATATTGCAATAATAATTATGCTATTTTATATTTGTTACATTAAAGTGGTGTCAATTATCAAGTTGCCTGTATTGTATAACTTACTTTGATCGACATGTTGTGTATGTGATTGCTGGAGAGTCGACAGAAGCTGACTGATACTTTGGCAGCTCGAACTGGAGTATTTATATTCAAACCGTACTAATGTATTCGAGTATTCATCACGTGGTAAGTCGCCCCTACAATCAGGTTCACTGCAAGAATGCGATGATATTGCACCCAAAACATTGGAAAGTGTTACTGTCTGTGAAGGGGGCGTGTCCGAGTCTCGTTCAGGAAATATATTCTGGCACTGGAATTAGGACACTGTATTGTTACGCTAGGTCACTTTACCCACGTTGAGACTTAGCTGGGTTTTCAGTTATACAACTGCATGGGATGACACTCCGCACTTAGTAATTTGCAACTTTAAGTATTTTGTTAACACTGTGTATTGTATTTTTGATAGATTAAATATGACGACGATCATTATATTTGCGCTAAACGTATCATATTTTGGCAACGATTTTAATCGGCACGGTGAGTGGGTGAAAATGAAAATGAAAATGAAGAACTCCACGTTAAATCCATGCCGAACGCCTAGTCGACCACGGAAAACTACGCTGGCAGAATGTTTGTGAATAATAAAATTAATATAGTGACTTAGTGTTCCACCTTACACCATATTTATGAGGCAATGAATGCATCTCAGTACATGAATGTCTGGAGATGAGTAATTTGAATTAATCTGTTGATAACCGATAGTCACGAAGGAAATTTACGAACAAAACTCAAAACTGTAAGATTTATCCAAGAATGTATTTAATTATTATCCATGGAAAGTAGCAGAGAGAATATTGTTTATATTATTACTTTATGCTGAGCAAATGAACCTAGTGCATAGATATAGGTTATCACAACATATACAAATACACGCAATGAAAGGTTAGTAGCCTACCATATTAAGGAATGGTATGTAAAAAGTATATTTCAAAACTTTAAATTTAAATTTTTAAAATTTCTACCAAAAAGAAAAACCCAAAATCAGTAAAGGTAAAAGTTGGCATGAGTTTTAATGTTAAAAGGTAATAAAAACGTTCAACACAAATTAAGTTGTAGTGCTCTTAATGTCAGAACTTTCTAATATTCTAACTAAAATACCTACATAATTAGAACGACAGCTGATGGTCTTACGCACCCTTGACCGTAAAACTGTTACTGTGTGTAATGTGTTTGCTGGACGCAATAGTGGACTCGTGTTCGACCACGCAAAGAACTGTGTGATCGAACGGCGGACCTCATTACATCAGCTTCACTTCACACTTAGGCGCTGCGCCGGCTGATTAGTCCACTGACTTTATTAACAAAAGTGATTGATCTTTTTGAACGTGTTACGTCAGTGATTGAGTTATACGGCTTTGATATGTTTTTTTACAGGTATAATGTCGTATGTCTGTGGTGTAATAATGAGTAGACTGTTACAGTTAGGTGTAGAGTGTAGCCTGTATTAAAAACTACTTGATTTTAACCTGAGTGTAGGTAGGTCTACGTCTACTGTTGACAACTTTAAATGTATAATTGTATTGGCGGTACAGAAAAATATAGTAAACACAATCA
Organism: Isoperla grammatica; assembly: GCA_945910005.1. Taxonomy (NCBI): domain Eukaryota; kingdom Metazoa; phylum Arthropoda; class Insecta; order Plecoptera; family Perlodidae; genus Isoperla; species Isoperla grammatica. Next base: position 17,278,656 of record OX246741.1, on the reverse strand, counting down.
ATTTACATGTATCTAACACGTGCATTGTAAATTGTTAATATATTTTTTAATAAAAACTCTTCGTCCATTTCAAGCCCAAAAATAAAAAAATAATGTATTATGCTATTGCTGATGTGAAAAATAAACATTAAATTCACATAGACAAACTTACAAAAAGTTAAGCAGCAACCAAAACAGGGAACACGACTTACTTATAATTGAAATATATTTCCACACAACGAACGCATCAGATCAGCTTATGTTCTAAACAAAGATTAGCCTATATTCTATCCAAGCGTTGATGGAAATCATCTGTTACCAGAATGTTATCCCGCTGCGTTACTAATTAATAATCTTCAGGTGAATAACTAGGTTATTAGGATGTTTGGATAGTTGGGAAGGAATGTCCGAGGGCTGATAGTATGACTCAGTCCCAGCATTACTGAGGAAAACTTCGGAAAAACCTTCAGTCAGGACTGCCAGTGGCCGGAATCGAGCCTGCGACCTCCCGAATTAGAGTCTCGCGTCTTACCGCTGAGCCACCTCTATCGGTCCCGCTGCGTTGTACAATGTGCCCACATAGGCTTCATCCAACAACAGGAGTTACTTGAATGCAACTTGAACTTGATACCGATCTGTGTGGACGCATAGAAAGTATGACGTCACAAATTAGACGGCATTACATCAGCACCCGTAAACAACGTGTTATATTAGATTAGATGTGCTTGCGTCATCGGATTTAAGTTTAAGGTTTTCACTACAGGACATACAACAATGTGTAATAATAATCATGCTTAGATAAGCATTTAAACTTTTAGAACATTGATTTGATTTATTTATTTATGCAATACCAAAACACAGGTATATAGGTAACAAAGAACTAATACAAAATAACAAAGCACAGTGCACTTTAAAAATTATCAAGTACCGTTTACTTGTTTCTCATTGTGGCCTCCTAAATCCTCAAGAAAAATAGTACACAACCATTAAAAATGTAAAACCAAACACACCACTAAATTTAGGTTGTTGCGACATTACAGGGTGGACAAACAATCTGTTGCTAGGCGACTCCATTGTTGTATCTTTCTTTGATTGGTCCATATTCAAATTTTTGTTCAAAACAAAACACGATCACATAACTAGTGTTAATTGTTGTGTATTGTCGTTTTGGAAGATTACATGGACCGTGATGAGAAACAAGAAACGGGTCTTAGATAATTCGAAATAGTATATTAACGACGACGGGCCGACGATATTCAAGTTTCCGTTTGAATATAATTCATAATCGTGTATGCAACAAAGGAGGAATAATAAGATAATTAGTATTTACCTAGATTCACAGTTATTTAACTAATTATTGATTGTTAAGTTGAACTCATTTTGAAGCAGGAAGGAATATTAAATATAACTGGACAGCCTTATACAATACATATTTGGAACATCACCGATCAACGATGGATCAGTACTGCATCCATGCGTTGTAATAAACAAAGATTTGTAAAACAGAGAAAATAATGGAGACCTATCAGTACTACCAATGAATGAATTGATAAAATTAAAAGTTCTAAGATAATGCTTGTCAAGTTTATGAAGTACTGACATGTGTCTGTTTGGTCACTTGACATAAAAACTATAACCAGATTATGCGATTGTAAGAGTTCCTAAGAAAAATAATAATTTGTATACATATATGAGAATTATTTATATATAATTCTCAAACCTTTTCAATCTTGCACACAAAATAAAACAGATTGGGTAAGAGGAGTGTATTATTTCACAAAGAACAAATAGATATGTTTTGTTATCAGTTTTATTTTTATTGCACAAATTTAGTTGTGCTGTTGATGATACATCAAAGCAACAACTTTACAGCAGGGTACGTCCGAATAATATTTACAATACAAGAACAGAAAGCAAAAGAGAAGAAGAAGACGGGATACATATGACAACTGTATGTTACAGAATAGTGGGTTGAAGATATTGGTTGTAAAAAGATCTTGTGTACAGAAGAACATGGTTATGAAGAGCTAGTCCACATTTATAAGTTTTATAAGTAGATAATAATTTAGATGCTCATGGATTCTAATGAGAGAACCAGAAAACAGGGGACTGTTAACAAGAAACTTAATAACCGTAGGTGGCGTAGGGAGAAGAGAAGGAAGCGGTGCCATAGGAACCGTATCCGGTAGCGTAAGCGGGGGCGGCGTAGGCGGTCTTAGCGATGGGGGCTCCATAGGCGAGGGCGGGGGCGGCGTATGCGGCACGAGCGTAGGCGGGGGCTCCATAAGCCAGAGCGGGGGCAGCATAGGCGGCGCGGGCTCCATAGGCGAGGGCGGGGGCAGCATAGGCGGCACGGGCTCCATAAGCGAGGGCGGGGGCGGCATAGGCGGCTCTAGCGAGGGGGGCGGCGTATGCGGCGCGGGCGTAAGCGGGGGCTCCATAGGCGAGGGCGGGAGCGGCGTATGCGGCACGAGCGATAGGGGCGGCGTAGGCAGCGCGGACAACGGGGGCGGCAACGACGGCGCGAGGGATGGGGGCGGCGTAGGCGGGGGCGGCGACGACGGCCTTCTGGACGGCGACTCCCTCCTTGTGGACGACGGCGTTGAATCCGTTGACGTCATCAGCGGTGTACTCGACAATACGACGGGTGCCGTCGGGCTCAACCAGAGAGTAGCTGCCCTGGACGACGTCTCCGTCGCGGCTCTCCTGTTGGGTCTTGGAGTCACCGGTAAGAGCGTCTTGGACGGAGTAGCCGAAGTTGTATTGGGGGTGGGCGTCGAACTCGGCGGAGACGACGGCCTTGGCGACGGGGGCACCGTAAGCCAGGGCGGGGGCGGCGTAGGCGGCGGGGGAGGCCAAGTAGCCAGCGTTGGCCACGGCCAACACAGCGGCGAGGACGAACAGCTGGAAATTGTAATAATTTTATTTAATATTCTGTGGGTTCTCCAGATAAAACATAACTTATTAGTTACGATGTATTATATTTAATAGGAGCACAACCGCGATATTACTTCCGGCATAGATATTATTGCAAGTAGCCATTCGATTAATTACAATGATTTTATAAAATGTTTTAAACCGTTAATGCGAGAAACAAGAATAAGTAGACCACCTGTATTCTTAACATCTTTTAGTACAACACGCTTATTAGATTTCGCAGTTTCGCTGCGGAAAACACAATCAAACATGTTTTGAAAACAAGAAGCAAGTTTTGTAGAGTCCAGCTTGTATTAACGATGAGGTTGGAATATAAATTTTGTTTTTATAAAGCAGAAATGTGGATCTAGATATTTTTATCTCGCTGTACTATTTAAACTGTATAAATTATCTTCACTGATCAATGTTTATTAATTTGAATTTATGATAATTTACATCATAAAATTATATGGTAATGTTAAAATGTATCGAAAATTTAATAGTGTTCGAAATAAGGAAAACGAATAGAATTAATTTCACAAATTAAAGTCGCTATCTTGATATTAAATCCAGAAAATAAATTCAAAATTATTTTCGAAAAAAGGAATTTGAATTTGTTTACGTTAGTTGCAAAAATTAATGCCGCTATTTAGTTTTATAAAAACAACATTACATTTATTCAGTTGTTGTTTACTGCGTAATGTTCTCTCACCAATGCTAGGTACATATCATGTACTCACCTTGAATGCCATGTTGATGTGTGTCTGTGTGGTAGAACCAATGGAACCAAACTGATACTTTTCGGTTCTCCGCCGAGCGTATTTATACGAGTGACCAGGGTGGGCTTATTTCAGGTTTGTTTCTCAGTCCCCCGACTCGGAGCAGAGCGGAGAGGTTGAGAGCGAGAACCAACCGAGGCGTTGGCTTCGCCTTTCAGGAAACAATCACTGGGGCTGGAATTAGGTCACCCGCGAAGACTTATTCGCCCGCTCATTGATGAAGGTTACGACGCTTCGTACGGACTGGTCAACAATCTTTACCGTCATAAATAAGACACGAGCTAGGAACATACGGGCTAAATAGAATTGTTTTGGGGAAAAGTCTGGTGTCATCAAAGAAAAAACGTACTTTTATTATTTTTATCTAATATTAAATAAACTCTGAATACTTAATATAATCTCAAATCATAAAACGATCAAAAATATGTTTTTAATTAAAATCCTTATTTTACAATTTATGGAAATTTGTTGGAACATATAAATAAAATACTAACATGACTGATTTAATGAAACCGGGGTATTTCGTTATACAATAAACCTGGAACTTATGTCAAATATTTTTAGCTAATTAAGTGATTTTGGGTTTAGAACGTTTAGCATGAAAATGCATGTAGGATTATTTACTAGCTATAGATATTTTACAATAAATTGCACATATATTGAACTTCTATATTGAACTAAGTCAGTCCAAGTTTACACACAATTACAAAAATTTCCCACTATGAAATAATATTTTACACTTCGTGGTCCAAATTGTTGCTCCAAACATATATGTACATTCAATACATACTGTTGTCATTCAGATATAACATTTATAAAGAACTGAGTACAATAAGTATGCACGTACAAACGTGTAAAAGTTGGTAGGAACAATCACGATTAATTTAAGTACACTGAACAGATGTTACATATTAAGAAACAAATAGAAACAACGCTTAGCTAACATAACTTTTATGATTCACAGAGAAAATACGTTACATTCCGGTAGCCGCAACATATCACACCTTGTGGTTTTATCACAACAGCAATTACCCAGAATAGCGAGTGTTTAGTTATTCAGTCTAGGTACACCTGGAATGTCACACTTGAGCACCCGACGTGATCGCTGTACTTAGATTAGTCTCACACTCGTAATAACGATCCACTTTCGGATTCATCTAACATATCGACTTTAAATCAAAACTTGTTACTGAAGAGTGAAGACTCAAGCGATGGTTTGATTGATCATCTGAGGATGAAGAACAAAAGAGAAGCATTATTTCAGTCTAGCTGATTGCAGGGTGCGAATTGAGCGGGGGAGAAAATTATTTACGTTTCACACATAAATGGGGTAGTGAGGAACCACCTTGTCTGCCACTGGAGGCGAATATTTTCACCGCTATTGACCCATGTTTTATTTCTTCATAATTTATTTATTGTGTCGAGAAATTTTTCGTAATACTTTTTGGAAAGTGTACGAAGAAAAAGGAAACGCTATTGAAACAAATTTGGTCGTATTTACGTATTTAATGCGTTTATTATAAGCAACAGTACCATAGAGTAGAGTTATTAATTTATGTTTTCTAGAGATAGGATATAAGTCATTCTTTGCGGGGATGCCTTGATTCTATAAAACAGAGGTGAAGAATTCAGCGGCATCCCCTCTTAACTGGATAGTAGTGAAACTGAAAACCAAATTATGTCGTTCATGGAGTTGAACGGGAAAAGGGTAAAAATAAGGGTTTCCTTAAAACGAGTATTGAAAGAATATTGGAAATGAGCAATCGTTTAGAATGTCATATATCGAATGACGGGACTTGACGGGAATTGAGAGAAAACATAGTAGAGGTTGATATAGTAGACTGAATGGAATATTATAGTCGGCGATGGTTGTTACACCTATTTTAAAACAAAAATACTTAGTGTAAAATCTCTAACCATAGTAATAATTCAACACATAATGTTGATGAAAAATATTATTTAGTACTTCCAAGGAATTATATATACATGCACTATTTTACTATTAAAATAGTGTTAATGTTTTATGAAGCATTTTACATTTATTAACACTGTAATAATGCTACGAATACAAAAGCTAGTTAATTTAATTTTACTTTTAATTATTTACCCATATAAAACCAATAACTACGGAAAATGATGTAATTTCCACCACGCATTTCTAATTACATCATAATTCGACAGCAACGTTGGTCCAGTAAAAACTGAAGCCGGGCCGCGGTATCGATGGAGTGCTGATGTAATGCGCTTGGTGTTGAATCAGACGACTTGGCGCGCGTTTAGTGGCAATAGGCAGCGAGGTTGCATGATAAACAGTGCAAGCAATCGGTCTGCTATCACTTCGTTATCACGCAACATAATGGGTCAATTTCTTCAATGTTCGTTGAGACATAACCCAAACAAACTAGTTGAGAATCACAAATTACAATTATTTACAATAGAGAAATCGAGAAGCAATAAAAAGAATGCGTATATTAAGTGATCACTAGACGAAAAAATAATAACAGCGTACGGAAATAAATACTATAGAGGTTCACCAAGATTAATTTCGGAAGTTTCTACTTCGGAAGCATTACACACTTCACTTACGGAAATTATCAGCTAGTTTTGTGTATATTTATATCATATCTACACTGCATTTTATTTATGCGAAAGAAATCCAAGTAATGTAAAATACGAACAAGATTTTTCCATAAGCACTTTGTTTTTACAAATTTATTTTGGGTTCACTTCTATTGTATAAAATAATATTTATACATTTTTTCTTCGTTTTATAAATCAATGTATTTGTTTAAAACAGGTCACCATTCTTCCCACTCATATTCATATGAGACCTTAATTAAACGAACAAAATCTGCATTTATAATTAAAAAATACAGAAACATAATTATTGATGAAAAGAGATTTAGTCACCGTGTGGATCGAGAATAAAGATACATTTAGTGGATCCATAACACATATTTTGCATATTATTTTAGCATATGATATCGGAGTGTGTGCTATGTATGTGCATATATGATTCTTTGATTTAAAGTAGTATACCCTAGATTTGATTCCTAGAGTTACGTCAGAAGCGTATAGTCTACAGTAAGTAGTTGATCAATGCGATACGAGCATAAAGTCAGTAGAAGCCGACCTACAGTAACATAATAAATTGTTGGCGTAATGTCGCCTAGAGAAAATCAATTCATGCAATGGACTGGAGTGGGAAGAAGCCGACAATACAGACAACACCCAGTTGTATTTATTTTTTATTTAATGAGTGACCAATTGTAGCTGCAGGGAAAACAACCAGTTGTTACTTCATTCTTAAAACGTACATCATTTTACACAGAGAAAATAATAGATTTTATAATTTTATGATTTAATGTATCATGATTATATAGACGTATCACCGACTCATCTAGAACTGTCAGATTATTATATCAAATAATACGAATTAAATAGTAGAACGAAAGTAAATGAATCAGGGTTAAATTTTCAAACAGTTGCATGAGAAGAAAATGTCTTAGTTTAAAGAACATAATAATTTTTAATGTTTGTTTGTTTTGTTGTTTGCTTTTATTTCTCTTAGGGTATACGGTTAACTATTTCAGACTAATAATCGTATACGAGATCCTTTATTTTAAGTAAGAAGCCCCTGAAACTATGTTGTGTTGCATATTAACTTAACACACCCATCACAAAACTATCATAATATACTATCTTGCCTTCATCATTACACATTACATTACTTGTTGTTATTGGCAGGATTAACAGAATTAAAATTAATGACAAATCTTAGTGAATCACTTTGCAATTTATTTTTAAACTTGCAATTTATAAAAAAAAAGTGTTAATATGTTGTGATGATACGAAAAGTTCAAAGGAAATTGCGTCTTTAACGATGATTTACATTAATTGAGCCACAGCGGAAATACCCGACAGGTTGTTGGTCACAGCATGGATGCCATTTAGCATAGCTACTGGTATTAAGTGGCTGGTGACATTTGAACCGAGCGGAGAGAGAAGTTTAAGAAATTACACAAGGTCAGTATCGCACTTTCCCTGCTGGGACATTGATGAATACGAAAGTACAAATTAACCCCTAAAGAACAGTCGATGAAGCAAGATCTTCAACTAAAGAAGCTAAATTACCTTCTAAGTAAAAATTAAATATTTTAGCAATTTGACACAAAATTATAATAGAATTTGAACACAAATAAAACACAAGATAATCTGAGATAGCAATATACTCAAATTTGGCGAATTGGAGTTCAAAATGGAAAAGTCCACCATGTAAAATCTTCTTCTTCTTCTTCTTTATCTTTCGAACACCCAGGTGTTGGAACTTATGCCATTCTCTGCCTAGTTGCCCAATAAAGGTTTGCCAAATATTTCCTTCTTGCTATATTTTGTCCCCCCATTAGATCCCTTTCTGCTGTCAGGGTATGGGTACATGTCGCAAGATGTTCAGCGTCCTGGTCTTGTTCTTTGCAGAGTGGGCATGTTCTTGTATCCAGCACTCCTATATATAGGTATATATTTTAAAAATCTTGCTGGATGCAGAGGATACTAAAATAACTGGCTTCGCGTAACTAACACGCTCGAGCAATACCGCAGCCAGATCTTAAGTCTACTGCAGCTTGTTATTTACGGTTTGAAATACTCAACGGTGCTAAGTTCACATAACCAGCAACTCACGAACAAAAACCGAATATTTATTAATACAGGAGACATCTTCAATACCCTTGATGTATATATATATTATGTTTGCGAGTGTACGTACAGTCCACATCAAAAATATTCTCTAACTTTAAGAAGTGTATTAAAAAGAAACAGTAGAACAAGTAAATTGTTAATAAGAAAATGTATTGAACTATGCTCTGTTCATTGTCAAAGTAATACTTAAAATGCAATATTGCAAATGCTAATCAGCACTCTTCGACAGGCTTTTAGTTGACATCCGTAACAGGAGTTGGTGACAACCTGTTGAAGAGTACTGATCGGCATTCGAAATATTGTATCTTATATATTTCTTTGACAATGAACAGTACAAATACTCCCATAAATTTTCTTATTATAAGAAGTGTACAGACAAGCGGTCACTCTATAAAACTGTATCGTTCACATGCAGTTCGCGTGTTAATGGGCTGGGCAAGCGGGACAGTATTTGATGGATGATAGTTTGCGGTTTTCCGTCCCTGATGGAATGAGGTCAATCTAAACAAGAGGTGCATGCATACACACAATTAGGTTTGTGCAAACGATTCCTAGAAGTAATTCCACGAAGAATGTTATACAACGCTGCAGTAACTATGAAATAAATTTACAATTAATCCATACTTTTTTTAAATGTTATTTTTTTACTATTGAATTGCAAAGTGTTATGTGACGATCAATTTAGGCCAGTTTCCTTTAGATGTGTCATGATCTAAATTCATTAGACATTTCTGAAACTGATTACGTCAAGTAAGACCAACGTCTAGATGACAACTTTCGAATTATCTATAGCCGCAGTTGATTGAGCATTGTTTAAAACGGACTCAGTAAGTGTGTGACATGGCTAGCAAGGTCGACTCGACATGACATATCCATATAACACCTTTCGTAACATTTGTCTACATACGAGAACAGGATTTGCATCTTACTGCTTTATTACGATATGTATGACTACTGTGTTTTAAATGGCAATTCAATAATTAATGCAGCATTCTTGGATATGATTTTGTAACTGATCATTAAAATATATTACAGGTATTTGCGATATAGGTAGTATAAATTAAAATATTATGTTCGATGAACAGTTAAATTCATTCATATTTGAATATGAATGGATACAAGTCGTATATTTCCAAGCCCAACAATCGAGAACACGAACTGCCAAATGCTAAAGACACTTCATACAGAAGTTTCAATTTATATTGTAACACACAACGTCCGGAAGATACTTTCGGAACTCTCCATTTTTGATATTACTAATTTTTTAGGTGTCCGCCATGCATTTCATTTCAAACATATAACCGTCAAAACAAACACAGCACTAACTAACAATACGTTAATGAGTTTTAGTTACATGCAAGGATATAGTGGATAACATTCTGAAGAGATAAGGACATTTAAGAAAGGTAAAACAAGACCTTGTTTGACTTGAGACTCATTTTAATTGTATAATATATTCACTAAAACTTATAACTGAATGGTAACATAAAGAACTTAACTGAATGATTCATTGAGCAGACATTGACTAACATCATGATGTGTGAATTTGCTTACATCTAAACGGTAACAACGTAAAGCGAGTAGAACAGAACAAGTGCGGACGATAGGTCGGTTAGTAAGCGTAGTTGGTGTGAGGGGACGAGTAAGAGATGGCGTGACCGGCCTTGTAGGGGGCGGCGCCGTAGCTGTTGGAGGCGGCGTAGACGACGGAAGCGGGGGCGGGGGCGGCGTAGGACATGGGCGCGACGCTGGAGTAGGCGAACGAGGGTCTCGCGTAGTGAGCTACGGGGGCGGCAGAATAGCGGACCTGAGCGGGGGCGGCGTAGTGACCCACGGGGGCGGCAGCGTAGCGGACTTGAGCGGGGGCGGCGTAGTGAACGGGGGCGGGGGCAGCGTAGCGGACCTGAACGGGGGCGGGGGCGTAATGCACGGGGGCTGCAGCGACGGGGGCGACGCCACCCTCCTTCTTAACGACAGCAACGAATCCGTTGACGTCATCGGCGGTATAGTCGACGGTACGACGGGTGCCGTCGGCCTCCATGAGCGAGTAACTACCCTTGACGACGTCGCCGTCGCGGCTCTCGTGTTGGCTCTTGGAGTCGCCGGTCATGGGGTCGGACACGGAGTACTCGTAGTTGTATTGGGGGTGGGCGTCGAAGGGCTCTGGCTCCTGGGCGACGTGCTTGACGGCGGGGGTGGCGTACTGGACGTGTCGGGGGGCGGCGTACTGCAGAGCGGGGGCCGAGTAGGAGATCTGTGGTTGAGCGGCGTACATGGCTGGTTGAGACACGTACGAGTACGACGGTTGAGCGGCGTATGAGACGGACTGCTGGGCTGGGTACGAAGAGTAACCGTGGTTGTTGATGTACCCGGCTAGAGCTTGCTGGGCCACAGCCAACACAGCGACGACAATGACAAGCTGGAAGAAACACAAACACATCGACATCAATTTAATACAAAACAAACAATGTCGATAAAGAAACTTCCCCCCGGGATGAGAACTTTTTTATCGACTCTAATTCAATACATCATAGACATTCTACAAAGAGATGAAACATGATTATAATGTAATTAGTTTATATGAAGAAACGATGTTGGCGGTTATAGCACCATTACTCTTGCCGAGATTGCTTTGGTTTGAAAAAAAAAATACGATTTATGAATCTGTTTGAAGAAATATAACTAATTGGTAACCGGCCAATAAGAAAGTTACCACTGCAGAGGTTGGTAATTTACATAGCGTGTATGTCAAAGGCAACCGTCGTAAGGTCAGTAGGTTCTGCTTCTGATATTGGGTTCAAGACTACTGAAAGAGAACTGTTTATAATAGCATCAATTTAGACATACTAAGGGAAACCAAAGACATTCATAGGAACCGACGGTTAGGATACTACTAAGGTCTTTGGGGAAACAACGAGGCACCAAAGTATTGATTTAATTGATTATTTGGTGTTAAACTACGTGGCCAATCGCTATGTCATATGACCTCGGGTTAAGAAAAATGGGTGCATGGATAGGTGAAGGAATGGGAGGCATCCTTTTGTCACCTCTTAGGACTGGTAGAGTCAGCAAATTCTACCTCGGGCTCAGACGGGGCCAAGTAATGGCGAAAACGAATGTTTTTTAAGATGGAATAGATATGACGGAAACTTGTTCTATTTGTAGCCTAAATTTATCAGTGTAACCAACAACAGTAATAATAAGGACGGTATTTATGAATTCGGTGCAGAATGAAACAGAACAAACGAAAACACGAGCGAAACATGAAACGAATTATAACAATATCAGTGTTGGGCAAGACCACCACAGAGGGTTTAATTAAAAATTGGGTAACCAACCTCATAAAAAATAGATATTTCAGAAAAATGTGGTCCTCCATTTAATAAAGTATTTCACTTTTCATGAGTAGCACTATCTTTGTAAAAACGAGCAAAACTATAACTTAGTGTAACAATACGTAGTTATTTTCGGAGTTGCTATTGTAATAATCAAGGATCATGCTATCCTTACCAGAATATAATTATCACCATTATGTAGTAAGTTATAAATCGTGAGCGTAAAGTGGTTTCATTTGCTACTAATGTAAATTCAGCTCTGTTTATATAATTTACCATTGTCTAAACTTACTTTCGTGTTTTATTTTGTATCTTTACAAAACTGTTTGCTGTAGTTAATAAAACGAATACAATTTTGAATCGTTCAGTTTTTAATATATACGTCATTACAAACTACATTGTAGCAAACCATTTTGGTGCATCTTAGTATAGCAATATAACGGGAGACCTAGGGTCAATAGTTATCAAATTATTGTGAAAATCAAGAAGTATCCCCGTACATAGTTTCTTAGTATTACTATTGGGACCACTCAAATTAAATCAACCAATGGGAACACACTGAAATACTGACAAAATTATTAGACGGTTTAAAAGTCCAAAATATGGATCATGATATCTGGGATTTACGCTTCACATTTTTGCAACGATGCAAATCGAGACGAATTAGATCTTGGTATATTTACACTCATTTTAATAATTGATTTTAAGAAAATGTTTGATAACAAAACAAAAAATAACTACACTTTAGCTGAAGATAAAAGGAATAGTTTTTGTAAATGAAATCATGTACTAAGACACTAATCATCCACACAATTAAAATCTAAATAACGAGACACTTGTAAAGACGCTTCAGCTAATGTGTTCACTCTAGCTCACATCATGACAAACTTACCTTCAGTCCCATCTTAGTGCGAGATGAGTGTAGGAGTAACTTCAAGTTGTGACTGAAGAACAGATTCACAGTTCCACCTTATATACGAGTACCTCTCCCTTTTGTCTTGTCATGCCCTCTCAACTCAACTCCACTTTTAATTATTTCACGAAAATAAAAACTAGTCTACAAGTATAATAAAATGTAGTATTGCTTGCGATGACACAAAAACGGGGTCGGATCGTGTAGACTATGACATCCGTAGGCCAACGAAAAGTGGTCTTCTGTACAGCAGAACCTCGTCTTACCACATCACATAATGAATCACTTGTGCAACTTTCGAGTATTCTGTAATTGTTAATTGGAATCTGACTCGTTACGGTCCGCAATTGAAAATAATTCCCTGACAGGGTAAACGTAACAGAATTCCTGGGCCAAGGTTTCGTAGATTTAATGTAGGTTAGTTATTTATCGATCAGTCTGTTTCGGTTTAAGTGGAAGTACATCCACGGGTTTTGAAACAAAGGATTTTCAGAGAATTTCCTAACAGTTAAGGTAAACTTCCTTGAAAAGCCGTTGTAAATTATCTCATAGATAAAAGTACATCTAAAGACAATTACAATACAATCCCAACGGAAGACTTACGTTGTAATCACTCAATAAATAACCATCATCTTACGGTGAAATCATTGAAAAGCAGTTGATCTTGACAATTTGCTTTATCAAGTTTCTTCAACGTGCTTTTTAAGTACCACACTATTTTACCGCTAAAGATAAAAACCGGAATGAACAAACCGGCCGACTTCCGAAATGGCTAAATCGCTTGACCTTAGCTCCAGTATAGAAAGTGCTTCCACGTCTGGACGTGTCGGCGTTAAACCGTGAATTATGATCTTGTCCGTACATCAACGCTGTCTAAGCTTTGTTCTTTGTTCTGAAAATTAGCTGTCCTGGGATTTTTACTTTTATTATTTATTTTTACTTTCTCTTATCACTTGTATATCTGTAATTTTCTACTAAATCATCGTCAACGTTAAAAAGAAAATGTTAACGCAGACTGAAAAATATTAATAATGCCTGTTTTTAATTCGTTTGCCAAAAATGAATAAACCTTTGGGAAGGAAGTTTGAGTAGGTATTATAAAAAAAATTATATAGATTGTATTTAAACACAATTTTCTTCATAATATTTCTTGTATGCTACTGATTGATGATTGATACTGATCTATGATACTGATGCTACTTCCTATGCCTTTGCCTGATAAAGAACTGATAACCTCTTCAATTAAGGTTTTATAGGCAATTATATAAATGCCGAACTCAAAACAATACAAGAATGTGAAAATCAATACCCACATAATAATGTTATTAACATACATTACTGCGGAAAGAGAAATGTATGATGAGAGGTTTTCAACAATGCTTCGAATCGATAACTGCTTCGAATCGATCAATCGATTACTGTTACGAGGTCGAACAAACAAGCCCACGGGTAACCATTAATCAAAGCATTTTATATGATTTAACAAACTGCATCGATGTATGTAATTTATGTCAGTACTCTTGTTACAGGTCCAAGATTCTAACATCTGATACCAACAGTACAGGGAATAACATATTTCAATGTTAACAGCAACTTGACACATCAGTTATTTTACAATATACAATTGAACATAATAACAGGTAGATTTTAGTAGAGATACATCAATTATTTGTTATTGTACGACGTACTCGACAGCTAGGTCATACGACGTCGGCCATTTAACCGCCTCTTACGACAGGCAGAGCTACCCTAAGCCCCAGGTCAGACGGGGAGTTAATAGGCAACGATCACAATGATACCAATACAGGTGATAATATATTGAAAACTTTCATTAAATGTAAAGTAAACACCAACTTGACAAATCAGTAATTTAACAGTATACAACTGAACATAATAAAATATAGATTTTAATGTACAAATACTACAATATATGCCAAAAAATAAGTGAATTTTTCTTTTTTCTATTCTTTTTTCTTTTTTTTCTTACTTCTTCTTTTTCTTCTTCTTTTTTCACTTTTATGTATATTTTTTTTTCTCCGTGTTCTTTCTTATTTACATACTTTTAGTTTTATTATTTAATATGTTGAATTTCCACTTCATTTGTCAATTATTTTTTCTTGTTCTTGATTTTTATTTTATATAGTTTAGTAGTTTGTTTTGTTTTTGTTGTTATTGTTAATTATGATTTCATTATTATTAATTGTTTGCATAGCCTAGTTTTATTTAAGGTCCTCCTTTGTAGATCAGTTTTATAACTGAATAGGATAGACATTGAATAAATAAATAAATAAAGGAATTATGCAATATTTTATTTTGGGCGCACGGCTGGCCGGCGGGTCGTGCTCGGGTCCATAGCACGAGACCAACAACGGGGCGTGGGTTCGAATCCCACGTACGCTCTGTGGATTGTAGTGTCTGTCCCTTTTAATCCTCATTATTACTAAAATCCCGTGCATTGAAAACAACAATAAAACCACTCATGCACCGACATGTCACGACGAAAACCACAACAGTTGCCCAATTCTAATGATGACTTCGTGAAGTTCACGAACTGGGCCGAAGTGACGAAATCAGAACCCGAACGCTCTCGTTGAACTTTCGAACCACTGTGTGGGACCAGTTGACATTTAATGCATTCATTTCTTTCTGCAAGTTGTTCTGAAATGATTCGTCTTTTGTTACCGACCTTGCACAATAAAATGATTTAAAAGAAAAAACTGGATTAATTTGGCAAGACCGGTGAGTTTTTCTTGCGGATTTATTGTCACGTTAATTTACGCGATGGGTGTAGTCGAACCGGCTGGCTTAACAGTCGGATGCTGAACGAAAATAAAAGTGGTTTCATAAAAGAGAGGTGCATTGACTTAATACACTGTGTAGAAACTGCGATAATTGTTAGTTGTTACTATAGATCTAGTAGAAAATGCAATGAGGTTAATCGTGAAAACGTATAACGTTAGGCTGATTGTACAGTCGGATACAGAACGAAAATAAAAGTAGTTTAATAAAAGAGAGATGCATTGACTAAACATTGTATAGAAGCAACAATTGTTAAGGAATCTGGGTTAAATATGCATAACTAACAACGAAGGAGGATTTAACGTTAGAATAGGAATATGAATAAACTTAAAAAAAAAGTGTTGTAGTTTTTGTTTGTTGTTAACGAGGTACCAAGTAGCAATTTAAAATGGCGACGGTTCTTTTAGTAGCCTCATACGGGAGGTGGAGCTACCCTTCGTCTATTCTGGCCCGGACTAGATTATTGAAAAAATGACACATTTTAATCAACTGTGTATCTTAGGGCCGGTCTTACTATCTCCTAATAAAGTTATTTGTAGCAATTGAGCTATTGTGTGGATTTCAAAGGTATTGATTGGTGGTTGCCATGGAGAAAACAAGAAATTCGACGAATAAGTAGTTATTGGTACATTGTAAGACTGGACTTAAGTTTCTAAGTTTGAGTAAATAAATACTTTTTCTTTTTTTTTTAAGAAAAAGTGTAATTGAATTGATAAAATTATATTTTAACAGTTATTATCAATAGCATAGTGCTTATTGTTTAGCCCTAGGAATGCTACCGGCCAGGTCGAGGCACAGGGATTGAACCAGCATGCTGGTATCACTAGTAGGGGTGTACTGCATAGTTCGGCACTGCTATAGTTAAATGCCAGGAATACTCATTTGGTGGAGGCGCCGGGTAACTTTTTCTAATCAAATTTCCCGTTAGTTTCTCAACTTTCACGATAAATTTATCGCTTAAAGAAGTTAGATGCTGTCGTTTGGAGGTCATTAAGAACAAGAATATAAGAATGATAGATCAAGCAAAATAGATTTCATCGTCTCGCGAGACAAAGGAAGCATGTGTACATTATTATGGAAGCCACTTCTTTATTTGAAAGTCATTATAAGCATAATAGGCCTATGTATTAACATGTAAAGGGCACTAGCAACACCAAAAGACAACAATGAAACAAATGAATTGAATCGATGGACAAACAACAAGCTGTCAAAAAATAATTTCTTCTGATTTTGGAAAACAAAACAAAAAACAAGCAAATACACATACAAAACTTTCACTTAGTCGTTGTCTATCATTTAAAGTTTTAAATGGCGAGCAGTTACTATTGCTACACTTGTTTTTATTTCTATGGTTGCAATTTTATTACTTTGACAGCTGATTGTTTGTCCATCAGTTCAATTCATTTGTTCCATTGTTGTCTGTTGGTGTTGCTAGTGCCCTATTGTAAACAAATATATTTGCAAAAGTTGAGACACAATTTCAGGTTTATCTAAAACAATGAAAAGTAGGTATATTAAAAAAAGATGGGGATTAATATCTAAGATCACAATACAGTAATACTACACAATAACAGATAATAGTTAATGTTTTAGAGGGCGTAATCTTCCAAAACTATATTCAATTCGAACTGTTTTAATGAGATTTAAGAAACATAACCGCTCATCTTCTAGGTTATGTTTAAAGTATATTTGACACATCGCCCAAATAGAAGGTCGCTGATTTTACAACAATATGATCACTGTGACGTCACAATACTGTGTACAAAAACCAAAGCACTCAGCAACGAGAGATGGTCCTACTCTCATCCAGGCTGAGTTGCTCCGGTTGCAACAATACAAGGAGGGCTCAAGGCCAGTCACGATCTGACAGACAATCAAGGGTTAGCGCTGAAAGGTTTCCCCAAAGCACTCAGCAACGAGAGATGGTCCTATACTCTCATCGAGGCTAAGTTGCTCCGTGTGTAACAATACAAGGAGGGCTCAAGGCCAGTCACGATCTGACAGACAATCAAGGGTTAGCGCTGAAAGGTTTCCCCAAAGCACTCAGCAACGAGAGATGGTCCTATACTCTCATCGAGGCTAAGTTGCTCCGTGTGTAACAATACAAGGGGGCTCAAGGCCAGTCACGATCTGACAGACAATCAAGGGTTAGCGCTGAAAGGTTTCCCTAAAGTACTCAGCAACGAGAGATGGTCCTACTCTCATTGAGGCTGAGTTGCTCCGTGTGTAACAATACAAGGGGGCTCAAGGCCAGTCACGATCTGACAGACAATCAAGGGTTAGCGCTGAAAGGTTTCCCCAAAGTACTCAGCAACGAGAGATGGTCCTACTCTCATTGAGGCTGAGTTGCTCCGTGTGCAACAATACAAGGGGGGCTCAAGGCCAGTCACGATCTGACAGACAATCAAGGGTTAGCGCTGAAAGGTTTCCCCAAAGCACTCAGCAACGGGAGATGGTCCTACTCTCATTGAGGCTGAGTTGCTCCGTGTGTAACAATACAAGGGCTGACAGACAATCAAGGGTTACCGCTGAAAGGTTTCCCCAAAGCACTCAGCAACGAGAGATGGTCCTACTCTCATCGCGGCTGAGTTGCTCCGTGTGCAACAATACAAGGGGGGCTCAAGGCCAGTCACGATCTGATAGACAATCAAGGGTTTCCCCAAAGCACTCAGCAACGCGCGTAAGATGGTCCTACTCTCATCGAGGCTGAGTTGCTCCGTGTGCAACAATACAAGGGGGGCTCAAGGCCAGTCACGAACTGACAGACAATCAAGGGTTAGCGCTGAAAAGTTTCCCCAAAGCACTCAGCAACGAGAGATGGTCCTACTCTCATCGAGGCTGAGTTGCTCCGTGTGCAACAATACAAGGGGGGCTCAAGGCCAGTCACGATCTGACAGACAATCAAGGGTTAGCGCTGAAAGGTTTCCCCAAAGCACTCAGCAACGAGAGATGGTCCTACTCTAATCGAGGCTGAGTTGCTCCGTGTGCCACAATACAAGGGGGGCTCAAGGCCAGTCACGATCTGACAGACAATCAAGGGTTAGCGCTAAAAGGTTTCCCCAAAGCACTCAGCTACGAGAGATGGTCCTACTCTCATCGCGGCTGAGTTGCTCCGTGTGTAACAATACAAGGGCTGACAGACAATCAAGGGTTACCGCTGAAAGGTTTCCCCAAAGCACTCAGCAACGAGAGATGGTCCTACTCTCATCGCGGCTGAGTTGCTCCGTGTGCAACAATACAAGGGGGGCTCAAGGCCAGTCACGATCTGATAGACAATCAAGGGTTTCCCCAAAGCACTCAGCAACGCGCGTAAGATGGTCCTACTCTCATCGAGGCTGAGTTGCTCCGTGTGCAACAATACAAGGGGGGCTCAAGGCCAGTCACGAACTGACAGACAATCAAGGGTTAGCGCTGAAAAGTTTCCCCAAAGCACTCAGCAACGAGAGATGGTCCTACTCTCATCGAGGCTGAGTTGCTCCGTGTGCAACAATACAAGGGGGGCTCAAGGCCAGTCACGATCTGACAGACAATCAAGGGTTAGCGCTGAAAGGTTTCCCCAAAGCACTCAGCAACGAGAGATGGTCCTACTCTAATCGAGGCTGAGTTGCTCCGTGTGCAACAATACAAGGGGGGCTCAAGGCCAGTCACGATCTGACAGACAATCAAGGGTTAGCGCTAAAAGGTTTCCCCAAAGCACTCAGCTACGAGAGATGGTCCTACTCTCATCGCGGCTGAGTTGCTCCGTGTGCAACAATACAAGGGGGCTCAAGGCAAGTCACGATCTGACAGACAATCGGGGGGGACCGCTGTAAGGTTTCCCCAAAGCACTCAGCAACGAGAGATGGTCCTACTCTCATCGAGGCTGAGTTGCTCCGTGTGCAACAATACAAGGGGGCTCAAGGCCAGTCACGATCTGACAGACAATCGGGGGGGACCGCTGTAAGGTTTCCCCAAAGCACTCAGCAACGAGAGATGGTCCTACTCTCATCGAGGCTGAGTTGCTCCGTGTGCAACAATACAAGGGGGGCTCAAGGCCAGTCACGATCTGACAGACAATCAAGGGTTAGCGATGAAAGGTTTCCCCAAAGCACTCAGCAACGAGTGATGGTCCTACTCTCATCGAGGCTGAGTTACTCCGTGTGCAACAATACAAGGGGGCTCAAGGCAAGTCACGATCTGACAGACAATCGGGGGGGACCGCTGTAAGGTTTCCCCAAAGCACTCAGCAACGAGAGATGGTCCTACTCTCATCGAGGCTGAGTTGCTCCGTGTGCAACAATACAACGGGGCTCAAGGCCAGTCACGATCTGACAGACAATCGGGGGGGACCGCTGTAAGGTTTCCCCAAAGCACTCAGCAACGAGAGATGGTCCTACTCTCATCGAGGCTGAGTTGCTCCGTGTGCAACAATACAAGGGGGGCTCAAGGCCAGTCACGATCTGACAGACAATCAAGGGTTAGCGATGAAAGGTTTCCCCAAAGCACTCAGCAACGAGTGATGGTCCTACTCTCATCGAGGCTGAGTTACTCCGTGTGCAACAATACAATGGGGGCTCAAGGCCAGTCACGATCTGACAGACAATCAAGGGTTAGCGCTGAAAGGTTTCTCCAAAGCACTCAGCAACGGGAGATGGTCCTACTCTCATCGAGGCTGTGTTGCTCCGTGTGCAACAATACAAGGGAGGCTCAAGGCCAGTCACGATCTGACAGACAATCAAAGGCTAGCGCTGAAAGGTTTCCCCAAAGCACTCAGCAACGAGAGATGGTCCTACTCTCATCGAGGCTGTGTTGCTCCGTGTGCAACAATACAAGGGGGGCTCAAGGCCAGTCACGATCTGACAGACAATCAAGGGTTAGCGCTGAAAGGTTTCCCCAAAGCACTCAGCAACGAGAGATGGTCCTACTCTCATCGAGGCTGTGTTGCTCCGTGTGCAACAATACAAGGGGGGCTCAAGGCCAGTCACGATCTGACAGACAATCAAGGGTTAGCGCTGAAAGGTTTCCCCAAAGCACTCAGCAACGAGAGATGGTCCTACTCTCATCGCAGCTGAGCTGCTCCGTGTGCAACAATACAAGGGGGGCTCAAGGCCAGTCACGATCTGACAGACAATCAAGGGTTAGCGCTGAAAGGTTTCCCCAAAGCACTTAGAAACGAGAGATGGTCCCTACTCTCATCGAGGCTGAGTTGCCCCGTGTGCAACAATACAAGGGGGGCTCAAGGCCAGTCACGATCTGACAGACAATCAAGGGTTAGCGCTGAAAGGTTTCCCCAAAGCACTCAGCAACGAGAGATGGTCCTACTCTCATCGCAGCTGAGCTGCTCCGTGTGCAACAATACAAGGGGGGCTCA
The DNA here is from genome assembly GCA_945910005.1 of Isoperla grammatica. Lineage (NCBI taxonomy): Eukaryota > Metazoa > Arthropoda > Insecta > Plecoptera > Perlodidae > Isoperla > Isoperla grammatica. The sequence continues at coordinate 17,257,887 of OX246741.1, read as the reverse complement.
AGGCCAGTCACGATCTGACAGACAATCAAGGGTTAGCGCTGAAAGGTTTCCCCAAAGCACTTAGAAACGAGAGATGGTCCCTACTCTCATCGAGGCTGAGTTGCCCCGTGTGCAACAATACAAGGGGGGCTCAAGGCCAGTCACGATCTGACAGACAATCAAGGGTTAGCGCTGAAAGGTTTCCCCAAAGCACTCAGCAACGCGCGTAAGATGGTCCTACTCTCATCGAAACTGAGTTGCCCCGTGTGCAACAATACAAGGGGGGCTCAAGGCCAGTCACGATCTGACAGACAATCAAGGGTTAGCGCTGAAAGGTTTCCCCAAAGCACTCAGCAACGCCCGTAAGATGGTCCTACTCTCATCGCGTCTGAGCTGCTCCGTGTGCAACAATACAAGGGGGGCTCAAGGCCAGTCACGATCTGACAGACAATCAAGGGTTAGCGCTGAAAGGTTTCCCCAAAGCACTCAGCAACGCGCGTAAGATGGTCCTACTCTCATCGAAGCTGAGTTGCTTCGTGTGCAACAATACAAGGGGGGCTCAAGGCCAGTCACGATCTGACGGACAATCAAGGGTTAGCGCTGAAAGGTTTCCCCAAAGCACTCAGCAACGCGCGTAAGATGGTCCTACTCTCATCGAAGCTGAGTTGCTCCGTGTGCAACAATACAAGGGGGGCTCAAGGCCAGTCACGATCTGACAGACAATCAATGGTTAGCGCTGAAAGGTTTCCCCAAAGCACTCAGCAACGAGAGATGGTCCTACTCTCATCGCGGCTGAGTTGCTCCGTGTGCAACAATACAAGGGGGGCTCAAGGCCAGTCACGATCTGACAGACAATCAAGGGTTAGCGCTGAAAGGTTTCCCCAAAGCACTCAGCAACGCGCGTAAGATGGTCCTACTCTCATCGAGGCTGTGTTGCTCCGTGTGCAACAATACAAGGGAGGCTCAAGGCCAGTCACGATCTGACAGACAATCAAGGGTTAGCGCTGAAGGGTTTCCCCAAAGCACTCAGCAACGAGAGATGGTCCTACTCTCATCGAGGCTGTGTTGCTCCGTGTGCAACAATACAAGGGGGGCTCAAGGCCAGTCACGATCTGACAGACAATCAAGGGTTAGCGCTGAAAGGTTTCCGCAATTTCGACCGAAAGAAATATTCGGTGAAACGAAGCGAACTGTGCAGATAAAGATCAGGGTCACGGTTATACCTAAGACAGTGTAATTGTTCATTGCGTTAGTTATTTACCTTTGTAGAAGTACTGATCTCGGCCTTTGATTCGTATCTATCAAGTACTTGAATGTTGTGTTAGGTTCAAGTACAATATATTACGCTACATTAATCGTGCAATCATTTTAACAAACCTATCAATCACATCTTATTTATTTGTGGTTTTATTTATGTCTTCGTTCAGGTAACAAATTTTACATATTTTGTCTTTGTTATTTTCGTCCACCTGTGAGACACAAATAAAGACCGAAAGACACATATTTTAGATATAAATTTATACACCTGTGACAGATAGTGCAAAGTAGAGGTTTATAGGGTTTCAAGTTTCCTATCCAAATGATTATAGTAATAACATACGTGAAGATAGTTGTACTGCTCTTAAGGTAGTACTGTGTGTGATGTAGTATGTAGTAATGTAGGTAGTACTGTTATGTAATACTGTTCGTACTACATCAGACATGTGCAGGTGTTTGAGATTTTCACTTGTATGTTACAATTTATTGCGAATTATTAATGCAGATTAACGTGAAGGGGTAGTTTAGTTCCAACATTAAAACCCCGTGAAAGTACAGTGGATTAATCTCGCTAAAATATCGAAATAGAATACGGTCCCAAGCGGTTTTGTTTCTAAAACTAGACCAGTTTTAACTATCAGTATTAAAGTTAAACATACTGTTTATGATATAAGAATAGGATATTTACGCAAAAACAACAAAAACACTACACAAATATTGTTTTTCGATTATCTACAACACCCGTTAGAACACGAACAATTTTAGAACATCTGTAGTTATTATTTTGGACGGAATATTTTTTTTAGTTTTGAATTACATGATTGTACACATATGTGAATCACGGCTAAAGATAAAAAGTGAGATGAAATGTTTGAAATGTTACATACAACAAATATGTAACCTTTGTTATTAATCGACCGTTATTAAAAAATAACAACATTGCTAATTACAAATACCTCGTACATATATAAGTTTACTAGACGTATATCATTACGAGATAGTTGGTTTCATAATTGCTAAACCTATTTCTGTACATAGAGGTTTAATTTCACTTTTGTATTGTTAGATACGAGAAGATGTCAAGTGATCAAAGTTACATCATATTCATAAGTGACTCAATTCAGGTCACCTTGAAAACTACAACTACACACAAAAGATACGTTAATGGACAATCTTCAATGTGATATTTCGTGTTTGGCAATGGAATTTCGATGGTCAACGATCTTTTAACTCGATGTTGAATGAACGAGTTTGTACGAGTGCAAAAACCTGTCTCAATGGCGTGACCTAGATACGGCACCACTGAGCGACCGAGTCACCGACGCAAATCTCAACAGTTTGCGAAAAGTGCTGATAGGTTTCGCTCAAGTGCAATTAAACCCAAACATGAAACCATCCACAACTCGAGACAAGATACAAGATAATTTTTCGGTTTATTATTTCGTATTGTAGCACCATAGACGTGTACACAGAAAAAAATAAAAGTCCCACTTTAAGGGTATTTATAGATCAAAAAGTACTATCATGTACCGATTTTTTAGAGGAAAAGAAGTAAAGATTTTCTATATAATAACATTATTCTGCAATATTGTGTCCATAATGTGACAGAAGTGATAAAAAAGAGAACACAACTAGAATAAAAGAATTATAAAGCTATTCATAAATTATCAAAAGAGCTTCTAAGTCTAACTACGCTGAACAATGGATTTTAACAAATAAAACGATATTGAAATATTTGTTTATACTATACATATAAAAAGATATTTGGACTGAAAAAACAAAAACTGAATTTGTTTAATTATTAGTATTAGTTGGTAGGCCTATATTTTAAATACCGTATGTCTTATTATAGTAATAATGATATGGAGGGATGTGGAAAGGTGACGAGATATAACAGTGAAAAAGTGTCAGCGCAGAAATATTTAGGAAGAATTTTATTTAACAAAATGCATATTAAATAAAACATTATAATTTAGGAAATTTGGGGTTTTGTACTAAATCTAACCAACGACGACCTTGGAGTGTCCGGCGTATCCCAGAGGGGCGGCGTATGCGGAACGAGCATAGCCGAGGGGGGCGGCGTAAGCAGCGGGGGCGGCGTAGGAAGCGTAGGCGGGGGCGGCGACGACGGCCTTCTGGACGAGGGGCTCCTTGCGGACGACGGCGTTGAATCCGTTGATGGGGTCAGCGGTGTAGTCGACAATACGACGGGTGCCGTCGGGCTCAACAAGGGAGTAGCTGCCCTGGACAACATCTCCTTGACGGCTCTCGTGCTGGCTCTTGGAGTCTCCGGTAAGAGCGTCCTGGATGTCATAAGTGTAGGAGTAAGCGGGGTTGGGGTCGAAGTCGGTGTCGATGGCCTTGACGGCGTGGGCGACGGGGGCGGCGTGGGCGATAGCGGGGGCAGCGTACGTTGCATACGCGGGGGCGGCGTATGAAGCGTAGGCGGGGGCGGCGTACGCGGAGCGGGCGTATCCCAGGGGGGCGCCGGGGGCGGCGACGACGGGGGCGCCGATGACTCCGGCCTTAGCGACGGCCACGAGGGCGGCGAGGATCACGAACTAAAATTGAAAACAATAAAATTACACATTTATTTGATGTCAAAATAATTTTTAATCGTTTTATCGAAAATACCAAAAGAAAAGTTGTATCACACGATTACTTTGTTTAATTCTATGAAAATGTCCTGCAAATATAATCCCAAGAAAGTGGTTTGAAGCAATAACATTGGTAACAAGCCAATTTGAAACATAACTTTATCGTTAACTAAACGTGTCGACCTTTTAAAGTCTTGTCTATTAGTAATTGGAAGTAAACAAGCTTTTCTATCCAATACAGCAGAGGGAGGTTATCAAAACATTGCTTCAGTGACCCAAAGACTTTGAATAGTTAATTGTGCATTATTTACGTTCAGATTAGTACGAACAACAGTTGTACTTCATCGTGGTCTAACTATAGGTGATAACAAGGCAAACATAATATGCACATTTAGAACAGTAAAGCACACATACTACTAAAATTAGCTCGACAGAACAATAAACTTACTTTGAATGCCATGGTGATTGCAGTTCACAGAATGTACTGATACTTCTCCAATATTTCTCACCGCTTATATAGTAAGAAAAGTTACTTCATTTTAAAGCGATTGAGTAATTTGCAGTGGGCCAACGGGCACGCCCTCCCGGCTTATCATGGTATCACTTCGCACGCGGACAACAGGTTTGCAGGGGGGTTGCGGCAGGTGCTGATACAGACGGTGATATATCAGAATTAGATTGTCTTTTTAGCGAGCACGCCTCCAAAAATTAACTCATGGCCATATGCTTAGCTCGTCGATGGGAAACCAATACCTGGCGAGATGTAGGCGAGGTAAAGACACAGCGATACACCTAGGTACCAATTATTCAAATTAGCATTAATAAATTTAGTATAATATTATATAAAATATGACATAATATTGTCGCCGTTGACGGCGAATGATGAATTAGGGTCAAATGGGGTCAAATTGAGGTATTGGTTTGACCTGGTAAAGATGTGTGCGTGTGTATGTGTGCACGCATGGTAATCATGGTTTCACTTTCTGTGTTTTTGGTTTTCTCCAAGTGGTTTAATTGAACTAATAAAACAATGTGTCTATGCCGGGGGGGAAATTGCCGATAAAGGTTAGATATAATAACGGAATTATGAGATGTTAATAAAGTAAATCGAAAGTTGGTTAAGTAATTTACAATCGTGATTGGTATTGGTTAGTTACGTGATAGGTTGTTCGTTAGTTTTAATACCAACATAAATACCAACAATGCCGCTTGTTATTATGAAACGTGAAACGTACACATTGCAACAATAAGAGAGCAATGTATTGTTGTGTATTGTTGCGTTGGTATTGGTTAGTTACGTGATAGGTTGTTTGTCGTTAGCTTTAATACCAACATAAATACCAACAATGTCGCTTGTTTTTATGAAACGTGATACGTACACATTGCAACAATAAGAGAACCATGTATTGCTGCGTTGAGGGGGGCGGGGGTGGGGCTGTCACATCCTGAATAGTCTCATATATCCTGACAAATATCCTTCGCATCGTCAACACTCCTGATTCCGTTTGTTACTTGTATGTCTATTCCATTATCCTGTTAGAAAACACATACTACTCCGATTCTTGATTCTGTTATGCCGAGCTAACGTGTTATCTAAGAATCTACCAGTCTGCAATATTAATATTTTAAAATCATTTCAAGCTAATTCAAAAACGAACGCCTTGAACACGTCACTGTTGTAGGTGACGATCTACAGGGGTAGGGTCTGACCTTTGATGATGACTGAGCATTATAATACAGGTAGTGTGTGATAAAACAAGTGATCGGATTATTTTTTAACTCATTTAATAAGGAGAAAAAAATACATTTTAAAAGCAATCTGAATTCTAATTTTTAGTATGTTTAACCTTTCGCGACGAGATAAATTGAAGTAAATAAATCATTTTGACAATTTATTATGTTACGTTAATATTAATACAAAAGGTAACAGTAAACAACAGTAGCTTATATAACATAATAATAATGAAATGTAAGCATTTAACAAACACTAGCATTTTGACATAACGAAATTTGACATAACGAAAAACATTATCACACAGTACGAGTATTGTTTATTTACGTAAGTTAAAATTCTAGCTAGTTCGCTCTTTGTAAGTGTTGAAAGCATAAAATCTACGCTCTATTCGTAAAATGAGTGCGCTCGAAATTCAACTTAAAGATACATTTTTGTTGGTTTCATAATCGTGACTTCAAAAATCCAACTCATTCGACGCCAACATTGTGCAAAGTTGGGCAATAAAAGAAATGTGAAGAAATGCTATTAGAACGCATAACGGTATTTTATAACACGAATATGGTCAGCTCCTTCGCACTCTTTAAATACGGCTATTAAATTATTATTAGTCATTGTGATGCAAAATCTAGAAACATAATTACACTATTTGCATCAGATAATATTTTAGACAGGGTAAAAAGCGAAAGCAAAAAATAAAAACAAATGGTGATATAATTGGAAACAATAACATCAACACAATGATTACGAGATAAATAGACAAGCGTAATTATGCATTATTTGTTATAAAACATTGAATAAATGACGAAAAAACAGCAGAAGTATAAAGCTTTATTTCTAGTAATAAAATAATCCACCTGTCATTTCAGTTGTATAATAGTAATAAAATTGAAAATGTACGAAAGAAAGCTACAAAGAAGACTATTATAGATTAATAATAATAAATATAATACAACGAAAATGGTAAGACCAACACGTTGTTATAAATTATTCTTTGTTATGAATTTTAAATACAGTTTATTTAAGTAAGATTATTCACAGCAAACAAATAATATACATAGTTATTTTAACACTGATCGACATGCACACAAAACAATGATACCGGGTCCTAACTTTTTGGACTCATTTACTAACATCTTTCCACGGTTCATTCGATACACTTCTTGACACTCTTTTCATAAGCATACGGTTTATATTGCTACTGTTTCATTTACTGTAATTTGTATATACGTAATTTGACTCTTTTGAATGTTTAATGATATCGCTACATCTAAGTCTGTGCCCAGCTAGAGAGGGCACTTTGCCCTCCTACACTGATATTTCATGGCAATAAAATTAATTACGGTCAATAATTTGCTCCCTATGAACATTTGTGGTGTTAGTTTCAAAAGATTTAAATTTTCAATTATTATAAGAGAGTAAGATAAGTTATTGTTCATGCTATGTTATGTGCTTTTCATGTTGCTAGTATTTTCTTCGCGAGTAGTTATGATATATTGGCGTTACAAGTTGTTTTGGCATAGGTGATGCTATTTCGTTAGAAATCAGTTTTATTAGGAAATACAAGAAACACAAAGTACAATTGATTTTGTTTACAGAAATTCCTGAGAACAGATATATCTCTTAACTTTCAACTTAACATTACTTCATGACGTAATTGTGGATGCTATAGAGTGATATCAGGTCATTGTGCAAGTTATGATGGATTCCATTACCCCACATGATATACCGTATATGAAGGTACATAGATAACCGGGTACACTTTACTGGACAGGTAGATGTGTGATGACGTACCTTGTGCATTAGGGTTATTGCGACAGTTACATTGCAAACAATACATTGAGCTTATAAGTTGTTGGAGGCTTTCACGACCCGTATAGATACCGGTACCCGTATAGGTACCCGTTTAGATACCCGTATAGATACCCGTATAGATACCCGTATAGATACCCGCATAGATACCCGCATAGATACCCGTATAGATACCCGTAAAGATACCCGTATAGATACCCGTATAGATACCCGTATAGATACCCGTATAGATACCCGTATAGATACCCGTATAGATACCCGTATAGGTACCCGCATAGATACCCGCATAGATACCCGTATAGATACCCGTATAGATACCGGTACCCGTATAGGTACCCGTTTAGATACCCGTATAGATACCCGTATAGATACCCGCATAGATACCCGTATAGGTACCCGTATAGGTACCCGTATAGATACCCGCATAGATACCCGTATAGATACCCGTATAGATACCCTTATAGATACCCGTATAGGTACCCGCATAGATACCCGTATAGATACCCGTATAGGTACCCGTATAGATACCCTTATAGATACCCGTATAGATACCCGTATAGATACCCGTATAGATACCCGTATAGATACCCGTATAGATACCCGTATAGATACCCGCATAGATACCCGTATAGATACCCGCATAGATACCCGTATAGATACCCGTATAGATACCCTTATAGATACCCGTATAGGTACCCGCATAGATACCCGTATAGATACCCGTATAGGTACCCGTATAGATACCCGTATAGGTACCCGTATAGATACCCGCATAGATACCCGTATAGATACCCGTATAGATACCCGTATAGATACCCGTATAGATACCCGCATAGATACCCGTATAGATACCCGTATAGATACCCGCATAGATACCCGTATAGATACCCGTATAGATACCCGCATAGATACCCGTATAGGTACCCGTATAGATACCGGTACCCGTATAGGTACCCGTTTAGATACCCGTATAGATACCCGTATAGATACCCGCATAGATACCCGTATAGGTACCCGTATAGGTACCCGCATAGATACCCGCATAGATACCCGTATAGATACCCGTATAGATACCCTTATAGATACCCGTATAGGTACCCGCATAGATACCCGTATAGATACCCGTATAGGTACCCGTATAGATACTCGGATAGATACCCGTATAGATACCCGTATAGATACCCGTATAGATACCCGTATAGATACCCGTATAGATACCCGTATAGATACCCGCATAGATACCCGTATAGATACCCGTATAGATACCCGCATAGATACCCGTATAGATACCCGTATAGATACCCGTATAGGTACCCGTATAGATACCCGTATAGATACCCGCATAGATACCCGTAAGATACCCGTATCTTTACCCGTTTAGATACCCGTATAGATACCCGTATATATACCCGTATAGATACCCGTATAGATACCCGTATAGGTACCCGTATAGATACCCGCATAGATACCCGTATAGATACCCGTATAGAACCCGTATAGATACCCGTATAGATACCCGCATAGATACCCGTATATATAACCGTATAGATACCCGCATAGATACCCGTATAGATACCCGTATAGATACCCGCATAGATACACGTATAGGTACCCGTATAGGCACCCGTATAGATACCCGCATAGATACCCGTATAGATACCCGTATAGATACCCGTATAGATACCCGCATAGATACCCGTATAGATACCCGTATAGATACCCGCATAGATACCCGTATAGATACCCGTATAGATACCCGCATAGATACCCGTATAGGTACCCGTATAAGTACCCGTATAGATACCCGCATAGATACCCGTATAGATACCCGTATAGATACCCGCATAGATACCCGTATAGATACCCGTATAGATACCCGTATAGATACCCGTATAGATACCCGTATAGATACCCGTATAGATACCCGCATAGATACCCGTATAGATACCCGTATAGATACCCGCATAGATACCCGTATAGATACCCGTATAGATACCCGCATAGATACCCGTATAGGTACCCGTATAAGTACCGGTATAGATACCCGCATAGATACCCGTATAGATACCCGTATAGATACCCGCATAGATACCCCTATAGGTACCCGTATAGATACCCGCATAGATGCCCGTATAGATACCCGCATAGATACCCGTATAGATACCCGTATAGATACCCGTATAGATACCCGCATAGATGCCCGTATAGTTACCCGTATAGATACCCGTATAGATACCCGTATAGATACCCGCATAGATACCCGTAAAGATACCCGTATAGACACCCGTATAGATACCCGCATAGATACCCGTATAGATACCCGCATAGATACCCGTAAAGATACCCGTATAGACACCCGTATAGATACCCGCATAGATACCCGTATAGATACCCGTATAGACACCCGTATAGATACCGGTATAGATACCCGTATAGATACCCGTATAGATACCCGTATAGATGCCCGTATAGATACACTCCAGGGCCCGGATTCACAAGAGATCTTAAGTCTTTTCCTGGTCTTGTTTCTAAGACGGGCCTAACTTAAACCTCCTGTAAAACCAGACTCAGGTCACATGAAGAAGTTACTATTCCTGGTCGGAACAAAGACGCAATAAACATTCCAATAATATGTTTTAAAAAATCTGGTGGATTCACTAGAGGTTCAAAGGTAGGTCCATTGCAGAGTTAAGACCAGAAAAAGAGTTAGGGTCTCATATGAATCCAGACCAGAGCTACAATTATTCATTGTTAAGTATAATTACTCAATAAGTAATTGCAACTCTTTACCGACACGACGGAACAACCCTCAGTTCTCAATATACATTGAGCTCTTAGATTGGATGGTTCGAAAGCTTGTGTAACAGCTTCGTTCTTCTCGTCAACTGCTCGGCAGTCCAGGTTAGTGGAGGAACCTATATGACTGGTTAAAGTTACACCGTCCTTTCGGATGGGACGTAAAGCCGATGGTCCCCTTGGTACTTTTCGACAGGATTAGGCTACGTGCCGGTACCAGGCTTCCCCTCCTCCCTTCCTCATTATCATTGATCAATCATCACTCATCAGGCTAAAGAGGGCATTGTGCCCTACACTGGCCTTAATTACAATAAAATAAATAAATAATTGAGCTCTTGGTGTAAATCATGTATTGTAGCAGGACTGACGTAAGTGGAACGTAGGTAATCCAAAACTTTGTGTCTAATACACGGTCTCAAGTATGTGTTTGTTTAAAGATATCTAAAAGATCATTTTGAGGGAACATGAAGTTGAACAAAAAGGAAAGTAGGTAACACGCCGCAGGGCACAATATGGGTCTATACCGATAAGGTTGGCTCAGCAGTAGCGCACGATTCTATCATTCGGGAGATCACGAGTACGACAGAAATCCTGACTGCAAAGTTTGTTGGAGGTTTGACTCAGCCACAGGTGTAATAATGGGACTGAATCATGTACACACATTGTCCGCAGTGGCTTATGCGGTTGGGGGAAAGGGGCTAATATGAGGGGGGGGGCTCGGATTTGAATCCCGCGTAAGATATCGGTCTCTTGTAATTACCCGTCTTCATCTACCACTCCCCTCAACGTCTCGAATAGCACGAAATAATAGAGACGTAAACCAACAAAAATCATTCTGCACATCTACTCTCTTAGAAGTTGGGACGTTCCGTCCTTACATTTCCTGGCATAATAATATACTGATTTAGATAATAACAGTGAACATCTGAACAAAAATAACCTCCGCATGACACTGACAGTTACATATTTTGCAACTTATGTTAACAGTTTCCAGAAAATCGTGTCCGTATGCATCAATTTCAGTACCTATATAATATACTTTAAACGACTGAGATCCGAATTCACCAAACGTTTTAATTGGTCGATTTACTAATCTCGGATTGGTTACCATGGTTTCAACAAACATAACATACAAAATGCATGGTGGCTTCTAACAGGCGCCATTTTTATCTCCAATTTACAGAAAATCGCAGGATTAAAGTTTGGTGAAACTGGCTCTTAGCGAAAGAAACCCCTAACCCACACGGTTGTTAATACAGATTAAGAATCGAATCAAAAACATTATTTCTGTCCCTCCCACTCAGTGGCGTACATAGGTTACTAAAACTACCCGGGTAAGGCATGATCTGAACTGTTTAAGGGACTCGTGACGGCTTACAGGGTCTGGAGCAGGGCCCCAGCCACCGGAGGCGAAAGTTATCTGAACTGTTATTTTTGTTTTACAATGTAAGTGCCTAAAATGGGGTTTAAGCAAGAAAAGTCACAACAATTGTTAGCTATTTGCCCACCATACTATGGATTCACAGAAGAGTATATTTCACTGTAATATAATATGTACACGCCTGTTTGTCTATAGAATATATATACTTGGAGGATTTTTAGCCAGGTATGTACCCGGGTTACCGATGCCTAGTTACGCCAGTGCTCCCACTGCATCGCCTCTGTCCGTTGACTCACGTGTTGTTGTGGTGTGCATTACAGAACCGCGTGCTTTGAACTATGTAGGCTGGCACGCATGGCCGCTGGAACAATTGCGCTCAGAGACGGTGGGTGGGTTATATCACGGTTTCAATTATCTTACAATAAAAGTGCAATACCGCGGCGCCAGTGTAGAAGGTCGTAGGTTTGACGACCGGCCAGCCTCGTGGGTTATAGCGACATGAATGTTTAGCTCGCGGATTTTTATACTATAACTCGATCACGTTTTGTTGTTTCTATTAAATGAAATACATTTGTATTTAAAGTCTACCACTACTGATTTTCAGTGTGGGGACATTTGTACAATGTATGTGCTTCGTTGTTATGACGGCTCCGAAGTATTTATTTTAAATTTAAAGATAAGGTACATCTGTGTGCTACAGCTAAAGGTATCAAAACCGAAGTAACTGTGCATTTAAAAAAAAATACTGTATAGGCCTACACTACCACATAAAAAATATTGAAAATACTATAGTAGAGGAAAACGTCTCTCTCCGAAAAAACTTGTTCAGCTTGTGTTGGAAATAATAATTGATTTGTAAAAACAGTTTACCGACATATTTATTGAACATTCAACGTAATAATGCTATCAATGCCTGCAGATATTTATCATGATCGTGAAAGAGAAAGACTTGGCGTGGTATATCAATCTATCTATTGTAGCTCGACCGCTTTCAAGACAAAGAACGAACAAAAACCTATATTATTTAGTTATCTTGAAGTATTTATAGTTATCTTGATGTAAACACATTTTTCTGTTAAAACGACAGCTGATGATTACATTGTTCTAGATCCATCTAATTAGTTTTAAACACTCAAAATATTCAGCTAAATTCGTAGAAAGGTTTATATTGTAGGTGGCCATGAATGTTGCTGTTTAATTGTGCGAACGAGAGGCTTATAGGCAATAAATAGCCTACAATGCGAATGACGCCTATCTTTGGCTCTACTGTCTCTCTCCGGGGACATTTTTTGCAGCAAATGTAATAGGCAACATTGAAATTAAGTTTTTGACAAATTAAATTTCGTCCCAAAGAGTATACCTATCGTGTTGCACAAATATGTACCTCTAAAGACAATTATCTATATATTATAATAATATACCTATAACCCGTTATAGCAACACGTAGCAATATTTCATGGTGTTTATGTCCCTCACTGAAAATCAGTTCTAATTCATTACTATTTACTAGCATACTAAATTTGAAGTCAATGTACTAAGCTCCTTACATATCCAGTATTTTAAATTTTCAGTAAACTTATCTGTGATTTCTAAGCATACCCACAGAAACGAACCACGTGGCAAAAGTTCGTCATCCCCAGGGGCGTCGGAAGTCTATTTTTCCAGGGGGGGCGAACTTTCCAGCTGACTTTGCAACATTTTGTAAAAAAAATTCCGTAAGTTACCATGCAGCCAGCCTCTGAAATCGCTTGAAGGAATAAGCGGAATCTGTACTCTAAAATGCACTAACTTCATATTGGCAATTTTTTCAGGGGGGGCGAGATGATACTCTCGCCCCCCCTGTGCAAGCACAGGGGGGTCGACTGACCCCCCTGCCCCCCCGGTTCCGACGCCCCTGGTCATCCCTGCTGTAAAGGGCCACATGCACTCCATGATCCAAACAATACCTCTCCATTAGTATTATTGGATCATGCATAATAATACAAAGTAATAACTACCTCCACACGGGAAACCACCGTATTCTACCAGTGAGTGACTACAAATACTAAACCGCAGCAGCGGTTTGTTCACTTGTAACAGCAAACACGCCAAAGCCATTACAATAAATTTACATCAAGGCGTGTAACAAGTTAATTGAGCTCTTAGCATTGGAAGAAGTTTGTTACGTGTTGGAAATCAGTAATGTATACAAACAACTACGCGTGAGGGGAAGGTGTATTAAACGCGACGAGCTGATGAAGATGGTCAGGGTGTTTAATGTTGCGCACCGGCGTTTTTTCATCTGTCAGTAAATCGCCTGACATGTACACTAGCGGACATATATAAGTACAGAAACCGTCTTTACCAACAGTTCTTTTAGTTCGCGGTTACTCGTTGTGTGAATCTGGAAATGACGACATTCAGAACTTCTCCTGTTGTTTCGTTATCGTATTGTCCATTGAAACTTTAAAATACTTAGTCCCAGGCGGAGAGTATATATATTAAAGTAAGCTTCGCAAATATTATAGGCTTTGCCAAACGCGCTCTAACTTTAGCGCAGGTTTATTTCAAGTCTAGAACTTGGATAGAGCGTGCTTTCGTCTCTATATCATTTTATATTGCAAGCCTGTTAGAGTTATGTCCATCAATGAAATTTCAACATTGGTAGGTACTTGTACCAGTTATTGTGTATACATTGTAGGCCGTGCGTCGCTTTCCTAAGAAGAGCGGTGCGGGGCGGCGAGGTCTTATTGATCCCGCTCGCCACAGTCAGTGGTTGACGAACTTATCGGATCGGATATATAAGATTCCAACGTTGTATTGTAATATATTCTTGTGTTGTAAGGTGTACATCAACACAACAATGCTGTTCAGGTAAACGACAGAAGACGATGTAATACATGTTACAAAAACCGGCTCTCGATTTTATTGGACCACCAGGGAAGATTTTATAGGCCAAAAATCAATAAATTCCTCGTTGTAACTGATACTCCAGTTAATGTGCATTATGCACTCACATATGCACTTATGTACACCGGAGTAGATCACGAAGTGCTGCATGTGCAGTTTCAAATGATTGACGAATCATGCAACTTTCTTATCGGTAGAGTATTTACCCGCAGTATCGCAAACATACATCTTTAGTAATTACAGGCCGCGAGTCAACCACAGTAATCAATCACATCCTACCTAGTAGTTAAGTCATTCATACGATAAACACATACTTGTACCCACGAGAGATTTATATAGGCGTACTCACAACTCAATTAATTGTTTACATAATAAATTCTTGACACATCAATAAGAAAATTGCACAATTTTGTGGTGATAACAACGAGAAAAATATTAATTAAGCTATATATATATATTTTACCTAGAGGTTGCCGAAAATTATAGCATTTTAAAATAAAAACTACATATATAATCTTACTTTTGACTTGCGTTTGTAGGATTCCTTAAATTTTAACTAAAATACACATTGATTGAGATGTAGTTCTTGTAAGTAATGAAAAATATCTCTCGACTACTAAAATGTGATAGTGTTTACGGTAAAAAGTGTTTGGGGTATCGGTAACCATGGCATTGACTTTGCCTCCACACTAACTAACCCTTTCTCGTTCATGAGCAAAACCTGTTGATTGTTACACACTAGGAGAGTGTTACCGTGTGTCGGTCCTAGGGCGTGCCGTGTTGGTTCGCCATAGGTTGCAGCGCAAGCTTAGTGAAGAAATGTTTCTTACTATATAAGCCACGCCGAATATTGGAAAAGTATCAGTACCCTACTTCCGAGGAACCTGCACACACACAATGGCATTCAAGGTAAGTTTATAGTACAAAATTTAGTGCGTTATAAACGACTGCATCAATATTAAACTCTAATAAAAATAATAAAATAAAATAATTTTATCATTTAGTATTGATTATTGAGTGAGGATAAATAAATGATGCAATAACAATGGACATTTACACATAAAATAAATAGAAAATTTTATACAATTTTCACTTTTGTTATTGCAATTGTTGTATAAAATATTTAAATACAGATCATATAATTAAACAAATTTGAAATGAAATTGTGAAGTTTCAAATGTTTTGTTTTTGGTTCCATAAAAAAGGGCGAATGAATTTAACTATTGTTATCCATTCGTTCAACTTTTTTGGTAGACGTCACAATAAAAACCAATACTGATAAGGTGGCAATTATATTTAATAAATCCCAACGATGTGGGACCTGGTTCTCAGCGTGCAAAGCGGCCTGTTTCAATAGCGACGCTGTTTAACTCTCAACCTCACTCGTTTCACTTACATGCATGACAAGACACATGTTGTTGATAGAAACAAGATTAAAAATACAAGTGTAGTCTTTGAAGATACTTTCAATCAAACACTATTAGCGTATACACAGTAACCAATATTGTATACAGTAACATAATTAAACACAATAACTTAATTTAATTATAATTGAATTGTATTTTAAACGTAAGTTCAATTTCCAACTCTCTTAACAGATATTTAAATTTAATTCAATATCATTTCTTGAACTCACACGAAATAAATTTATGTAAATTGTAGAATGTATAGAACCATACACACTGCCTGGAGTTGTATTGAAAAAGATTGGATAATACAAACGAAACATTAATAAAACTGATATACTTTAACCAAAAACTAACGTCATTTAACAAAATAATGTTCTTTTCAGTTCGTGATCCTCGCCGCCCTCGTGGCCGCCGCTAACGCCGGAGTCATCGCCGCCCCCGGCTACGCCTCCTACGGTGCCCCCGCCTACGCTCGTGCCGCGTACGCCGCCCCCGGCTACGCCTCCTACGGTGCCCCCGCTGCGTACGCCGCCCCCCTGGGATACGCTCGCTCCGCATACGCCGCCCCTGCCTACGCTTCATACGGCGCCCCCGCCTATGCTCGCTCCGCATACGCTGCTCCCGCATACGCTTCCTACGCCGCCCCCGCTCCCCTCGCCTACGCCGCCCCCGCTGTCCGTGCCATCGACACCGACTTCGACCCCAACCCAGCTTACTCCTACTCTTATGACATCCAAGACGCTCTTACCGGTGACGTCAAGAGCCAGCACGAGACCCGTCACGGTGAGGTTGTCGAGGGCAGCTACTCTCTGATCGAGTCCGACGGAACCCGTCGTACCGTCGACTACACCGCTGATGACGTCAACGGATTCAACGCCGTCGTCCGCAAGGAGCCCCTCGTCCAGAAGGCCATCGTCGCCGCCCCCGCCTACGCTTCCTACGCCGCCCCCGCTGCGTACGCCGCCCCCCTCGGCTACGCTCGTTCCGCATACGCCGCCCCTCTGGGATACGCCGGACACTCCAAGGTCGTCGTTGGTTAGATTTAGTACAAAACCAAACCTATTTCATGTATAATACCATTTCATTAAACACGTCTTTCATCTAAATTTATATTTATGTTCTTATTACGGCTGTTGTAATATATCCGTTTGTATCCTAGACGAAGGAAGTTCCTTAATCCTTACACATACTCAATGATGATTATTCTATCTTGTTGATAGATTTCCTAGGTCTACAAATTTAAAAATATTCAATACTATAATGCGAGTTTTAATTTATATATGCGTCATTGATAACTAGAAGCCATGATTTTTGGTCATAATTTAAAATGTAAAACGTTGTCTTAAGTTTGTAAGAATGATCTTTCGTTCTTACATACCCAGCTGACTTGCTTACTAGATACAAAACTTTGGTGGAACGCTCTCCCTGGCAGAGCCCTTTAGAGCAGATGAAAGAGAACATGAGTAAAAACGCCCGAGCGCAGTTTGAGGATGCTGCTTGAATTCTATCATGAACTTCTCTCCAGCTGGCAAACCTTTTGACAATCCTCCTACAGCCTTTCCCACTTCCTCCTCACTTTCAACGATCCCCACTATAGTACACTTTTGTCACTTCTCAATTAGAACCAGTGGCAAACCTCCATTTTCCGCTGCACTACACTCCATTTTTTGTATGAATCCTGTACGAAAAATATGATCTCCAGGTTGCTCACTGAACTTGTAGCACGGTTAAAAGCATACAGTTTAAATGAAGTATTTGTTTGAACAAACAATACAATAAATCAACTATACATATTATTCGTAAAACTCAGTTAGTCTGACATTGTTTTACATTAGTATTGTTCTTCGTCTCGTTTCTTCAACTTCACACCCCCACCTCTTATTATCGGGTTACTCTTTTCTGCTTTTGCCATCACCATAATCGCCATTAGTCATTATCTGTAATAGTAAATAACAGTGTACATATTATTGTCTACACAATATAATAAAATATCTCACTATACTATTTTAGCATTCTATTTATGGTTCCTAGTATTGTTAGAAAGTGAGATCAAATTAATGCAATCATAATTGTCACTTGCATGACGTCGTCCTGAGATTGCTAGATAGATGTGGTTGAGGTTTGACAATTTGCAAGACCACAAATTAGGCGTGTTCACTGTATTTCGTTACGCCCCCTGTATCATACTTTTATTCTCCCCCAGTAGCGAGAAGACACAGGCCACTGTTCATTCAGCCCTCACAATCCCTGACAACTTGTAGCCAGCATTTAGCTTCCAAATTTGTATAACATTGGATACAAAATTCAATCATTTCTATGTGTGTCATTAAAATTATTGTGTTTAGACACAAACTAACACTATGATTACAATGAATCCTCTTGGTTCTTGCATCTAAGAAGTTTGAAAACAGAGTTAGGAAGTGTAATGTGTGAACAGTGAACAATCCACAGTAGGGTATGAACTTACGTAGGCCTACGGAGTCACAGATCGCTTTTCAGATATTTATTGGAAAGGTTTTACTCTAAAAACTAATTCGTCACACAGAACAATATTAGTACTATTTTAGCTTGTTGAGCCATAGCAAGTCAACTAAACTAAGGAAGAAGAATTGAAACATGAAAGTACAGACCAATATTAAAACAGCACAAAACCAAAAACGCAACAGAAGACTTAAAAAGTGTAAACATAGGGATACTTGGTACACAAGTATAATAAATACCAAAATAGGAAACCCGGTGATTACAATACGTTTATCATGTAGTCTTCATTCTTACGAGCCATCTTTGGTGACTTCCACTAACCAGCACAGAACAGTAATTTGAAGTATTTGATATTTTGCATTGTCGTCTGTGATCACTTATATAAAATGTTGCACAGTTGCGAAGGATGTACAAATAAAGCATTTTACCCGTGTACACACAAAAAGATTTATTACGCTTGACGAAGTTTTTAACATGTTTAAAAACATCATTCTCATGATAAATTATTTTCCAACTACTTAATCAAAATGTACACATGTCGAGATCTTTATTTACAATAAAAACAGAACCATGCACAATTTAATAGATATATTCAAATCTTCATAAGAGCAGAAAAAAATCACCCCTAAAGGTTAAAAACGTCATATGAAGCCAAAAACGTTAGACTATTCAACAAGCATTTAATATTGGCCATAGTGCCCCCCATAGGACATCAAACATTCAACATGTATAGTAAAAAAATAATATCGTAAAATTGTAATGCTTTATAGAAACCCTCAAATAAATAAAAATAAATAAATATCACTTTGTGTTGAGGCAATTTGAATTGTGTCCAGAGAGGAGTAACGGATGACTGACTGATAAGTAAAGCGACTTCCCAAAACTAGCGAGGTCAAGACGTTGTTGTTGTTGTTGTTCTGACTGAGTCCGTGTTCCACTATCCGGCCTTCCACCTGTAGGTTGAAAACAAATGACCGAGCACATGTATGCTGATATACAACAAGCAACGATGAGTGAGGTATTGTTGAAAGCAAAGTATATAAACCCATCGAAAGGTGAAATGTTTTACACATGATTATGGTGTCTTTAATAATGTGTATACTCACATTTGTTAAAAAGCAGGTTTTTACGACAACAAGTACTGAGCGAAATTGATAACTACGAAATCAGCAGTACGCACACAAACATATGTGAGCAATAAATATTAAAATGAAAATCAGGCATGGCGTATTAAAATGAACGTGGCCATAAAGCAGACAGCAACCCAATATTCGTAAGTCAACAGACGCAAATAACAGCTTAAAGAGACAATTGTAGTAAATTCAGTAAATTTGTATAAAATTTAGTAATTTGTAACAAATCAATAATATACATATATACACAGATAAGAAATTCAAATAAGACAGGAATCGCAATTTGTTAGCAATATTACGCGAAGTGACCATGGATTTGCCAGTCGCTTACACTAACCCTTTCACGTAGAACCTGTTGATGTTGCCTATCACGAGAGTAGCAAGTGTTGCCGGTGTCTGGGCGTGTCACATGGTCCGCCATAGGTCGATCGCAAGCTAAGCGATGAAATGAGTGTTACTATATAAGCACGTGCGGTCCACTGGTAAAGTATCAGTACCTTATTTCCGAGGCACCTGCACACACAATGGCATTCAAGGTGGGTTTTACTCGCAATGAGTATTAAAACATTAATATTTAAAAAGTTTCATTGCGAACTAATTGAAATTTAAAAACATTCTAAGTGATACAAATTTGCAATTATTTTTGCATCATACTATGAAATTTGTTTGTTACATCTCGTAAATCAAATGTAATCAAGAGTTACGCAAATAAACCAAAACTTACTGGACGCGAGTATAACAGAAAATTAAAAACAATTTTATGTCGAAGTACATCTTACACGGATTAATATTTTCTTCAAACTTATTGAAATTGAGGGCAGAAAAACATCAATTAAAATTATTGTTGCATTGATCTAAAATGTTCTTGATAACGTTTTGTTCTTGAGTAGGATTTAAAGAAGTATTGAAACGTGTAATGTGGGTCTGAGCTAAGATTTATTCTCAGTATTCAAGTAGAATTGTCACAAGTATTGAATGAAAATGTATTAAAACATGGTTTAATAATTATTTATCATTAAAAATTATTACAAAATGTCATTATTAATTACTTACTCTAAATCGAAGAATGATTTTTAAACACAGTTTATAAGATCATGTAACATCATTTATATTCTGTTTGCATTTAAAGACAGATCGTAAGAGAAAGAACCTAATTATGATCGCAAATATGTTTATTAACTCATACTGATAGTATTTATTAGTTTGAGCTAAAAAGAAATTTGCGATTCCATCTATTTACCATATAGTAGACATTTGGACCAAATATGAACCATTGTAATAAAACTACTTTTCTTTCTAGTTCGTGATCCTCGCCGCCCTCGTGGCCGCCGCTAACGCCGGAGTCATCGCCTCCCCCGGCTACGCCTCCTACGGTGCCCCCGCCTACGCCCGTGCCGCGTACGCCGCCCCCGCCGTCAAGGCCATCGACACCGACTTCGACCCCAACCCTTCTTACTCCTACTCTTATGACATCCAGGACGCTCTTACCGGTGACGTCAAGAACCAACACGAGAGCCGTCAAGGAGATGTTGTCCAGGGAAGCTACTCTCTGATCGAGTCCGACGGAACCCGTCGTACCGTCGACTACACCGCTGACCCCATCAACGGATTCAACGCCGTCGTCCGCAAGGAGCCCCTCGTCCAGAAGGCCATCGTCGCCGCCCCCGCCTACGCTTCCTACGCCGCCCCCGCTGCGTACGCCGCCCCCCTCGGCTACGCTCGTTCCGCATACGCCGCCCCTCTGGGATACGCCGGACACTCCAAGGTCGTCGTTGGTTAGATTTAGTACAAAACCAAACCTTTTTCATGTATAATACCATTTCATTAAACACGTTTTCCATCTAAATTTATATTGTTTCTTGTTATTATTTCCACGGTTATTACTACCTGTCGTTATCTTGACCAACGAAAAGTTGCCCATCCTGAATCTTGGGGATGATTGTAGCCAAGATTGATGGCTCAATTGTTACGTCACAAGATGATGCACTAATCAACCAAATACATAGTTGCATCAAGGTTGTTGTCTACTGGCTATAGTTTATATTTATAGCCGTGTTCATTGTTGTGCTGTAAGATGGACACAACCCTCTGATGTGACTGAAATAGTCTATTGATGTATATTCTCAATACTATTCTTGAATTTCTTTCATACCTTCAGACATCATATAAAGAAAAGTTGTGTAAGTAAAGTCGCAGACATAATTGCATCATTTAAAATATTGATTTATTTCAATAACAGTTTTGAGCATGGATCTACATCGTCCGACATATTTCGGTTATTTAAAATATTCATTCATTTAATTTAGTTTAGATATTCTAATTGTTGATGTCAGTATCACGTCGACAATTATTCCAAATATTATTTTAGTTTATTAAATTCAAATTCGGGCACTAGTTACGCCGAAAGAAAACTAAGTTATTACCTCTAAAATGCTGAATTCAAATTCGGGCACTAGTTACGCCGAAAGAAAACTAAGTTATTACCTCTAAAATGCTGAAGGAAAAAGCGGAAATGTAGACATAGCACTTGAACTGCAGAGACTAGAATCAAAACATCTTCACGGAAAGGATGTGATAAGTAAGTTCTGTTGGATGTTAGTAAGAATAAACATTATATGTTTTGAGAGGGCGAGAAATACCAGTGCGGAGAATCGAGCATTGATGATGGATTAGTGTACGGCATAGGCGCCGACTACGGGGGGGCTTGAGGTCTAGCGCCCCCCCTGAATTGAATCCAACGCTTAGGAAAAATACGATATTTTCTCATATTGATGTGTGAACTTATAACTTTCGTACGAAACTCGCCAAAAAGATTAGCAATCTTCAAGTAATTTCAAGACGACGATTCACAAGCCATTGAGGCCATTTTGCCAAACACGGTAATGGTGTTTCGTATCAAATCAAATCTTATTATCAAACGATTATAACGTTTTTGCAAGACGTTCACTTGACAGGCCAGGGCGATGGGGTTAAAAAAACCAATGGATTTCTGTTAAAATTTCTCCAGTTTTGATACGTACTATTTCACGTTGTTCATGATCAGTGAAAGTCGAAATTTTCCAAAGCACTGACCTCTATTTTTAAATGGCACAACCTCAACACAATTACAACGGCAATCGAGATATTAGTATTACGTCGTGACGGATTTTTAGCGACTTGGGAAAAATCACTGACGAGATTACAAGCTTGATTTAGTAGAGCCAAACGTTTCCAGAGAAAGGAAAATACCCCGTCGACTTGACGATGGCAGTGACGTTCATAAGTATTCAAGTTTGGGATCAAACTTCATCCAGTTTTCGAAATGGGTTTCAGGAAAAAGTAATCAATTACATAGCCAAAATGAAACAATTTGCAACTTGAAAGATCGATGGAGAAAATGAAACGTTTTTGCAAGGAGGATTTTGATATTTCTCTGAACTATAGCACCCCCCTAGACCTGCCCAAACTTCGTGATGATGATATTTTGGGTTTTACGTCCCATACGTTTGCAACGAGGCTAATCGAGACGATGACTGGGGTATTATGAGGATGAAAAAACGCCACATGACATCCATGCCCAAGCCAGGATTCGAACCTGGAACGCAGAGACCACGGTTTACTACCAACGCCTAATCAACCTCGGCTAACTGCACCAGCTCCAAACTTCGTTACTACTAACTGTGTCTCCAATGTTTATGCGAGTCATTTTTTTTTTTGAGCCCCCCCTGAAATGTTGACAAGTCGGCGCCTATGGTGTACGGGATGTGTATATCCTCAACGGGACAAAGAGATGATTGCCGATATAACTCAACACTACATCGATAGAAATAGCTCAGTGCTAGCACACGAGGATAAAATTTGGTGTCATGGTGGCATGAATTGTCGTTGGGCTAATTTCCTTTGAATAATAATCAGGGACTAGAATTTTTTTTAAATTTTCAAAATAGTTATTATAATAATAATAATAATAATTATTATTATTATTATTATTATTATTATTATTATTATTATTATTAATGTTACTGTTATTATTAAATATTATTATTATTATTATTAAAATTTATAAAAAAATTCTAGTAAAAAATAATAATAATAATAATAATAATTGTTGTTATTATTATTGTTACTGTTATTATTACATATTATAATTATTGTTATTATTATTATTATTATTATTATTATTATTATTGTTATTATTATTATTATTATTATTATTATTATTATTATTATTATTATTATTATTATTATTATTATTATTATTTTTATTATTATTTTATTGCACTAGACCTATTACATATACGAAATTGGTCAAGACCGGTAGTAACACGATATACAAACAGAACTGTCAAGTACTTCCATCTGTTTACCGTATAGAAGTACGCTTAAAACTAATTAAAATCAATCACTGTCATAATTTCCTCCAACCAAGCTGTCTGATATGTTGTATAGCCATCCTAACACTCATTGTGTGGTCTGGAATATTCATTATTAATTCCTCTAAACTATCACCACAGATAGTAATTTATACACTTCTTGTCGTGTAGCTATAAATATTGTCGTAATGTGATTGGCCAACAATTCAACTAGGTAGAACGTATCTATAGCTATATTCACCACACGAATACAGATTAAGAACATTGCAAAACATCGTAGCTGAAATTTGAATTCCAAAATAATGTTTATGAACAATGCTTATTAATTATAGTTATGAATATAGTTTAAATTCATTCCAAACGATAAAGTATAAAACATACTCTACGTGTACGAAATTGGTTTGGAGCAACCGATAAGTTATAAAATATATTTATTATTGGTTTATGAATTGTGAGTTAATCGTACTAGGAAAACGCTCAGTGTGACGCGTTGATAAGCGAGCGCGACCACGTCCATGAACATTCTGAACAAAAGTACTTAAAGTTACCGTAGTTGATTAATGTAAGAGATAAGAAGATTAAAAAAGTCACAAATGGCCTTGTTGCTCAAGCGCTCTTATAGGTTTAAGAACCGACATTAACATCAATATAAGAATGTTTATATTAACTTAGTCCAAAAACAACAATCAACAACCACGAAAAACAATTCGCTCGCTTAATTATGTAAAGTAACCAAGAAGAATGTGTTTTTTAAAAATATGATTTACTTTGTTTTATAATTATTTACTAAAGCACAGTATACACAATACACAATTTTAATACTACCATACTCTACGAATAGTGATACATATACAATAACAAGTATATGATTTAGACCAGCGCCCCAACAGTCCGTACTAACTCAGAACAAGTATAACCTGCAGTAAAACGAGGGTACAAAACAAGTATTGTCAATCAGTAGGAGTGATCGAGACTTAACTCAACGCATATTATCCATACTAACCCCTTTCACGTAGAACCTGATTGTTACACACTACGCGACCACTACCGCCGGTCCTAGGGCGTGTCAGATTGGTCCGGCCATTCCACAGATCAAACGCACGTTTAGTGAAGAAATGGTTTTACTATATAAGCCCCGTCGAATATAGGAAAAGTATCAGTTCCTTATATCCGAGGCGCCTGCACACACACACAATGGCTTTCAAGGTAAGTTTCACTACAAGACTATTGGTGAATTCTATACACTTTAAATAGATATAACAAAAGCCTTATACGAAAACGTATTTGACTATATACACTGCTCGTTGTAAAAAATTAAAATTAAAATTGACAAGGAACAGTGTATAGTCTAATAACTTTTCTTATAACAATTTACTTGTACTACTAGGTTTCGTTTAAAACCAAAGCCTTGCAATAAACAAATATTTGACAATTACATTTTAAATACATATTTTGAGTTTCACATAGAAAAAGGGAAATTAGTATATTTAAAACTAATTGGCATGCTTCTAGTAACAATCATAAAATAATTACAAAAATTAGTGTTATTACCCAATAATAATAACAGTAAAGATTGAGAATCAATAGTTCGGGATTACGACTACAAATACAAACATGTATTCAATCGTGATTTAAAACGTTACCGAAACTTTTTAACGTGCCACTGATTAGGGGTAACCACTATCCATATGTATACAAAAACACATGTAAAGTAATTGAGTTAATACGTGCGCAAGGAAGTATATTTAAAATAATAACAAAGATGGCAATGATTGCTTTTTTTAGCCTACAATCACAAATCTATTACTATATTATTACACTTTTACAATACAACACATTTAAATGATATAAAATGTGATAAGTCTTAATTGGTTTAGTACGATTGTCAAGATGTATATAAATACCAACCTCGTGGCGAAACTAGATAGAGCTGAACAAACATTTCCGTCGGAGTAAAATACAAACAAAACATATCTAACAAAATAATTTTGTTTCCAGTTCGTGATCCTCGCTGCCCTCGTGGCCGCCGCTAACGCCGGAGTCATCGCCGCCCCCGGCTACGCCTCCTACGGTGCCCCCGCCTACGCTCGTGCCGCGTACGCCGCCCCCCTCGGATACGCTCGCTCCGCATACGCCGCACCCGCCTACGCTTCATACGGCGCCCCCGCCTATGCTCGCTCCGCATACGCTGCTCCCGCATACGCTTCCTACGCCGCCCCTGCCCCCCTGGCCTACGCCGCCCCCGCTGTCCGTGCCATCGACACTGACTTCGACCCCAACCCAGCTTACTCCTACTCTTATGACATCCAAGACGCTCTTACCGGTGACGTCAAGAGCCAGCACGAGACCCGTCACGGTGAGGTCGTTGAGGGCAGCTACTCTCTGATCGAGTCCGACGGCACCCGTCGTACCGTCGACTACACCGCTGATGACGTCAACGGATTCAACGCTGTCGTCCGCAAGGAGCCCCTCGTCCAGAAGGCCGTCGTCGCCGCCCCCGCCTACGCTTCCTACGCCGCCCCCGCTGCGTACGCCGCCCCCCTCGGCTATGCTCGTTCCGCATACGCTGCCCCTCTGGGATACGCCGGACACTCCAAGGTCGTCGTTGGTTAAATTTAGTACAAAACCAAACCTTTTTCATGTATAATACCATTTCATTAAACACGTCTTCCATCTAAATTTATATTTATGTTATGATTTCGTACTGTTGGCACTACCATTCGTTATTCTGGACGAGTTCCTTAATCCCGTACTCAATGACTGTCGATCAATTATTCTTCCTACTTCCTGGCAATATGTAAAAACATTTAGAAGGTTCAAGATTTATATATGTTTTAAATATAAGTTTTATGAAGAAAGTTATGCATTTAATGCAAACAACAAACTCAAATGCATATTTATATTTATACTACAAAATATATGTGTAGAAAAACTTCTATATACAATTCTCCAATCAATCCAGTTTTGAATAGTGGATGTGTTTCCGGTTGTTGATGTTGTTTAAATCCAGAAATCAACGAGCTCAAAAATCTCACGATCAAAACTATTAAAAAGTTAGTGACGACTGCATATGAATGTAATAAATTCTGTAACAACCAATATTTAAGTAAATAAGTATCATGTTTTGAGTTCCTACGCAAAGGGAAGTGGTTCATCTAAACAAGAATGTAGTTTCTTCCCAGATAATTTGTTGCAAAACTACCGATGATGTCAAACGTCAGGAACTAATACATTTTAGGTATGCATTTAAGATATCTGCCCCCAAGGTTTAGAATATAGGACAAGGTTACAAAAGGCGACTACATGACAAAACGCTCATTATTCTTGCTTATTATCCTTGTGGTTGTCACCCGGTGTGGGTTGGACAGCAGACAATGAATTGTTTTTCTCTGTAGTTTAATTTATTGAATAATTCAACAAATTATTAAACTATTCATTATTATATTAAAAAATCACTGAAGGAAACAACTAATAAGGTAATAACCAAGAAAGTACGGGCTATTGATTCATAACCAATAGGTAAAAAAAAAGTTGAAGTCTCCTCTTACATTAACACATTAACTATTTAATACGTTAACTATATTTTGCAGATGTCCCGATATCAAGGTGTGTAAAAAATGTGGAAGGTAGGTCTTTATTTCCATTACGGTAAAAGCAATCACCCCTTTTTGTTTGGCTAAATTAAATTAAATGATATAAAAATTACATATTGCCGCAAAAAATATTCGTACAGGTAAATAAAGTGGCAACTGCATCCACGCTATTCTTGGTTTGCAAAATTATTACGTAGGGGATGATGGCCGCCGACAATGTCCAGGAAGTCACACGGACATCAAGAATATCGAAGATGAAAATCATTCTAATGATATTTGCTCTTAACGTCTAAAAGTTTGGTAAAACTCCATGACATCCATGCCCAAATCAGGATTCGAACCTACACCATAATTAACCAAACAACGCTTACTCGATCAAGGACAGTAAATTGTACGAAAAAAAAACGAATTAATAGTATATATTTTGTATTTGAGGAGTAGTTAAGAACATTCGCGGGGGTCGGGAGGGGACGAATACCAGTGCCTGTGGCCCAATCGCGGGCTAAAGAGCATGACTGTCATCTATCTTTCAGATGCATGGTTCTTTGAATAAAATAACCGAACCTCTCTACCACATCAAACATATCAGCTTGTGCATTCGTCTTTTAGTTATTGCAAGGGCATATATTGCTTGTACTTTATCTGCTCTAACAATCATACAATCACCATGTTGAGCGTGAGAAAACAAATATTATTAAGACGAGGGTTTGTCGCTTTGCCCACACATCCCTACTTACCCTATTACGTGAAACCCAAAATCGCCCATCATTAAACATGAATATGTCAGTTTTTGCATTCATCCTTAACTTATTGCAAGGAAATGCATAGCTTATACATTGTCTGCTAAAACAACAAGTTCCAACAACTAAGCTTGCACATTATCTGATTTAACAACCAGTTTCAACTGCTAAGCTTGTACTTTATCTGCTGTAACAACCAGTACCTACTGCTAAGCTTGTATTTTATCTGCTGTAACAACCAGTAATAATAATAATAATAAATGGACTTTATTTGTAAAACAGTGTACATTTTACAACTACCAACTGCTAAGCTTGTAATTTATCTGTAACAACCAGTTCCAACTGCTAAGCTTGTACTTTATATGCTGTAACAACCAGTACCAACTGCTCAGCAGCTTGTACTTTATCACGTGTAACAACCAGTTCCAACTGCTAAGCTTTACTTTATCTGGTGTAACAACCAGTTCCAATCGATCAGCTGAGGGTAATAAAACAAAAACTGTTACGACGATCGAGTGACGGTCGCATTACCCCACACATATCTCAACTAACCCTTTCACGTAAAACCTGTTGATTGTTACACTACGCGACCACTTCTGCCGGTCCTAGGGCGTGACAAATTGGTCTACTATTCCACTGGTCAATCGCACGTTTAGTGAAGAAATGGTTTTACTATATAAGCCCCGTCGAATAATGGAAACGTATCAGTACCTTACATCCGAGGCACCTGCACACACACAATGGCATTCAAGGTAAGTTTCACTAGAATATAATACATAATGAGTTGACGGCTTCAACAAAACTAAACGTATGAAATAAAACCAATTAAACTTCGTAATGTTCTTGAGATGAAATGTATACGAGATCATAGACGCTTTTTGTATCGGCTGCCGAAAAATACGCTGCCCAAAATTACTCTGAAAATTGTAAAATATAAATATTTACAATAGTGTTTAGTCAGCAAGAAAGTACACATACACTTAATAAGCAGTATTTTAATGGTTTGCAGTATGCTATTATAAAGGTAGCATAATATATTTTTAATGCATATGCATTTTATATACAGACACAACTGTTGAGACTGACGTAGAAACTTGTATCCTATGATCCAGTATGGAGGACTTTAGGTAAAATTTAATTTGATTTGTTTTTAATATGTTATTATGTTTGTTACTTGTGTGTATGATACTATTGTTATTATCGTACAATGAGTGAAAATGTTAAGAACATAGACCTAGACGGAAATATTAGGAATATGGCAAATAATTCAGTTTTAAATTTATTTTGTTTTTGAAATGCTTCCGTACATACAAATATACAAAGTAATAAGATTGGAACATTTAGATAGCTACATCCTACATCGTACCATATTGACTTAATAAAAGAAGCAAGTTTTAAAAATCTAATCAAAATACACTATTGTGCATCAGACGACAAGAACAAATATAACAAGCGTCTTCGAATGCAAACACAGAATTAAAATAATACATTTTTCTTAAGTCATAAAAATCAATTTCATTTGCCAAGAATTATAATGTAAACAACGTTTAAGACGGAAGTAAAGGATACAAGAAATATAACAAGCGTCTTCGAATGCAAACACAGAATTAAAATAATACATTTTTCTTAAGTCATAAAAATCAATTTCATTTGCCAAGAATTATAATGTAAACAACGTTTAAGACGGAAGTAAAGGATACAAGAAATATTGAACAAAACGTTATATGGCATAAACAACCATACCGGAAAAATTACATATACGATCTAAACTAATTTCAAATTAAAAGGAAGGAAGCATGCATACTTTTCTACTATGTCAACACAATTGTGTAACGAGTTTCAAATATTAAAAATATAAATTACAAATACAAGATATTTTTAACACAAGTAAAGTACAACGTGAACAATCTGATTTTAACGATAGGTATTTAAAAGCTACATGAATGTCAAGAGATGAAAACAGCATTTATAACAATCTTTTATGCTTCCAGTTCGTGATCCTCGCCGCCCTTGTGGCTGCTGCTAACGCCGGAGTCATCGCCGCCCCCGGCTACGCCTCCTACGGTGCCCCCGCCTACGCTCGTGCCGCGTACGCTGCCCCCCTCGGATACGCTCGCTCCGCATACGCTGCACCCGCCTACGCTTCATACGGCGCCCCCGCCTATGCTCGCTCAGCATACGCTGCTCCCGCATACGCTTCCTACGCCGCCCCCGCCCCCCTGGCCTACGCCGCCCCCGCTGTCCGTGCCATCGACACCGACTTCGACCCCAACCCAGCTTACTCCTACTCTTATGACATCCAAGACGCTCTAACCGGTGACGTCAAGAGCCAGCACGAGACCCGTCACGGTGAGGTCGTTGAGGGCAGCTACTCCCTGATCGAGTCCGACGGCACCCGTCGTACCGTCGACTACACCGCTGATGACGTCAACGGGTTCAACGCCGTCGTCCGCAAGGAGCCCCTCGTCCAGAAGGCCATCGTCGCCGCCCCCGCCTACGCTTCCTATGCCGCCCCCCTCGGCTACGCTCGTTCCGCATACGCCGCCCCTCTGGGATACGCCGGACAGTCCAAGGTCATCGTTGGTTAGATTTAGTACAAAACAAAACCTTTTTCATGTATAATACCTTTCATTAAACACGTCTTCCATTTAAATTTATATTTATGTTCTTATTTCGTACTGTTGTCACTACCATTCGTTATTTTGGACGAGTTCCTTAATCCCAAGTACCCAATGATTGTCGTTCAATGACACTTCCCGTTCCTGGCAATATTTAAAAACATATAGAAGATTCAAGATTAATATAGGTTTTAAATATGAGTTCTATGAAGGAAGTTATGAATTTATGCAACAAGCAACTCAAATGCAGATTTATAATAGTTATACCACAAAAAATATATGTCGAATAACTTCTATATGCAATTCTTCAATCAATCAGGTTTGGAATAATGAATGTATTTCCGGCTGTTGATGTAATTTAAATCCAGAAATCAACCAGCTCATAAATCTCACGATCAAAATTAACAAAAAGTTAGTGAAGACTGCATATGAATGTAAACATTTCTGTAACGACCAATATTTAAGTCAATTACTATCGTGTTTGAGTTTCTACGCAAAAGAAGTGATTTATGTAAACAAGATAGTAGTTTCTTCCCAGTTAATTTATTGCAAAACTACCGATGTTGTCAAACGTCAGGACCTAATACATTTTACGTATGCATTTTAGGTATCTGCGCCCCATGATCTAATAATATCTCTCGTAACTAAGGTCTGCCCATGCGCATATGGGCTTATCGCAGCGCGGTGACGTCAACTGATACACAAGTTAGTACCCGGCCGCTCATCTACTCGCTTGTTTCGGTATGCCATGATGAGTTATACCACACTTTTAATTGACAAATATTGGTTTATTGGTTTACCTTAGGTTAGAATGGATGGCTCCATCCATGTCGTGTTAGTCAATGTCGTGTCCACTACATAAGCAGCCGCCGTACTTGAGCAAATTACTCCCGCCAGTTACTCCCGCAAGTTACTCCCGCCAGCTACTCCCGCAAGCTACTCCCGCAAGTTACTCCC
Source organism: Isoperla grammatica (assembly GCA_945910005.1). NCBI lineage: Eukaryota > Metazoa > Arthropoda > Insecta > Plecoptera > Perlodidae > Isoperla > Isoperla grammatica. The sequence goes on along the minus strand of OX246741.1, from coordinate 17,226,161 downwards.
GCCAGTTACTCCCGCAAGCTATTTCCGCAAGTTACTCCCGCAAGTTATTCCCGCAAGCTACTCCCGCAAGCTATTTCCGCAAGTTACTCCTGCAAGTTACTCCCGCAACTTACTCCCGCAACTTACTCCCTCAAGTTACTCCCGCAACTTACTCCCGCAAATTACTCCCAAAAGCTACTCTCGCAAGTTACTCCCGCAACTTACTCCCGCAAGTTACTCTCGCAAGGTACTCCCGCAAACTAACTCCCGCAAATTACTCCTGCAAGTTACTCCCGCAACTTACTCCCGACACTTACTACCGCAAGTTACTCCCGCAAGTTACTCCCGCAAATTACTCCCAAAAGTTACTCCCGCAACTTACTCCCGCAACTTACTCCCGCAAGTTACTCCCGCAAGTTGCTCCCGCAAATTATTCCCAAAAGTTACTCCCGCAAGTTACTCCCGCAAGTTACTCCCGCAAGTTACTCCCACAAGTGGATGGATCCATCCACTTGCCATGCTTGTCCATGTTAGGTTAGGTTAGGTTAGGTTAGGTTAGGTTAGGTTAGGTTAGGTTAGGTTAGGTTAGGTTAGGTTGGATTGTAACCTAACCTAACCTAACCTAACCTAACCTAACCTACATGAACATACGTGCATGAACGTACTACGTGCATGAACTAACGTATCCGCTCTACAACACAGGCAGGCGGCCTGCCGTGAGTACCATATTACGTCATGCGCGACCTTGAACGAAACTCGTCGCGCGGACGAGCAGACCTTAGTAACGAGAAATATTGTTAGATCATGTCTGCGCCCAGGGTTTACCATATAGGACAAGGTTACAAAAATCGACTACATGACAAAACTATATCATTATCATTCCTTATTATCCTTGTGGTCGTCATTTGATGTAGGTTGGACAGCAGACAAGACAGTAAATTGTTTTTCTCTCTAGTTTAATTTATTAAGTTATTCAATAATTATTAAACTATTCATTGTTATATAATATAATTAGTGTAGGAAACAACTAATAAGGTAATAACCGAGAAAGGACGAACCATTGATTCATAGTCAATAGGCAAAAAGTACCCTTGTTGTAGTCTATACTTACTACAACATTAATTATTTTGCAGATGTTACGTTATCAAGGTGTGTAAAAAAAGTGGAAGGTATAGGTCTATCTATCTATTACGGTAAAAACCATTAACCAATTATTGTTTGGTTAAATTAATTAAATTAAATGATAAAAATATTACATATTGTCGCAAAAAGTACTCGTACTGGTAAAGAAAGTAACAACTGCATCCACGCTAATCTTGGTCTGCAACATTATCACGATGGCCGCCGACAATGTCCAGGAAGTCACACGGACACCAAGAATATCGAAGATGAAAATCATTCTAATGTTATTTGCTTTAAACGTCTAAAAGTTTGGTACAGCTCCATTACATACATGCCCAAACCAGGATTTGACCTGGGCCATAATTAACCAAACAACACTTACTCGATCAAGGACACTAAATTGTACGAAAAGAAAAGCGAGTCAATAGTAGATACTTTATAACTAGGGAGTATTCAAGACCATTCGCGAGGGTTGAGAGGGGACGAATACGAGTGCCTGTAGCCCAATCGTGGGCTAAAGAGCGTGACTAAATGCTATCCATCTATCTTTCATCTATCTATCCATCAGATGCCTGGTTCGTTGAATAAAATAACCGAACATCTCCCAAATCAAATATATCAGCTTGTGCATCCGTCTTTTAGTTATTGCAAGGGCATATATTGCTTGTACTTTATCTGCTGTAACAATCAAACAATTACAAAGTTGAGGGTGAAAAAACAAATATTATTAAGACGAGGGATCGTCACTTTGCCCACACATTACTACTAACCCTTTTACGTGAAACCCAAAATCGCCCATCATTAAATATGAATATGTCAGCTTTTAAATCCGTCCTTTCTTACTGCAAGGAAATGCATGGCTTGTACATTATCTGCTAAAACAACCAGTGGTAACAATTAAGCTTGTACTGTATCTGCTGTTACAGCCAGTTTCAACTGCTAAGCTTGTACTTCATCTGCTGTAACAATCGGTACCAACTGCTAAGCTTGTACTTTATCTGCTGTAAGAACCAGTACCAACTGCTAAGCTTGTACTTCATCTGCTGTAACAATCGGTACCAACTGCTAAACTTGTACTTTATCTGCTGTAACCACAGTACCAACTGCTTAGCTTGTACTTTATCTGCTGTAACAACCAATTCGAACTGCTTAGCAGCTGGTACTCTATCTGGTGTAACAACCAGTACCAACTGCTAAGCTTGTACTTTATCTGCTGTAAGAACTAGTTCCAACTGCTTAGCTTGTGCTTTATCTGCTGTAACCACAGTACCAACTGCTTAGCTTGTACTTTATCTGCTGTAACAACCAATTCGAACTGCTTAGCAGCTGGTACTCTATCTGGTGTAACAACCAGTATCAACTGCTAAGCTTGTACTTTATCTGCTGTAAGAACCAGTTCCAACTGCTAAGCTTGTGCTTTATCTGGTATAATAACCAGTTCCAAATGTTAAGCCTTACTTTATCTGGTGTAACAGCCAGTTCCAATCGATCAGCTGAGGGTAATAAAACATATACTGTTACGACGATCCAGTGACGGTCGCATTACCCCACACATATCTCAACTAACCCTTTCACGTAAAACCTGTTGATTGTTGCACTACGCGGCCACTTGTGCCGGTCCTAGGGCGTGTCAAATTGGTCCACTATTCCACTGGTCAATCGCACGTTTAGTGAAGAAATGGTTTTACTATATAAGCCCCGTCGAATAATGGAAACGTATCAGTACCTTACATCCGAGGCACCTGCACACACACACACAATGGCATTCAAGGTAAGTTTCACTAGAATATAATACATAATGAGTTGACGGCTTCAACAAAACTAAACGTATGAAATAAAACCAATTAAACTTCGTAATGTTCTTGAGATGAAATGTATACGAGATCATAGACGATTTTTGTATCGGCTGCCGAAAAATACGCTGCCCAAAATTACTCTGAAAATTGTGAAATAAAAATATTTACAATAGTGTATAGTCCGCAAGAAAAAACACATGTACTTAATTGGCAGTATTTTTATGGTTTGCTTTTATAATATATGTTTAATGTATATGCATTTTATACATACACACAACTGTCGAAACTGACGTAGAAACTTGTATCACATAATCCAGTATTCAGTTCACTTTAGGTAGGATTTAATTTAATTTGTATTAAATATGTCATTATGTTTGTTCCTTGTGTGTATGTTACTATTGTTATTATCGTACCAAGAGTGAAAATATTTAGAACATAGAGCCAGACGGAAATATTAGACACATGGCAAATAATTCGGGTTTAAATTTATTTTGTTTTTTAAATGCTTCCGTACATACAAATATACAAAGTAATAAGTAGGAATATTAAGACGCCTACATCCTGCATCGCACCACATGTACGTAAAAAGAGTAACCAGTTTTTGAAATCAATTTCATTTGCCAAGAATTAGAAAAAATACAGTGTTTAAAACGGAAGTAAAGGATACGAGAAAAGTTGAACAATACAATATTTGGCATAAAGAACCATACCGGAAAAAGTTACAATTACGATCCAAACTAATTTCAAATTAAAAGGAAGGAAGCATGCATACTTTTCTGCGATAGGTCAACATAATTGTGTAACGAGTTTAAAATCCCAATAATATAAATTACAAATACAAGATATTACACAAGTGAAGTACAACATGAACAATCTGATTTTAACGATAGGTATTTAAAATCCATATGAAATTCAAGAGGAGGACAGCATTTATAACAATCTTTTATGCTTCCAGCTCGTGATCCTCGCCGCCCTCGTGGCCGCCGCTAACGCCGGAGTCATCGCCGCCCCCGGCTACGCCTCCTACGGCGCGCCCGCCTACGCTCGTGCCGCGTACGCTGCCCCCCTCGGATACGCTCGCTCCGCATACGCTGCACCCGCCTACGCTTCATACGGCGCCCCCGCCTATGCTCGCTCCGCATACGCTGCTCCTGCATACGCTTCCTACGCCGCTCCTGCCCCCCTCGCCTACGCCGCCCCCGCTGTCCGTGCCATCGACACCGACTTCGACCCCAACCCAGCTTACTCCTACTCTTATGACATCCAAGACGCTCTTACCGGTGACGTCAAGAGCCAGCACGAGACCCGTCAAGGAGAAGTGGTCCAGGGAAGCTACTCTCTGATCGAGTCCGACGGCACCCGTCGTACCGTCGACTACACCGCTGATGACGTCAACGGATTCAACGCCGTCGTCCGCAAGGAGCCCCTCGTCCAGAAGGCCGTCATCGCCGCCCCCGCCTACGCTTCCTACGCCGCCCCCGCTGCTTACGCCTCCCCCCTCGGCTACGCTCGTTCCGCATACGCCGCCCCTCTGGGATACGCCGGACAGTCCAAGGTCGTCCTTGGTTAGATTTAGTACAAAACCAAAGCTTTTTCATGTATAATACCATTTCACTAAATACGTTTTCCATCTAAATTTATATTTATGTTCTTATTTAGTTCTATTGATACTTCCATTTGTTATCCTCAACGGCGAAAAGTTCCTTATTCCCAAATACTCAAGTATTGAAATTTGAAAATATGTACCATACCTTTCAACAATATAAAATACCTAAAAGCGTCAATTCATAATTTATTTATTTACTATTTATTTATTTATTTAATGTCTATCTTATTCAGTTATAAAAACTGATTTACAAAGGAGTACCTTAAATAAAACTAAGCTATGCAAACAATGAATAGTTATGAAATCATGAATAACAATAACAATAAAAACAAAACAAACTACTGAACTATATAAAAATATAATTGATAGCGCGGGGAAGTAGAGAGAAAAGATTGTATAATAAGAACTGAAAGTGGACTGTATATTTTGAAATGAACTTACCGAGAATGCAGTGAAGTGGAGAATAGTGTGATGCCGAAGTGCAGAGACTAGCCTAGTAGTTTGCTAGGTAAAGAAAAGAATAAAGAACCCAGGGTTGAAAGGAGAAGAAAGAAAGAGTAAGAAAAACGCCTCAAGAGAGGCTCGAACCACAAGCAGCAGCGGGTAGACAAAGTTGAGCTCGACGCTCGGAGTCCGCAAGTGGTTCGAAGGAGAGATGACACTCGTACGTGCCGTGCGAGAGATGAAACCAGAATGGGGACTGCACATTGCAGCTCAAACACGAAAACATGCATACGTCACAAGGGGAGGGGAAATCGAGATAAGAGCGAAGGGCGTAGAAGGACGTGACGTAAACAACCGGAAGAGACTTAAACCTATATATGAAATTACAAACTAGAGAGGTAGGCGCGAACATACCGCCCACCAAAAAATGAAAAAAATCATTTTTTCTAGAAAACGAGAATTCAAAACGAAACTGATATAACAAGTAAAATGAAAGAAGAAACGATACGAAAAGCTCCTTCGCACCTAGGTGGAGGGGAGCGTGACCAGTTTGTTGACTGGTCGAGTGTGAACCCCGGACGCCGTACGAACAGAGGCGACGCGGGAAACACCGTCACGACCGGGAAAGAGAGCTTCCACTCGGCCGATCGGCCAGGAAAGGGGGGAAGTAGATGCCGAGAGTGAGAATACGACATCTCCTACTTTGAGGTTAGGACTACCACGAACCCACTTGTTCCTTTGCATTAAAGTGTTGAGGTACTCCGAGCTCCAGCGGTTCCAAAACGATTGATGAATTTGCCGAACACGGTGCCAACGAGCAAGGGGTCTGACATTGACGTCAGGGTCAGAGAGGTGCTCGGGAGGAGCAAGCAAGGGAGCGCCTATCAGAAAGTGCCCGGGGCTGAGGTAGTCGACACCTTCGAGGGGGTCCGCGGAGGGGGCGCATAGAGGGCGGCTGTTGAGCACGGCTTCAATGCGTGCAAAGAGGGTGGCATATTCTTCATGTGTAAGGGAGCTGTCTCCAATGAGACGATACAATAAAGACTTCGCGGATTTTACCACCGCCTCCCAGAGGCCTCCGAAGTTAGGAGCGTAGGGAGGATTGAAGTGCCAGTGGACTTGGCGGACGGCGAGAGCACTGAAGAGGGGTTCTTCCGCGCGAGAGAGAAAGTCGTGCACTTCACGCAGATGTCTGGCTGCTCCCACGTAGTTCCGCCCGCAGTCGGAGTACACATGAGCAGGAAGGCCTCGCCGAGAAAGAAAACGATCGAAGCAGGCCAGGAAAGCTTCAGTGGATAGCTCAGATACCATCTCCAAGTGCACCGCTTTGGTAGCCATGCATACGAACACGCACAAGTAACCTTTGGTGAGTGGTGCGTTCCGACGCATGCTGGTTTTGACCATGAAGGGCCCGGCAAAGTCAGTCCCGACATGGGAGAAGACCCTGGAGCACTGCACGCGAGGGGCGGGAAGATCAGCCATCTGAGGTTGCAAGGGCTTTGCACGGAACTTGTGGCACGAGAGGCAACGATGGATGCGCTGTCGAAGCAAGCCACGCAGAGACACGATCCAATAAAGTTGTTGAATCAGCGCTTGAACAGTTCTAGGGCCGGAATGGAGAGAAATCTTGTGGTAGTGATCGCAAATGAGTACCGACAAGTGCGCCTCCTTAGGGAGAAGGAGGGGGTGACGAGCTTCTTCAGCAAGGGAAGAATGACGTAGTCTACCGCCCACCCTGAGAAACCCGGAGGGGTCGAGAAAGGGCTTGAGAGAAGCGAGCTTGGAGGACACTTGACGCTCTTGGCTCAACTGGCGAATTTCTGGGGCGTAAAAGTGATGTTGAGTGAGACGTAGAAAGAGATCCAGAGCGTCCTTGAGCTCGAGTGGAGTGACAGTACCACGGAGAGGGGAAGCATGTGAGCGTCTCGCGAGAAGGAGGCGAGCGAAGCGAAACGCCCAGGCGAACACACGCTGTGCTTTAAGAAGTGTGGAGTATTTCCGGAAGTTCTCTAGCAGAGGGTCCAAAGCGTCGACGTGCGCTACGAATGCGTGTACTGAAGGCTTCAGTTCGGGCAACTCCTCACAGGAGTCGAATGAGGGTGATGTCCGAGACCACAACTCTTGAACAGCATGCAGGAAGTTGGGACCAGAGAGCCACAGAGGGTGCTCAAGGAGCTGAGTCGGGGTCAAACCACGAGATGCGCAATCGGCAGGGTTTTCTGCGGACGATACGTGATGCCAGTCGACAGGAGAAGTGCTCTCAAGCACCTCGACGACGCGGTTGGCGACGAAGGTCTTGAGGCGATGAGGGGGAGTGGACAGCCAGGCAAGCACGATTCGTGAGTCGGTGAAGAGATGAACAGAGCTTGAGACGAGGGGGAGCAGCGAGGGCAAGGTGTCACGTAGCAAACGAGTGAGCAGGAGAGCAGCCGATAGTTCCAGTTTCGGAATAGTCAGGGGTTTAACTGGGGCGACCTTGCTTTTCGCGCGCACGAGACGAACTTCACAGGTGGAAGGGCTGGTCTGTGATTGCAGATACAGCACAGCTGCGTAGGCTTTCTCGGAGGCGTCGCAGAAGCCGACGACACGATGAGAGTGGCCAACACGAGGGAAGGCGCGAGGGACATGAAAGTTGGCAAGGGCGGGAACTTCAGCGACTGCCGAGAGCCAGTCGTGAGAGAGATGATCGGGAAGCGTATCATCCCACTGCACCTGGGACAGCCATAGTTGTTGGAGGAAGATCTTCATTGAGCAAACGAAGGGTGTGAGAAACCCCAGGGGATCGAAGATGCGTGCGATGTAGGACAATGCCGTACGTTTTGTGACAGTTCCTTGGAAAGGTACGGTGAGAAAAGAGAAATCATCCGAGTTGGAGCTCCACAGTAGGCCGAGGATCTTGATGCCTTCATCTTCGTTAGAGAACACGAGTGGAGTCTCGAGATGGTCTTCAGGTAGAGTGGCCAAAGCAATACGATTGTTGCTCGCCCACTTACGAAGCTCGAAGCCGCCGCGCGCAAGGAGAGCTTGCAACTGTTTCTGGAGGGCGATGGCTTCAGAGAGATTTTCAGCGCCAGACACGATGTCATCCATGTAGGTATGCGACGTGAGGGCATGTGCAGCCAGAGGGAACTGTTCTCCTTCGTCACGCACCAGTTGCTGCAAAACACGTTGGGCTTGGAAGGCAGAGGGGGTTAGCCCGTACGTGACTGTGTTGAGCTCGTATTCTAGGACGGGAGAACTGGGGGAAGGTCGCCAAAAAATGTGTTGGACGGCCCGATCCGAGGAGCTGACAAGGATCTGGCGATACATTTGACGGATGTCCGCACAGATGACGATAGAATGGGTTCGGAAAGAAGTGATTACACTGGATAGGTCACGTTGGAGTTTCGGTCCACTGAGTAGGAGTTGGTTCAGAGAGACGCCATCTTGGTCCGGTGAAGAGGCGTTAAAAACAACTCTCAGCTTGGTACTGGAGCTCGTGAGTTTGTGGACACAGTGGTGTGGAATGATATAGCTGGCAGGGGAAGAGACGTGCTGCATATGCTGGGCATGTTCATAGTCTTGCATGAACACTTGATAAGCAGCGTTGTGCTGAGGGTTGCGTCGCAAACGTCGCTCTAAACTCAGGTAGCTCTGGAGTGCGGCCTCACGGTTGCTTCCGAGTGAGGGACGCGACGGTTTGAAGGGAAGAGCTACTGAGTAGCGTCCACACGCGTCACGTGAGTGGGTGTCCTTGAAGTGACGTTCACACCATTGATCTTCAGGATCTTCTTCAGGGGGACGAGGAACTTCTTCTACCTCCCAGAATAAGCGCAAGTTGCGCTCGAGGCTAGAGGAACACACAAAGAGAGAGACAGGAGGGTCGGAAGGTGGTTCCTTGGACTGAGTTGGTCCCATGACAACCCAGCCAAACATGGTGTTGAAGGCCGTAGGGTTGTTGCCGCGGATCGTGTCACCTGACCTATTCAAGATTTCGGGGTAGAGATCGGCACCCAGCAGAAAGTCTACTCGGTCCGGGGAGCAGAAACGGTTGTCTGCAAGACACATTCCTTGGAAACGTTGGAAAACGTCACAGGATACTTCACTGGTCGGCAGGTGACTGGTTAAGTTCGGCAGAACCAGAGCTCGAACCATGAGTGTTTTGAGAGAGGAGAGGCGCGAGGTAATGGAGCACTGTACAGTGCCACGTGCTTGAGTAGCAGCAAGGCCTATCCCCGATAACTCGAAGTGTGTAGGTTCAACTTTCAGGCCCAGCTTCCTGACCAGCGACTGAGATATGGCAGAGACTTGCGAGCCGGGATCCAGCACTGCGCGAAAGGGTTGAAATTGTCCGTGAGAATCTTGAATGAGAGCGCGTGCGGTGCCTAACAGCACAGTAGGTTGGCTGCGCGTGGTGTCTCGGAGATGACAGGAGAGAACGCGATTCGAGGAACCGGCTTCTTGAGAGGATGAGCTGACGTCATGAGAGGGATTGACGTCACGATCTAAGGGAACACTGCCATATGAATTGTCCTGGTACGCGGAAGTACTCGTGGAGTGTAAAAAAGAGTGATGATGCTTACTTCCGCAGGTGGAGCAGGCGTTCTTTGAATTACACTGCGACTTCATGTGAGCGCCGAGACAATTGAAACAGCGTCGCAATTGGCGCAAGGTGTGATACTTGTCATCAATGGATTGCTTGCGGAATGTCTCACACTTATAAAGCGTGTGACAAGATTTACACACGGGGCAAGATGAATTGGCGTCGGAGCGCGAGGGTTCAGAGCGCTCACGTCCCGAGCCAGAAGAGGGGGTGGCTTCTTTAGTAGCGATAAATGAATTCAGTTTCTTCACAGGGGAAGAAACCTTGGTAGGACTGGCAATAGGTTTACCTACAGAGCATAATTCGAACGTGCGTGACTGTTCTTCGATAAATTCTATCACCGAACTGTAATTAGGAGTAGTGTGGGAAGACTGTTTGTTCTCGAATGCTTTACGAGTTGAACTGTCGAGCTTAGCCAAGGTCAACGAGAGTAACAAAAAATCACCTAGGTCGGGTAATTCTAATGCTTTCAATGCATCAATCGCGTTACGATGCACGCTGAGAAAACTTTGCAAGCTAGCATGTGACGCAGATTTCAGAGGTGTGAAGTCCAGCAGTTGCTGCACATACAAACTAGCCAGCAAACGTTTATTCTGATAACGGGATATCAGCGCCTGAAAGGCGAGAGGGTAGTTTTCATTGGAGATTTGAAAACCGGAAATAGTAGTCAGAGCAGCGCCTGACAACGAAGTTCTCAAGTAATGAAACGTTTGTATGTTGTCGAGTGAATCATTTCCGTCAATTAGGGATTTGAAAAGAGAATAAAATTCGGTCCATTGCGAAATATCTCCCGAGAAATTGGGAAGATCGATTGTGGGTAGATTAATATAATTCTTAGGAGAAGCTGTAGCCACATCCGCGGGTGTAGCGCTATTTTCACTTAATTTGACAGCAGCAAGAAAACGAGATTGTGCTGCGTACAAAACTGTCTCAAAACTTTCAAACACTTTGTCAACTTCGACGGGTTTAGCAGGAGCAGTAAGTTGTGAATTTATGGCCGCGATGGCTAATTGTATCTGCTGAAAACTCGAGTCAAATGTCGACAACTTCTCGAACCTAGGCTTATTTAAATGTAGGTTGTCAGGTGTTAAGTTAGCGAAGGCATTGTACGTACGTTGGACAGACGCAAAAATGACTTCGCGCTGAGCAACAAGCTTTTCTTGTTCAGAAACAAGATCATCCATAATGAACAGAGGGGAAAACACAAGAAATTATGAAGGAAAAAAACACGAGAGAAATCCGTCAACACAAGCAGTGTTATACGTAAACCCAGCTGAATGTAGTTGAGCTCACTGACCTTACTGTCACAACAACAAAGTGTATTGTTGAATACGTCACTTGTATGACGAGTTGCAGCGCGAGGGAAGAGAGTGACGTGTCCGCGCGGGACGACGCAACTGACGAGAGAAAAAATAAAGAAAATGATAAAGATAGCTTTGACTGATGGAATAACTGGCTGAAGATTCGGACGACGGAGGACCAAAAAATGATAGCGCGGGGAAGTAGAGAGAAAAGATTGTATAATAAGAACTGAAAGTGGACTGTATATTTTGAAATGAACTTACCGAGAATGCAGTGAAGTGGAGAATAGTGTGATGCCGAAGTGCAGAGACTAGCCTAGTAGTTTGCTAGGTAAAGAAAAGAATAAAGAACCCAGGGTTGAAAGGAGAAGAAAGAAAGAGTAAGAAAAACGCCTCAAGAGAGGCTCGAACCACAAGCAGCAGCGGGTAGACAAAGTTGAGCTCGACGCTCGGAGTCCGCAAGTGGTTCGAAGGAGAGATGACACTCGTACGTGCCGTGCGAGAGATGAAACCAGAATGGGGACTGCACATTGCAGCTCAAACACGAAAACATGCATACGTCACAAGGGGAGGGGAAATCGAGATAAGAGCGAAGGGCGTAGAAGGACGTGACGTAAACAACCGGAAGAGACTTAAACCTATATATGAAATTACAAACTAGAGAGGTAGGCGCGAACAATAATCAAGATCAAGAAAAAATAATTGAGAAATACTTTACGTCGGTTGTCATCCAAAAAAACGCACTGATTGATTTGAGATGAAGGAATTTCAAAGGCGTCATGGATCCTACTTAGGCATGATAAATAGTCGGTGGGTCATACTGAAAATCAACACTTAATATTTGAGCAAGTAAGAATAAAACGCATTACCCAAAACCAGCCGCCGGAATATTGTATGAATACATGAAACAATTAAAAAAAAAAAAAACATATTAGCAAATATTTAATTGCTCATGATAATGTTACGAGAGAAAGTTGCAGCGATATAGACTGCAGACATTGATAGGGATCAGATTATCGCGATAGTTACAAGATGAGCCGCAGGCGTGGAACAGCGCGCGGGCGGTTGCGTTTGACATGTGTGTAGAATATTTATCGAATGCTGCACAAGTAAAATACGTCAGCGTAGAAATAGAATATACACTACTTTGGATTTATTACCGCATAAGATGTTTGGGAATCGGCGGTATCAAAATTAATTGGAATTGATTTAATGAATTTATCTAATCCAGCCAAGTTTGTACATAATTATTAAAATTCAATTTACGTAGGACACAGATGATAATTGTATTGCACGCAAAGTTTCAACTGTTTTCATGGACTATTGTGTATATAGTGGTTCAGAAAGAAACTAAGAAATTTATAAATACTTAAATACTCAGCCGTTATATTAAGTGTATTGAATATTTCATTACGCCTGGATAGAATTCAACAGATAAAATGTACACACTCAAAAGTAGCTTTTTTTTTTAGAAATTACAAATAACACAGAGTACAGTTTGACACATATAAATCAAGTTTATTTTTTATTGTTAATGTTTTAACATGTAGTACAAGATTGATTAATTCAAATTATAATTAATCTGGTACACACATATTAACGCAACCTTTAAATTCGTAACAATCATGGCATGTATTATTATTCTCATGCTGTGATATGTAAAGTTGTTACTATAGTTTTGGCCCACATGGACAGTTGTTCGTTTAGATGTCACATTAACCACACAGCGGATTCTTCATGCGTGCAATGCTCAACTTTTATACTGAATTTGGTGTTTAACTCGACGCTAAAAACCGGAAATCTAAAATATATTATCGTACACGCATGCAGGATATAAACAAAATCATCTCGTTACTCCCGCGGATTCACGTGGAGTTGAATATTGATTAATTGATTTTCGTCTTCATTTATGGCAAACGCCATCCAACCATTTGGTATACATATAGATATTAGCATGACATTGATGATGATGGTGATATTTGGGGTCTTACGTCCAATATTTTTGCAACGAGGCTAATCGAAACGATGAGTGGATGATTATGAGGATGTAAAAACGTCACATGACATCCATGCCCAAGCCAGGGCTCGAACCTGATTAACCTCGGCCAACTGCGCCGGCCATCACATTGGCACAATATTCCCTAAAGATGAAACATCGAGAAGGTAAAACATGTATAAGCCCTCAGCCTCTCCTCAGCCTCACCTAGCCACCAATCACAGAGCCATCCGAATGGCAATGCTGTTCTGTGATTGGTGGTAAGGCGAGGCTGAGGAGAGGCTGAGTTGAGGAAGGCTTGAGTCTGGACTATGCATTCGGACCTAAGTAAACTAAGTTAAAGTTGAATAAGAAAATGTAGCATCGAGTAATATGATTCGGCTTATATCGCATGTGAGACCATATATTTGAGCAGAAGTTCAGTGGATTTCGCATCCCTCGAACTTGGAGGGAGTGGGGAAGCGTAATTTGAAGACAAAATTTCATTCAAATCATACCAGCACTTGAGTCCCCATAACAAAACGAAAACGAACGGAAAGCAAAGAAATAGTTTTCTAGGCACATAAACGTTTAAATTAGCAAATATACGAAGGAAGTGGCTCAAAAAGTAAACTATTTAAATTGAAAGAGTTTTGCAAAAAGAAACATCCGCCACCTTAAAAAGTCATGTATAGCACCAGTAATTTACTAGTACAATCTCAGGCACGTATTAGAGCAAGTGCTGGGGTTCGAATACCAGTAAAACAAGTGGCATGGCTATGATTGTAGTCAGAAAAAGGTAAATTCTTAGACCATTTAGGTGGAAAGCTAAAAGACTTTAGTCCAATAAAGCATGCGGAAATAATGTTAAAGTAACTTTATTTTTATAATAATGTTGTTTCCCAAAATGCATCGATTATTTTTAAAACATAAAAAAGGATGATTAAATCATTAAAAAATATTATGTAAAAATAGATGGACATTCCTGCAGGAGGCTCTGCCACCTACACTTGTATTAGAAAAAAAAAAAAACAAAGAACAATTATCTTCCAAGGATTGTTCTTAACAGAATTATAACAATAATAATTGAAGGAAGTGCATAGGAAGGATATCTGAAAGTAAATGGCAGAGAACAAATGTATTGAAAGTACAATAAGCTATGCACTGTAAATACATTGGCATCCTGGGTAAGTACAAAAAGTAAGACGGTGTAAGAAGAGTTTGTTTTTATTTAAAGATGTTCATAAATAAGATTGAATAATTTAGAAGAAACAGAAGGGTTTTGTACTAAATCTAACCAAGGACGACCTTGGACTGTGCGGCGTATCCCAGAGGGGCGGCGTATGCGGAACGAGCGTAGCCGAGGGGGGCGGCGTAAGCAGCGGGGGCGGCGTAGGAAGCGTAGGCGGGGGCGGCGACGACGGCCTTCTGGACGAGGGGCTCCTTGCGGACGACGGCGTTGAATCCGTTGATGGGGTCAGCGGTGTAGTCGACGGTACGACGGGTTCCGTCGGACTCGATCAGAGAGTAGCTGCCCTCGACAACATCTCCTTGACGGCTCTCGTGTTGGTTCTTGACGTCACCGGTAAGAGCGTCTTGGATGTCATAAGAGTAGGAGTAAGAAGGGTTGGGGTCGAAGTCGGTGTCGATGGCCTTGACGGCGGGGGCGGCGTAGGCGAGGGGGGCGGCGTACGCGGCACGAGCGTAGGCGGGGGCACCGTAGGAGGCGTACCCGGGGGCGGCGATGACTCCGGCGTTAGCGGCGGCCACGAGGGCGGCGAGGATCACGAACTGGTGAGAAAAAACAACTTTTAAAACTTCTGCCAACTTTACTAAAGCGAACATTCTATAAAACTGGAAAACTATTTTTGATTGTAAACTGTAAATCCAAAGAAAAACATTGCAAAGAAGATTTTTTATCTTAATCGTTTTTATTTCTGTATCGTTTATGTCCGTCCAAATAGTTTCGAATATTCGTGCTACGTTCTTGATTCTGACTATCAAGTAAAAATTGGACACATTGAAGTATTTATTACGGTTAACAAATCCGTTGAATGAAGTTTACGGTTTAAGAATATTATCCACATTAGCGTAGTTGCATGGACATGGTAAGTATTTATAAACAAAGATATACATTTGAACAGCCAAAATGTACAAAATGCATTACGCAATAAGGGGGAATTTGTCATTGTTTGTTACATCTCTTTAAAGAAAGCATCGTTTCACAGCGATTATTGCCTTGATGCTCAATGACAATTTGATTAAAAATTATAATAATGTTTTCACATACAAAGAAAAGTTTTACTTTACATACACTTTTAAAGCAATTATTAAGCTATATTTATTATGGTTTACATGCCCAATGTTCGACTTGAATATCTTGATCACGATTTTACTCTAATAATTAAATACGATTTTATTTATTGATGGTAGGTTGATTTTGTTGATGTTATAATTAAAACAGTGTAAAGTGATGAAATTACCAAATTCAGTTGCATTATTAAATTACATATTATATACCAAGCCAATATGCTTAACACTAGTATTCACTTAAATCCAAGAAAACACAGTACACACTTATCCAATGAAACTTACCTTGAATGCCATTGTGTGTTCAGAAGTCTAGGAATAAACTGATACTTTTCAAACATTCGGCAGAGCTTATATAGTAGCAGCAATTTCTTCATAATTCACAATAGCACGTGGTGGGCTAGTGCGACACGCCCGGGCACATAGCGTGGTGTTCGTACGACATTAAATGTGAATCAACAGGTTTTTTTTGCGTCAAGTGTTAAATAAAATACCTTGGGCATTAATTTGAGTCCAATTACCCTTGACCCAACATAGCACACCATCGAAATCGAGAAGCATTCATACTTAACTTCGTGCTTCTGGGCTTTGATACGAATATACGACAGTGATACTAATAATGATGCAATTATTCTTATCGTTTAGTTACGTCGTTCGACAGGCAGAGCTACCATGGACGAATTCTATACGCTGGCCCCAGAGGGTAACTAAGAAAAATAAGTACAGATTTAAAACAATAAGACAGTACATACATTTTGAAAGTAAGAAGAATGAAAACACGATATTCTACATCCTAATTGATTGATAGATTGATTGATTGATTACGTCGTTATTAATGGCGGGATCAATGCCCAAGAGGCATTTTCTGCCATCCAACCATATAATACATTATCAAAGAAACATTATTGTAATAGCATCAAGAAGTACAGGAGGGGTATGCGTTAATTTGTATCAGAATTGTTGATGTACCATATTGAGTAACTTAAATGTAAATTAAATATAGTTGTCTGTATTAATCTGGGGATTCCCGATGTCTGTAGGAATGGCATTCCATTTACTAATAGTCTTTATAATGAACGATTTGTTAAAAAGGACAGTTATATGCATGGTAATGTAATGGTGTTAATGTAAAGGACAGTTTTATATATCGGTGCAATGTAATGTAATGTGTGGTAATGTATTGGTGGTAATGTAAAGGACAGTTTTATGTATCGATGCAATGTAATGTTATGTATGGTAATGTAATGGTGTTAATGTAAAGGACAGTTTTATGTATCGATGCAATGTAATGTAATGTATGGTAATGTAATGGTGGTAATGTAAAGGACAGTTATATATATCGGTGCAATGTAATGTAATGTGTGGTAATGTATTGGTGGTAATGTAAAGGACAGTTTTATGTATCGATGCAATGTAATGTTATGTATGGTAATGTAATGGTGTTAATGTAAAGGATAGTTTTATGTATCGATGCAATGTATTGTAATGTATGGTAATGTATTGGTGGTAATGTAAAGGACAGTTATGTATCAGTGCAATTTAATGTAATGTATGGTAATGTAATGGTGGTTTTGTGGTGTTCTAACCATACAATGACTACTAGCATGAATAAGACAAATCGAACACAACCGTACATGTGTACCCATCATCTACAGTTTGGCTTGGAGAAAATATGAGCAATGCCTAATTAAATGTATAAAAACTATAAAATAATAATAATAATTTTTTATAGTAATAAACGTTTGATAGGAAAGGCTTCAAGGTTACAATACACAAAACTCATTAAAATAAGAAATTAGTAAAACATAGAAAATGTTTAGTTTTCAATCGTCAACGACAGCTCAATTCTAGAATACATTTTTTCATCGTTGGCTGAACCATAATGTTGATACAAAAATATTAGGAAAAAACATTACAGCACGTCATATTTCCTGTAGATTTAGAAAGCAAACAACAATTTTTACTTCAGAGCGTAAAGGGCTGATTAGGAGGGGGGGGGGGGGGGGGGATTGGCATAGAACGTCTTATAAATAAATACGTAGTGCATTTGAGTGATATGCGTAGGCAATTACTATTATAAACCGTGACTACTTACATCTTTCAGTGTATGCACAGGCAGGCACAGTGTGTATCACTGGCATGTGTATATTCAAAAGTTTTGTATTTTTACTGTGGTGCAGAACAGTAGTTCGACAGCAACTAAGTCATTTGTCTTAAGAAGCCAACCGGTCTGGAATATATATATAGTCCAAAAACAGTTAACAATCAAATTCGCCATTATTTTATCATTACATCATATTTTTTATCCTTGCATTGAAATAACGTTTTGCATTATTTCTTCGTTCCCTACATTCGTTCTTTTGAATTCTTGAATTTTTAAATTGAACTAGGCGTTTAAATAAAATTAATACATATTTTGTAACAGTAGTGTATATTTCGCCCACACCATAGAACTGATTTCAAACCTTGAACTGTATACCATTTATAGCTTTGGGGGTATTTGTTTAACTTTAATGTCTAACTCATTCAGTTCTATTTCAGTATATTTACAAAAACTCATTTACATATATATCGGTATCAGAAAGAAACGAAACAATAATTTAATAATTAAGTGAGAAAAGGACAGTTCATACCAATATTCTCAGAAAAATGGAAATAGAAAAGAGCAGTTAAAGCAGGAAAAACGAATTTGAAGAGATGAAGAGCAAGAAACGAAGAAGGAACAGAAAAGTAAAATAAGCGAAAAGAGAGAAAATAAGAAAAAAAGGAAAAATGAAAGAAAAACAAGTGATTTTTTAAACGATCATGGGATTGTAAAAGATCCTAATTACAACCATTTGCAAACATTGTTGTACTAATGAACCCAACAGTACAGCAGACAAACGATGTCATTTATAAATAACTTCATAAGTAAATGTGCAACAAATAATTACCTCTATAGTATAAGTGCACCATTAAACGCATCATCGACGTTCTTAAAACGTCGATGATGCGTTTAAATGTCATTTATAAATAACGCATTGTTTGCATTCACATACAAAACCTTTGAGAGCATTATTCCCATATTGTGTAATGCATTGTCTCTTAACACACTACACATGAACAATTTACAGAACTATCCAAATTGTCAACTATTTATTTATTAAAGTAATCGCATAAATTAAAAAAATCACATGTGAGCACGCACCAAAATGCATAATTTTCCAGCCACAACAAAATCATTTTACGTTATGTGATTTTCTGATTTACATATCGATGTCATAAAATATACCTCGCTGAGGGTCGAAACTAGTTAATTAGAAGTTTGGGAATAGATCTTAGCGAGTAAAACAAGATTGCGGATACCATACTTATGTCTTGTTGGTAAGTATACGGCAGATTAGGTTTAAGCGTTGGAAAACAATGGGAAGTGTAAGTTCTATCGCTCTTTCTCACGTACGTTTAGAGGACTCGTACTAGGTAGTAGAGGGAAGTACATTTATGGTAAGCAAGAGATTAGGGCAACAAATGTATCCAAAGCGCTAAAAGCAATCAGCTATCAACTTGAGATACATTTGCGCCCTAAGTTATAAAAAAAATACAACAGTGTAAGAAGAGTTTGTTTTTATTTAAAGATGTTCATAAATAAGATTTAATAATTTAGAAGAAACAGAAGGGTTTTGTACTAAATCTAACCAACGACGACCTTGGAGTGTCCGGCGTATCCCAGAGGGGCGGCGTATGCGGAACGAGCGTAGCCGAGGGGGGCGGCGTAAGCAGCGGGGGCGGCGTAGGAAGCGTAGGCGGGGGCGGCGGCGACAACCTTCTGGACGATGGGCTCCTTGCGGACGACGGCGTTGAATCCGTTGATGGGGTCAGCGGTGTAGTCGACGGTACGACGGGTGCCGTCGGACTCGATCAGAGAGTAGCTTCCCTGGACAACATCTCCTTGACGGCTCTCGTGTTGGTTCTTGACGTCACCGGTAAGAGCGTCTTGGATGTCATAAGAGTAGGAGTAAGAAGGGTTGGGGTCGAAGTCGGTGTCGATGGCACGGACGGCGGGGGCGGCGTAGGCCAGGGGGGCGGCGTACGCAGCGGGGGCGGCGTATGAAGCGTAGCCGGGGGCGGCGATGACTCCAGCCTTAGCGACGGCCACGAAGGCAGCGAGGATCACGAACTGGAAAGTAAAAACCAATTAACACTTCTGCTCAGATAACAACAATCAAACCTAAATAAAAAAATTATACTGTGCAAAAGTACATGATTTTTTTCACTAACAAGCTTTTATAGTTTTTATTTTTATTTGATTGAAAATTTTTCTACGCAATGAATTGGATATCCTTACTGCCATTTATATATTGTTCTTGTGTATTTTAACTTGGCAGCCATAACTGAAGGCGAAGGTAAATAATAATTAATCGAGCTGTTTCTTCCTGTGGAGTCCATGTTACTAATGCATAGTGCAAAAGCATTGCATGTGAACGCAAGGCTTCAGTGATTGTCAATCACCTTAAGCATGCGGGTGGAAACGTTTATCAACTGTAGCAGCACACAGTAATTTCGACCGTATAAACTATTTTTACGAGTATCTAAAACTTAAATTTGGTGTGCATTTCTAAATATGTTTGTCATCTTCATCTATACGCCCCAGTGGCATCAGCATGGGCAGTTAGTAAGCTACTAAACAAATCATCATAAAATGACTAATGTAGTACAAGAAGCAAGAGTAATTTTTTACTGATATATCATACTTGATTATAATTTTTGATTACTTTCGTTTAACCTTATCACGATTGTGTTTTGAAATATCCCAAAATAAAAACTAGAAACAAATAAAAAAATAATGTCGCCAATGATAAATTTACGGTTTTTATAAGTTTTTAGTTGACTTAAATCAAAACAATACCGCCCTTCAAACACTACATCAGTTAAGATAAAGAAACTATTGATTTTATTTAAAATTGACAAAAAAAAAACAGAGTAAATGAAACTTACCTTGAATGCCATTGTATGTTCAGAAGTCTACGAAAGGTACTGATGCTTTTCAAATATTCGGCAGAGCTTATATAGTAGCAAACATTTCTTCATCGTAGACAATAACACGTTGGACACGCCCGGTCACCTAGCGTGGTGGCCGCATGCAAGCAGCACGGGAGCGATTCAACAGGTTTTTTTTACGTCGAGGGTTAGACAAAATACCTTGGGCATTCATTTTTAGCCAATTACCCTTGACCCAACCTCAGCATACCATTAAGATCGAGTAGCATTCATACTTCAATTCATTCGTGCTTATATGTTGTACGATACGCATACACATCACACACACAATTAATGATAATAATTATATAATTAAAGTAACAATGTTAACACCCAGTTTTAATTACGCTTTACCAGTTTTGTTTTGCATGTGGCCTTCTCAGACATGAGGTTAGAGGTGTGAAATTTTCCTGACCCTTAACAAAAGTGTGCATTATTTATATGTAAGTAGGATGTTAAGATCTTTGTTGAGATTACTTCTGTATATGTTAAATAGTTAAAAATGTAAATATTTTATTTGTTGTGTTAAATAATTACTTCTTCAAGAACAGATAAATGCTATGTATTTCATTCTTCTATTTTCACAACGTTGTATATATGGAGTTCTGTAAGTGATAAAAGATGGACACATTTGAATATGGACTGTTTTCTCGAGTGACTTTGATGAGCGAAAGCGTAAGATATGAACTGTGCGCTTCTTATACAGTCATATTTTAACGTTATGTATTTCTCTACAAATAGAGGTATGAGGTTTATTGAAACGGATTTACTCGGTATTCATAGCTTTTATAAATCGATACCATGATATTGATTCTACGACTCGTTAGGTGCTTGTTCCTCAGAAAGTGCATTTACTGGTCCTCATTCCTATACATCACGGTAGAAGTGGCTTTTTTAATTGAAAGTTTTCTATGACAGTGTTTGATTTAGATGGATTTCCAGGCAAGAAAATAATGATAGAACACAAATTAACGTAAAACTTCAGACATCCGTGTCGTGGAAGATAATAATGTATAATGTAATAATATAATAATGTAAATAATGTAATAATAAGAAAATAATGTAAGAACATAAAATAACGTAAAACATCAGACATCCGTGTCGTGGAAGAATAATGTATAACGTAATAATAATGTAAATAATGTAATAATAAGAAAATAATGTAAGAACATAAAATAACATAAAACTTCAGACATCCGTGTCGTGGAAGAATAATGTATAATGTAATAATAATGTTTAATACTGTAATAATTAGGAAATAATGTAAGAACATAAAATAACGTAACACTTTAGACATCAGTGTCGAGGAAGAAAAAAATGTATAATAATTTAATAATAATGTAAATAATGTAATAATAAGAAAATAACGTAACACTTATCCATGAGTGACGAGGAAAAAATAATGTATAATAATGTAATAATGATGTAAATAATGTGATAATAATAATAAAATAATGTAAGAACATAAAATAACTTAACACTTCAGACATCCGAGAGTGACGGGGGGGGGGGGGGGGGGGGTTGATTGATTCCATCATAACGCCATTTATACTTCGCGTGTTGACGTGTATGTCCGTACCACCCTCAACCCCAAATCAGTACGATATATTTTACGACTGTGATCTAAATTTGGGAAACACGATTGCATGATTTAATAATAATAACAATACATACGTATTTATTGTCTACCGTTATAGTCACGAGTTGATTTTCAGTTGGGTCGACATTTTACCATATATTTTATTTATGTACTTCGAAGTAGATGAGTTATTATAGAACCATTTCTAAAACCCAAATAATAATGATTTTACTTCGGAACTACTTTTCTTCATAATTGTTTGGGGATCGGATAAGAGAGAGAGAACAAATGCTCAGTGAGTAGAGATATGTATTTCTTTTGGTTTGTATTTGGTTAGGTTGTTGTATATTGTTTAGTTTTGGTATAACGTACTTTCTTTGAAACCCTTGCCTTACTTATGTGAGGTAAGTCTGGCTGTTAAAACGGTGCCCACTATAAGATATAAGGTCATTACGATCAGTTAGGTGGCTCATTTTGAGATACGGCAATTAGAGACAACTCATAATGGACTGTTTACCCTTTTTGTACCTAACCTTCTCTTTATCTGAATAATAATTGTCTCTCCTCTAAAATATTCAAACATTGACACAGTTGACAACAACGCAAGTTTGAAACATTATGCCAATTAGAGGACCAGGACCAGAACAAGGATAAGTTATAATTGAGAAGATTATTTAACATTATTTCCTGTATACAGGGTTCCATTATTTACGAACCAAAGTCTAGTGCTGCTTTATATTTGCTAAAAATAGACACTTTTAATATTCCTGCTATGTTTGTGCAATAACAACAGGAAATGGAATCAAAGAAACATAGTTTGGTGAACTCGTTACTATTCTTCATTTCCCTGCTGATCACTCTTAAGAATGTTACAGTCTGAGAACTATTTAATTTTGTTTCAATAAGTATCCCGAAAATTGAGTTTGAGAAAGAAACAGGGAAAAAGAAAAGAAAGAAGGGAAGACCAAGACTGAAGTGGGAAGAAGTGATAGAAATGGACGTGGAAAGAAGAAACGCAACTTGGGAAGAGGTCAATCAGGAACGATGGCGGGAAGATAGAAAAGTATGGACAAAATTTGTAGAAAGAGCAGGAGAAGAAGAAAGTGAAGAGGAGGAGCCAGAGGAAGTTAACATGAGGGAAGCGTCAGGCATGGCCAGCCGGCTTCGTTGTACCTAGGGGGCAGAATATGATGGGATGAAGTTCCTATCCCCTACCCGACTTCATTGTTGGACACAGGGAGCAGATGTATAAAACAAAAGTAACAAAATGAAAAATTATATTCACTGCGTATCAAATCAGCTAGTATAACACATTATCAGTGGACGATATTATAAAACTGTTAGGCGCCTCGGTGCTATTACTTGGTATTCACGTTGGTACTGAGTCACTAAATTGTTGTTCCTTAACAACCAATGCTACCAAAGTGCGTTTACTAAGTAACAAGTGAAGACGAGGTGAATTACTGCAAAAAGTTAACGTTGAAATATAAATAAGAAACAAATTCCTAGTTTTATACACGTTCAGTAAGTAAATAAAACATCCTCTAATCGGAAATCGAATCAGAGACGATCATACAGGCTAACAATAGTTTTGACACACTCCTCTCTTTTAAAGGTACTGTAAGATACCTTAAGGAATTACATGATGATAGGGAATGTATTTGGGAGTCAATTTTACAATCAAACATGTGTGTAACATGTACCACACAAAAACTAGCACCACCTCCAGTAACAAACAATAACACTGTATAAGAGAAAGATTTTTTATTTCATGAAGTTTACATAAATAAAATTGTATAATTTATTAGAAGAGGAAAAGGTTTGGTTTTGTACTGAATCTAACCAAGAAGGACCTTGGAGTGTCCGGCGTATCCCAGAGGGGCGGCGTATGCGGAACGAGCGTAGCCGAGGGGGGCGGCGTAAGCAGCGGGGGCGGCGTAGGAAGCGTAGGCGGGAGCGGCGGCGACAACCTTCTGGACGATGGGCTCCTTGCGGACGACAGCGTTGAATCCGTTGACGTCATCAGCGGTGTAGTCGACGGTACGACGGGTGCCGTCGGACTCGATCAGGGAGTAGCTGCCCTCGACGACCTCACCGTTACGGGTCTCGTGCTGGCTCTTGACGTCACCGGTAAGAGCGTCCTGGATGTCATAAGAGTAGGAGTAAGAAGGGTTGGGGTCGAAGTCGGTGTCGATGGCTTGAACAGCGGGGGCGGCGTAGGCGAGGGGAGCGGGGGCGGCGTAGGAAGCGTATGCGGGAGCAGCGTATGCGGCACGAGCGTAGGCGGGAGCGCCGTATGAAGCGTAGGCGGGGGCGGCGTACGCGGAGCGGGCGTATCCCAGGGGGGCGGCGACGACGGGGGCTCCGAGGAGTCCGGCCTTAGCGACGGCCACGAGGGCGGCGAGGATCACAAACTGAAAAATAAACCCTTTCATTAATATTTTGTGGAGCCTTACATAACATATTCTATTGAAATAAATTTTGGAAAACCTATATGTAAAGAGACAAAGGGAAATATATTTGACGTGTTAACAGAATGATAATAATAACTCTAAATGAATTAAATTATCTTATAAATGTTTGTACATATGCGACAAACATTAAATTGCCGCCTGAGTGGTGTATATTTTTTTCTCTTTTATAGAAATAAACTAACCTTTATCAGTGTTTGTACTAAGTACTGGTACTGTCAATACAACAAAATTGCACAAGCTGTGACTAACGCAATGAACAGGTAACTATTTACTAATAGGAAGTTGGTGTGGAGTTTAAATGCTATCCTCGTAATTAAGTAGGCACTGCCTACTCTTGTCAAGCAGTAAGGCATGCCCAGTCATACTGTTAAGAACATTTACTACTTTACTTCACTTTAGTGAATTTGATTCAATTGCAAATTTGCAGATGTATTAATATTTTTTTCTTTTCACGGTAAGTTTGGGGGTTTAAGTTTAGATTTCAGTAAATAAAATAAGTTATACATTAATATATTAAATAATTAAATGAAAAGTTTTATAAAATAATTATATTTGTCAATGTCAATTTTAGTTACATTTATTTTCTTTAGTACAAAAATGAGAATGATGGTCACCCTTTAACAAAGCTCGAACGAAATAATTCAACAACTTAATTGATCCAAGGAACGAAATTCAGGGAGTTACTATAAAATAAAACCAAGTGTACTCATTTCAACGCAAAAGAAGTGATTTATCCATTGCAGTGCAACTTACCTTGAATGCCATTGTATGTTCAGAAGTCTAAGAAGGAACTGATACTTTTCAAATATTTGCCCGAGCTTATATACTAGGAACCATTTCTTCACTCTTCAGAATAACACGTGGTAGGCCAGTGCGACACGCCCGGGCCATAGCGTGGTATCCGCACAGTGTAACATGTGAATCAACAGGTTTACAACTCGAGGGTTAGACGAAATACCTTGGACGTTAGTTTTAGTCCAATTACCCTTGACCCGACCTCAGCAGTCAGCACACCCTGGAGGTCAACTGATAGTTTTAATTATGGTCACTGAGATTTAGTGATTATATACATCATTATAATTCCTAACGTGCGGCCTTCCTGATTCTCTATCATTCCAGCAGCGAATATCGACATTAGTGAGATAAAATAATGGTATCGGTACTTATACATTATTAAGATTTTCTCAGAAAGTGGAAACTGTGGACAATAATTATTTTTACTTCAAACGATAGTTAAGTCCCTACAATACAGTCTGTACCAAACAACTAATAAAATATTAAAAATTATTGTAATAATTAATATTGCATCTTATCATTTGTATATGTCACTTTAAGCGCAAATATTATTGTTAATCTTAGCTTAAAGTTTGAATAGCGGACGGTTTGTCGGATAATGGTATTTATTATGTTGTTCGCAATCTTCGTTTCAAAAAATGAGTCTGAGGAAATTTATTTTGACATTTTTTTTGTTGCTAAAAGCCCTCTCCAAAATACGAACGACTTAGTTAGAATCTGGTAATGTTTCATCATTTTAATGCCCATTTAATTTACGCATTGACAGTGAAAAAAATATTAGAAAGGAACAATTGCAGTCTGGCGTTCATAATTTTAAACTTGTGCAGTTTTCTTGACTCAAATTAGATGAAATTTGCATCATAACTTTCTCATTCCAGAGCTGTGGGTCGGGTGTGGGAGGGTGGGAGGGGGAGGGGAAGGGGGGGCAGAATGCAGTCGCATGACCCATGTTAGTGTTATGCGCAAGGACATTGCTAAATACTGAACATACGCTTGACGGCACATATATCTCAGACTGCGACCTTGAAGCAATATATTCCGAATAACATACTGACATTATTTGGAGCTAGGGTTGTTCATAATCAACTATAATAATTGGAAATTGTTTTCGTTTACAATATGTTACAATATAATAGTATTCCTTTGTAAATAAGTTTTATAACTGACCTTATAAGGCATGTCGGTCTACAAGAGGAGCACAATAGGAGCTTAAATACAAACAATTGTGAACTTCGGTTATAAAACATAATATCGCTGTTTAGTTCGTAGACAATTGGGATGTCATCTGTGTTAATCGTAAGCATTGGTTTTTCGAAAAAGACTTTTTCGTTGATCTAACCAACGACGACCTTGGAGTGACCGGCGTATCCCAGAGGGGCGGCGTATGCGGAACGAGCAGAGCCGAGGGGGGCGGCGTAGATGGCCTTCTGGTGAACGATGGACTCCTTGTGGACGACGGCGTGAAATCCGCTAGGAATTTTTTATTTGTTTACATACATATTGTAAAGAGTGCTACACGGCTATTAGAATTGTATTAGTTGAGTTTTGTAAATGAATTATTACATCTTTATGTGAATATAATAAGATAATGGATTTGTGTCTATCTCTTTTAAATAACTCATGCCTCTATATTCGAAGATTGAAACTATTCGAATTGGGAAATATCTCCCATGAAATACTGTTTTTTAGTAAACACAAAATTGAAATATCCTAGCTAGATATGATTTCGTATAACCAAAAAGAAAAGAGTAATAAAAAGAAAAACCCTACTCTACTATGTTATAAATGCGTTACATGTATTTTCACGACTTCGTTATTTCTTACCAAACCACATAAATGTTTTCAGAGTTAAGTGAATTAAAAAAATAATCGACGTTTCCGTAAAAATCAGCATTTCCGGTCGACTTCACTTGAGTATGTATACAGCTGGTAGCTCTTCAATAAAAATATTATTATAGCCAAACCATAGCATGCTATAGCCAGAAAATACATTATTTAGATTTTCAATGTAATCGTTTTTAAATTAATTGGTGAACTAGGATATACCATGCCACCCACATAAAGACTAAAAATATGTGCATTATGTCTAGTGAGTTACATTGGTCACTTTAAACCCATTTTGAGCCTTAGATCACTTTCTACAGTAAATGAATACATATCCCTTTTACATTCGTGGCCGGAACGGTATAAGAAATAAGAATCATACGTGTTCGCATGTCAGATTATTTCGTCACATCTAGATAACTTAATTTACGTTTCTGTATCAATTCGCATTCCGTCCTTAACAATTCACTTGTTGAGGATGTAGCCCAGTGTGGCTCATACAGATGGTTTTAGTTAGGTTTAAGTATGTACCCCCGTCATGGCAAATAGCCTGAGAAGTGTTGACTTGTAATCCTATATATGTTATATTATATTATGAAATTATCTAAATAGTGGCTTTAGGCATCTGTGTAAAAATTAACATACCTAGCCAGAAAAAAACCATTCTGATCAATGTTAAAATATTTAACGATTGCAACAAATATAAATAGCTAATGATAAAAATACGTAGTATACATTTTTAATAACAATACAATCTGTTGAGGAAGAGAAATACAAATACAAACAATAGATGCTTGCGAGCATTAGAATTGTATGTGAACACATAGCATATTGTAGAGATAGATACCAAGATGCAGGGTGGGATATGTAGGCACTACGTCGCTACCCACAGAGTTTAAAGGACGATGGATTAAGGACGAATCTTTGGTCATCAAAGTAGAGTACCGAGCAGAGCACAAATGAATAAAAGTAGAGTCAGCAATCTGAGAATACTACAATGACAAGTGTAACTCCGCTCATGTACAAAAATGAAAAACATGTATAAGAGAAAGAGTTTTTATTTAATGAAATTCATATAAATAAAGTTGTATAATTTATTAGAAGAGGAAAAGGAAGGGTCTTGTACTAAATCTAACCAACGACGACCTTGGAGTGTCCGGCGTATCCCAGAGGGGCGGC
Source organism: Isoperla grammatica (assembly GCA_945910005.1). Taxonomy (NCBI): domain Eukaryota; kingdom Metazoa; phylum Arthropoda; class Insecta; order Plecoptera; family Perlodidae; genus Isoperla; species Isoperla grammatica. Next base: position 17,198,179 of record OX246741.1, on the reverse strand, counting down.
GTATGCGGAACGAGCGTAGCCGAGGGGGGCGGCGTAAGCAGCGGGGGCGGCGTAGGAAGCGTAGGCGGGGGCGGCGGCGACGATGGCCTTCTGGTGAACGATGGGTTCCTTGTGGACGACGGCGTTGAATCCGTTGATGGGGTCAGCGGTGTAGTCGACGGTACGACGGGTTCCGTCGGACTCGATCAGAGAGTAGCTTCCCTGGACAACATCTCCTTGACGGCTCTCGTGTTGGTTCTTGACGTCACCGGTAAGAGCGTCTTGGATGTCATAAGAGTAAGAGTAAGAAGGGTTGGGGTCGAAGTCGGTGTCGACGGCGTGGACGACGGCCTTAGCGACGGGGGCGGCGTAGGCGAGGGGAGCAGCGTGGGCGTATGCGGGGGCAGCATAGGCGAGGGGAGCGGGGGCGGCGTATGAAGCGTAGGCGGGGGCGGCGTACGCGGAGCGGGCGTATCCCAGGGGGGCTCCGGGGGCGGCGACGACGGGGGCTCCGAGGAGTCCGGCGTTAGCGACGGCCACGAAGGCGGCGAGGATCACAAACTGGAAAATAAGTAATATCGTTAGTACTTTTGCTAAGTATCCAAAAGGTATTTCAGATGGCGCATGTCAATGTTCCAAAACTATGATCCCAATCATAACAATATTAGCTGGTATTTTGAAGAGTTGCGTTTTAAAATATTGCTACTCATATTTTATAAAAGCAACATTTTTCAAAACAGAAAATAACTAGCGAACTACCAGGTTCAGTGTCGGATTATCGGAAAAATTTGAAAACTGAAAAAAATCCGTAAATTAGAAAAGGTGAATCTAGAAAAAACAATATTTAAACACCATTTTGAAAATACGTTTGTAGTAATGTGAACAAAAGTAATGGAGAAATCGTATTTTACTGACCAGTATTGACCGTACAATACGAGAATTTTTTATAGAATTTGTTTAAAACTTCCGTCCAGTGTAATGTTTCTAGTCAAAAGAAGAAGAAACTGCAAAGCGTGTTGAGTTGAGTAAAAATTAAACTGCTTACTAAACATTTGTTAATTTACCTACTTCTACACATGATAGTATGAATTATCGTCATGCGTATGCATACATTATTAGGAAGTTCAAACGCTTTGACTTTTCTGTACCAAAATTGTGAATGTTTTAAATCATTTTTAACTATTGGAAATTAAATCATTTAGTTCGTATGTTTTTTTATAATATACACATTTTTACTAGTCAAACAATTTTATGTTAAGAAAACTAGAATATAGGAAATTTATGTTTCCACTTGATTCTTTGCGAAATATTCTACCGTTGTAAAAATGAAATACAACTTGATATTTGAATATTTTATCATTTTCTATTAGATCACATTTTTAGCAATATAAGAAAAGAATGAAAATGTATGTTACTATTCCAGCGTCGAATAAAAAAAAAATACAACAAATTTCGTGTATTAAATCACCTTCAAAAACGAAAACCCCCCAAACACATCGCAGTGTAACTTACCTTGAATGCCATTGTATGTTCAGAAGTCTAAGAAGGTACTGATACATTTCAAATATTCGGCAGAGCTTATATAGTAGCAGAAATTTCTTCACCGCGGTCGGCTAGCACGTGGTTAGCAAGCAGGTGCGACACGCCCGGACAAATAGCGTGGTAGCTGCTACAGGTTGCACATCGAGGGTTAGACGTAATACCTTGGACAGTAATTTCGGTCCAATTACCCTTGACCTAACCTCACCACATCGTCCAGTCGAGATAGATCGAACGACATTGGTAGGCTAATTCACGCTTAGGTAACAATGCGTGTTGCGATCTCAAGGTCATTGGACGATCAAGGCGTGAAGACTTTGCGTCCCGCAAAGGTTTTCGGTATTAATTTACATATATGCGGTAGAAAGATCTTCTATTGAGATATGATAAAATTATATGTTTTCACTTTTCGGCTTGCATAACAATATAACACATATTTTAAAACAGAAAAACGTTATATCGGTCAAGTTGAAGAAATTACTGCTTGTTGTACGAAAAATGTAACATTTCTTCTTATACTATTTAAAATCAGGATTTTGTAGGGTTCTAGATTGGCTGTTCACTGGTCGGGATTATTTTCATCACACATCCCAATTACAAGATTGTACCCAATATATTACATTCATGTACGTTTCCTCCATAATGTCTTTGAAACATAAGACTCTGACACACAATGTGGGGTGACCGCTCACTCCTCCAGGAGGGGAAGGGGGGGGGGGGGACCAATAACTCTGAGGTTGACGCCAAGTTAATCTATTATTACCCATCATCAACTGTTGTGTAACCGCGTCATTTGGTTGTGGACTCCCTCTTCTCAAGGTCAAATACATAACATGCGGCTTCCTGGGCTCGTCGCTTTAATAAGATCAAATTGATGACGTCAAAAGCTTTACCCATCTTACGGTTATTTCGGTAAAAAGTCAATACTAATTTTATACAACATAAAAATGTAAAAAGTACTTTAGATGCAAAATTTAAATACATGCGACAATACATCAATTTAAAATTTTCACACTAAAATCTCGTAGAAATAATTTAAAACGTAATTATACTTTTGTTTTAAGACTTCGACAATGGTTTCGCGTTACGGTCATCAAAAAATGCTAAATCTGAAGGTTTACGCTGGGAAGTCCTTAAAACAGGCCTTGGACGTTCCTTACCGACCATGCAAATATTAATCTAATAGGTAAAGCATTGCAGGCTATAGGAGGTAAGATAATTATGTTTTATTTTAGTTGAGCAGCGGGTGGTAGGCAACCTGCCTAGCCTATTAGGCCTATGCAAACAGACAGCGCGATATGAGCTGGTTTTCTACATGATGTGCGGCTGTTTGTTGTTATGGTGTAGAGTGTAGACAATTAGTGTCTTTACACCGAAATTGAATACGTTTTGCTTCTTGACACAATGTTGATTGTTTTAGTCTGAGAGACCTGAGGGTAAAATAAAGAAGGTTCTTGTAGTAACAATGTTATCAGGTATAACGTGGAACTAATAGTTATGCATGTGGTATTCTCAGACAAAATCGGGCCTCATGTGTTTGCTTTAAAATGTAGTTGGGCCCAAATTTCCAAGTCGAATATATTTCATTGCGCTGAAGGTACTTCTCATAACAAGAAATAATTGGATAATGTTCTAAAATGTTTTGCCAAAAATTTCGAGATTGTTTGTGCTAATAAAATTATAACAAAATTAACGTGTACCAACAATCAATTTAAGTAAATAGTTTCCACTAAACAATGTCTTATTAATTAAAAGCCCAGAACAACTGCCTTAAAGTAATTTCTTGGTACTTTCATTTGTATTTATCCGTTGTGTTTTGTCTTTGTTTTGTATTCTTATGTCAAAGACAGCTGCACCGTCAAAAACATACACAACAATATATTTACGTATTCAAACAATCAGACAAAAAAACATGATTTTCCTTACAACCAAAATTAGTTATGTATTGAGAACTAAATTTACATCATTATCTCATAATGAGATTTTCTAGATAAGTATAATACATAACTAATTACACTGTACGTGAAATAAAATATCTACGGTACTGTATCAATTGTTATCAATATTTGCACCAGCAATCTAATAATTACCGTCCTTACAACGTGTGAATAATTTTAAAGTAGCTATTCAAATAAAAAAAAACACACACACATTTAATTGCACTATAGCGATAAACTTGTCGAGTAATTTTCGAAGATCAAGAAAATGTTAGCTTAAACGCAAGCTATAGACAACGATATGCATTAAGCAACAGTAATATTATTAACAAACAATCATGTGTCCATAATATGTTACAAAAACATTATGACAGGTAACAGATCGCAGACATTGATAGCGATAAGCTAAATAATATTATGATAACTCGAAGCTAAACGGCAACTATATTAGGCAAGGTCGAGGATATTTGGGTCAGTAGCCAATGTCTCTAGACAAAGATTTCTTATGACGACATGTGCCAATTAAAATAAACAAAGGGGAGACAAGATGAAGAAAAAAATATGTACAAAAAACAGACTGCAGCTCGTTATTATCTTTGCCTCGTTACAAATGCACACTAAATTGATAGGTGTATGAAAGTAACGATGCATATATTATGATGGAACTGTCCACATCTGTCGGTTCCTTGATCGACGGTATAAAGTATAGTACTGGGAACTAAAAAGTGCAACACCTGACTGACAGCCGCGGGCTTATATATTTAAATTTGCTAAAGATTAATAGTTTCCGTTCGTACTACATTATATACTGTAAATATTCTGCAATTTGACGAAATCTATATCAGGCAATATACTAGATTCTAATTTTCTAAATGCTTACGTTATCTAAAATAGGTTATTCTCATAACCCATCGGGTTGACTCATCACTTCCTCCTTGAGTCCTTGAAGTGGGAAACGACAAGATCCACTTATCTATAGACTTACATGTTGATATTATTATATTTAAGTTACATTTTGTCTGGCAGAGAGGTGTTATGAAGGATATGAAATGTGGGTGTAGGTGTAGAGCAAGAGAAAATTGGCAAGTTAAATTCACGATGAGTTTATTTATAAAAGATCACGATTATCAGAATAATAATATATTGCATAATTCAACAGTTGCATTTGACTATATAGTGCAACGTATAAAATATACCAGTATGTTTACATTATGGCAGTCCGTTCGTTATACATGTGTTGGTTAAATACAGGTAAGTGATACAAGTTGATGGGATGTTGCAGGGAGTTACCACCTGGGGGCGGCATGGGCGTAGGACACAAGGGGGGCGGAGTGGGCGTAAGACACTGAGGGGGCGGCAGCGATGAGCTTAGCGGGGGCAGCGGCGTAGGTGACAGCGGGGGCGGCATGGGCGTACGACACAAGGGGAGCAGATTGGGCGTAAGACACTGAGGGGGCGGAAGCGTAGGTGACAGCGGGGGCGGCATGGGCGTAAGACACTGAGGGGGCCGAAGCGTAAGTGACAGCGGGGGCGGCATGGGCGTAGGACACAAGAGGGGCGGAGTGAGAGTAAGTCACTGCAGCGGGGGCGGCAGCGACATACTTGGCGGGGGCGGCGGCGTAGGTGACGACGGGGGCGGCGTGGGCGACGATCTTAGCGGGGGCTGCGATGGCAACCTTTGTGGGCGCGCTCTTCTCAACGACGGCGTTGAACCCGTTGACGTCATCAGCCTGGTAGTGTACGGTGCGCACGCTGCCGTCGGGCTCGGTCAGGGAGTAGCTGCCCTGGACGTGGTCACCGTCGCGGGTCTCCTCGGCCTTCTTGTTGTCACCGGTAGAGGGGTCGCTGACGCCGTACGAGTAGCTGTACGAAGGGTGGGAGTCCTGCTCCACGACCACTTGCTTCACGATCTTGGCGGGGGCGGCTGCGTAGGTCACAGCGGGGGCGGCATGGGCGTAGGACACGATGGGGGCGGCTTGGGCGTAAGTTACAGCGGGGGCGGCAGCGACGTACTTAGCGGGGGCGGCAGCGTAGGACACAGCGGGGGCAGCATGGGCGTAGGACACAATGGGGGCGGCTTGGGCGTAAGACACAGCGGGGGCGGCAGCGACGTACTTAGCGGGGGCGGCGTACGAGTAAGTGGGGGCGGCAGCGTAGGTCACAGCAGGGGCGGCAGCGACGTACTTAGCGGGGGCGGCGTACGAGTAAGCGGGGGCGGCTTGAGCGTAGGACACAACTGGAGCAGCGTGGGCGTAAGACACAGCGGGGGCGGCAGCGACATACTTGGCGGGGGCGGCGTATGACAGAGCGGGGGCGGCGTACGAGTAAGCGGGGGCGGCAGCGTAGCCAGCTCCGATGATACCCGCCCTAGCGGTCGCCACGAGGGCCAGAAGGAAAACCTGGAAAGAAGTAAAACATTTATGAGTAAGAAGTGTCTGACACTCCTACAGCGCTGCAAATGGGAGTGGTAATTTCAGCCCAAATACTTCAACAACTCGAACAGTAAATGTCAAGTCTCGTCACTTTATGTAACCGCGGGCAGTTTTTGTTCTACAATAATTATTTCATACCTTCGATCACTTACGCCACAGTAAAGTACAACCACATGGATTGGTCAGTTGCATTGTGGCTGCATTTCACGTCCCTGATTTTCACGTTTTTAAAATATAAGCACGATCGCCTCGTATTGCGACATAGATGGAATTTTCAATGAGCCACTACAGAAGCTTATTTCAACACGTGTTAAATTGGAGACAGAATTAATCCGCAGTCGATGATGTATTTTGTTTTTTTGTTCGTTATTGAATTGATCTGGGAAATTCTACTAGAAGTACAATCGAACTGATTCCATGGATAGAACTCCATCAGACATACCATGAGTATACATTGTTCCAATCTTTGATAGGATGTATTGTTATTGGACAATGAGGAGGGGGGGGGGGGGGGGTCGTATGAACTGAAACAGCAAGTGATTAATATAAGAGATACGGTATTCATTTCAAAACATATGTCTTGAAACCCGTTTATATATTTATATCTATAATGTGCATCCATCTTAACTAGATCCTTCGACTTACGCATTCGTTATTCACCAACGTATTAACAACAGTATATTAATAATGATGTATCATTTTACCAACAGTTTATTTTGAAGAATAATTTATAAGTAACGTTACAAGTTATATGTTATAGTTTTTTGCAAATTTAAAAAATAATAATACGCTCAATTATCAATTGGAAATGATAACAAAGTTTCTATTAATCTTATCGAAATAAGAGTTTTGTAAAATTAAAAAAACAAAATTTTTTTTATTTCAATTTAGTTGGGATCAGGTCTAATTAATATAAGCGAAGAGGAAATGGTTATAACTCATAAAAAGTGTATTTTTACAGCACTGATATTAAATAAATCCATTCAAAGAATGAAAGAAAATGACTTACGATAACATACAGATATTGATTAGAAATCGGCAATCTTTCTGTAGTATTCATTCAAGCATACCTAATTAGAAATGAATATATATATTATATATATATATATATTATATATATTATATATACTTCGTTGGAATGTGAAATTGAATATCAATATATTTTATTGACGAAATACTTTTAAATAATATAACTGGTCAGTTGCCAACTGGAATGTAGGCTAAAGATGTGTATCAAGTGGTCTATTGCACAACCTATGCAACCACGCATCGAAGTTGTTTGAAAAACTGGATTCAGTTTGTGATTTATTGTTTTCTAACTCGTTGCAAATTGGGTAGGACTACGTTTAAAGCATTTATTAATTAAATCGAAAATTGAAGAAAGATATAACTCGACCCAGTACGCAAATATTTCATTGTCCTACTAAGTAAGTGTTTACTAAGAATCGAAAAGAACGGTGAAACAAGAATTCTACATTGTTTTATTATTTCATCCTAGACTCTACAATTTAAATTATCATTCAAATATATAAATATAAGTTTTTAGATCACCTTTTCTTTCAATTGTTGTGCATTGTTGTATTAGAACATCTAGATGGACAGAAAGTTATACACAAAACATTTTTTGGCAATTATTGAAACGTACGACCATTTTTGATGATTTTTTTTGCAATTTCTTGATGAAAACCGGTATTTTGAAAAATTATAATACCAATTGTACGGAATAACATATTTGAAAAATTATAATACCAATTGTACGGAATAACATACACAATGTGAAAATACGTTAGAGAAATGGAACCAAGACAATATAGAATATTGGCGGAATATTGTATTAATCTCTTAGAACAGCCAATGTTATAAAAAAAACATTACATAAAATAAGAATGATAATGCACAAAATGCATATGTCTGTTTAAAAAAATACAATATTTAATAATAATCCTTTACATTTTATACAATGAAAACAGTAAAGAAATATTGAGCAATAATGATATCCGATAAAATTAATAAAAATAAAAAAATGAAAAAAACAAAGTCGCAGACAACCATGCAGGTGAAATATCGAACAACGTTTATATTGAAAACGAATTAGTAATCGATAAAACACATGCAACCGTTAGAGGGAAATAAAATCCACTTGTAAAACGCATAAGATTGCACCTACCTTGCAGATCATGTTGTTGTGTTGTTGCTCGGAAGAACTGTACTGCACTTCTGATGATCACACTTCTTCACCGTCTGTTTATAAACCCTACGATCTGGTCCAGTGCAATCCCAACTTGTACAGAAAAACACACATATCGCTCACATTCTAGGCAGCACTCTCGATTCATAGGCAAGAACAATCCATCTAGGCCTAGATCACTCCTCGATATACGTATATAGAAACCAGTTTAGTCCTATAATCTTTACCTCTCTTCCAATAAAATCGTGCATTTCGAATAGCAAATAAGTGAATGTGGGTTAGCTTGCTTGTTTAATTATGCGTAATTCGTATTAAAAATCACGTAACGACTCAACATGTGTAATTTGTACTTAACATACTCGTGTGTGTAATTTATGTTTTATAAGAATGTTGTCAACGCTAGAAAATTAAATTAATGGTTTTGGAATCAAATATGAGAGCAATACTAATTATCATCCTATCACTTTGAGAAATGACGCATAAGGATCATTCTATAACAGTCAATTTTAGTTAATATATATTATATTAGTAATTGAGTTAATGTTTTTTTAAACCATTGGTAACACAATACATAAAAGTACACTTGAATTCTAGAACATTAATGTAACACGGCTCGAAAAATTCATGTTTTGGAACTCAAGTTTCGATAACCAAAAATTTAGCCAAGAACTATATTTTTTTAATATGGATTTTCATTTAGGCCTACTATGTGGAACCAGCCTTGTGTTGATCAATGCGCCATAATTTGGGGCGTTGAGTATGTTAACTGGTTAAACGTGTATTTTGGAATAGGAATGGACATTACACAAATTTATTGGAGAAACAAATAAAATAATTAATAATTGTTTGTGTTTTTTATTGTTTTCTATAAGCGTGATTCACATAGTACAATAGTACATAAAATACATTTCAAATAACTAAAATCGGACTAGCATACGAACGTATCTCTTGAAATAAATCTTATCCACTATTGTAAAATGTGAAACAATATAAAGTATAGCATAAATAACATTTATATACAAGTAACAATATAACAACGATTATAACATCATGGGTGTAGAAAGCTCTTGCACAACAGATGTAACACATTCAAAAGTTATGCAACACAATAAGTAATGTTCTTAAACTTTCGAAGAAACATCAACACAAATTAACACAATTCTTTAGTCGATATATATACATAGATTATGACGATACTCCATTTAATATTATAAATTTCCTTTAAACTATGTGATTCAATTATAACGAATGAAAAAAATTAAACAACAGTAAACTATTTCAAAAAGTATATTATTGTGATACAGATAATCTGTCAAAACCCGATGGCAAAACACTAATTAAACCCACAATGCTTATTTAGGCGAATAACGATATATAAAACGCAGGATTAACGTGTATATTTAGGCCTTGTTTCTAATACGGGTATCTTACGGTCATTGGTCTTCTACGTCAGCGAATTTCAGTTGTCAGTTGTCAGTTTTTTTTAGTGCGTACAAAAGAACACATACATTTTATTTCGTCGATATGGTCACAACTATGGTCGGAAATCATACTCGTCCCTAAAACGAAAGGAATTAATAATGGAAATAACTTGATTTTTTAATCCGTGTTATTTCCGAATAAAAACAAATTCCTTAGATCCGAACGCATCAACTTTCATCTCCGTTTAGTAACCATGAATTCAACAAACATTACATTCAAAATGCACAGTGCATATTACCAGTCGCCATGATTTTTTTTTTTTTTTTAGAAAATCTCCGATTTACGGTTAATCTCATGACTACGTTGGGTGAACCCGCCCTTAGCAAACACAGAAGCAACAAAGAATCGAGTATGAATTCAGACCGAGTTAAAGAAGGTAAGTTAGAGCCCGAATTATGAAATACTTAGTAAGTACCAACTTGTTTTATCCACGACATCCCATTGGTAGTTATCATGGTGAAAACAAGTTAGTAGTCTACTAAATATTTCATAATACTTAGCCTTAGTCGGTAAAGAAGTTTTACAACCGTAGGATAGCCGAGAAGTAAACAACTGCCTTAGTAACTAGGAGTTAGTTGAGAGTAAAGTTAACCGTAGTGTGCCTTGTACGCGAACGGTGCTAGCCGATACGCTGCCGGCGCGACGGGAAGTGGCGCATGGGCAACCGGAAGTGGCGCGGGTGCGTACGCGGGCGCCGCAACCAGGGCCTTGGCGTGGACTAGGGGTCCCCGTTTGACGACCGCGTTGAACCCGTTGATGTCGTCGGCCGTATAGACGACGGTCCTGACGTTGCCGTCGGGCTCCACGAGGGAGTAGCTACCCTGGACGACGTCGCCGGTACGCGTCTCCTGTTGGCTCTTGGAGTCGCCCGTGATGGAGTCCTGCACGTTGTAGGCGAAGCTGTACTGGGGGATCGGGTCGAAATGGGTGTTGACGGCGACCGGAGCCGGGTACGCGAGGGGGGCGGGTATCAGGCCACACTGAGCCACGGCCACCAACATTGCGGATACGCACAGAAGCTGGAATCAACAAAGCCATGGAATTAATCGAAAATACATGTTTTAAGAATTCTATATTTTTAAAATACTTAGCTTATTAAAATACATTCAAGTGAAAAGCGAAATAATAATTGATTAGTACGGACTACTAAAGTTCAAGCTTATGACTATGACTGTACACAAATAATGTTCCAGGCCTACTTGAAGACACTTGTTTTTGTGACAAAACCAAAATAAAAAATTGTGTACCGAACATTAAACCCTTTTATTATTTAACGGTATGTATTTTATTTTTGGCACTTTTTAAAACACAATTTATTTTGTATATAAATCATAGGTCTTCAGTAGTATCTTTTATTTGAAATATAAAATATATTTCTCATGAGTATCTTGTATCTAACTGAACATTTTATATTATCTTTCCCAGCACGTATTGTTTGTTATTCTCTATATTCAATACAACCACTAAATACTACAACAACAGATAATGTATTAACACATTTCGTGTGGGGTACTGTAGGAATAACATTGAATCACCAATGTATGAGTGATTGCTCCATTAGCCCATACAAAGTGTTGCAATCCACCAGAAAAGACCCACACACACAAGTTTGAATGTAAATAATTCTATACAAGCCACCTGTAGTTGAACTGCCAATTAGCATAACAGCATAGGTCAATAACAAACAAGTCCATTTCGTAGACGTCGAATTGGGAGAAATTGATTTAGTTTAATGGGCGTCTAATGACTAATGAGGCTCCACTGAGGACTTGAACGCTGCGAGCGCTGGCGGCAAGGTCGTAGAAAACAATATACAGCCTAGACCGAGAGGCGCAATTTCAAACAGTCCATTTACGTTTTAGGAAAAAAAGCGTTTATTCGATGTCATAATGTTACGAAAAATTAAACGAGACCCTGTGTGTTTTTTTTTTTTTTTTTTACTTTAACCATTATAACCATTTATAACCATTTCGGTTATAGTGATTCAAACTGATGATAAACTCGTATCCCGTAAACATGCTATAATGTTTTTAAATTTACTTTAGCCACGTTGTTTTGTGTATATAATTCTATTTATATATGAACAAAACCCATTCAAATTAAATGTTCTCATGATAATCAGATTTTGATAAATTGTGAGATTCATAAGATGTTATTTTCGATGGAAATTACTCACACTTAATACGTTAAGGTGATTAGGAGAAGTACGAAAAATTATCAAAACGACCATGAGTGTTTTTTTTATTAAGTAATCTACTATGATATTTTGCAATATTAGCGAAAGCCTTTCACGATATTCGTATTTCTTTCAATTATTTATTCACTGAGCAGTTATACAAAAAAAAGTATGTACAACTTTATAAATCCTTATTGCCACATAAAGACAAGAATATAATTTGATATTTTAAAATATTTGCATTGCTTCAATGTTTGCCTTTTGACAGGAATAAAACTTAAAAATGAAATAGAAATAAAATAAATTAATAACAAGACTAGACTAGCAGAAGAAATGATTAATAACTAAATAATTAAAAACATAAAAAAATAAAGAAATAAAATAAATGCATTTATAAAAATTTATAATACTGATAATGGCAAAGACTAATGGCATAAAATGCTGTACAGTGTCTACTTGATAAATAAATAATACAATAGAATACAATAATAATAAGAGAGACTTACCTTGATCGACATTGTGATTTGTTTGGAGGTGAGGTGGTTGTTGGGCTGATATCAGCTGATCTGAATGTGATGATTATCAAGAAGCTCCCGGGTCTTATAAAGGTCTTCCTCTTCCCCTACTTCCGTCCAGCCCATACGGAAACAGTAGGTCACCAATTGATTCGACACTTTTCTTTTTTATTGGCTCACGCACGATGCAAAGAATTTGATGAGTACAGTAAATTTAAGAAAAAAAAAACGAAAAATATTCAAAAGTGGTGCACATATATAATTCGAGCTAAAAATTCGGTTTTCAAATTTAAAAAATGGCCGATTTTTGGAAGTTTTTATTTAAGTAAAGAAATTGAAGCGTCGTAGTTTTTATCCCCACTACCGCCGGAAGTGGATAGTGTGTAGGTCACTTTCTATTGTGCGACGGTTCGATCGATGTCCGTGCCAAACGCGGATAATTGTAACTGCAGTCACGTGCGATAACTATAGCTCATTAGGCTTCACTTGCCATTTCGTCGGGGGTATTCCGTTGTTTCGTTATGATAGAGCGAGTTACCACATTCGTGCATAGGTCCGAGGTAGCTCTGCCTGTCGTGCGAGGAGACTAGAATAGCTGACGCTATATAACCTCGTTTGAAGGCGGTTAAATTCGGCGTTTTAAATTGTAAAAAATGCCCAAACGAACATTTCTTTAAACTGATATTGAAACGATTCATAAAAAGTCTTCAGTCTCCCTCTGGTCTCAACTGTAACAGCAACCTACCTGTGGACCTCTTGTTTTGAATCCAAGCCCGTATCTGAGTACGAATTTTTTGAAGTATTATTGCCTGGAATGTTCACTGTCTTCGTTCCCACCAGGAATAAGTAACTTCTTCATGTAACCTGGGTCTCGATTCACAAGAGTTCAAAGTTAGACTGTTTTTACTGTGAATTCAGGCCATGCTGGTGCTAAAAAAGCCAAAATTTTACGTTATTTTTCCAGTGGGCACACCACAAATACTAGGTCTCATAATATGTTTTTAATTCTAGTTCGTCGCAAGCGTTGTTGAACGATGGAAATTGATTTTCCTCGCGCTTAGGTCTACACTAAAAATGTGTTTTTGTCACAATATACTTTAAAAATCAACATCTAATTTATTCTTTGTCGTATACAAAAATTCTAACTATACTATTTTATAATATTACATTACATTAGGGCCACCCTTGACGAACAGGTCGAGGTGGAGAAGCCATAGGAAATGCATTGCACGTCCTCCACCGTCCCTTTCCTCCAAACAACCCCCGACGTCATATGACCATTTGTCGAGTACCGGTACGTCGTATAATAATACCACATTTAACTGAGTACGTCGTATAATATCACATGTAACTAACTATACGTTTCGAATATACATTACATTAATCATATTATATTGCATATTACATTATATGAAGGGGATAGAAACGTAAAATATTTGTGATATTGAAATAACACTTTATCGATTACGATATCAAGTCAATGCCACCTCGAATTAGGTGAAACAGTCAGTATCAAGAACGGAACAAAAACGGTGTCTTGGTAACATAACATTCTCAACACGAGGTTGTTGTGCTAGCAAACAAAAACCAGGGGGTTACATAAGCCTCAGAAAAAACTGTCGTGGCACTGGCCCTATGACAGTGACAATGGAATCGGTCGAAATAAACCTTGCGGTTATACGTTCTGACAGACCTTGCTAAGACGAAAAGGCTATTAAACCGAACGAGACAGTTACGTAAAGGCCGTTTAGAGATTGATACTTCATCGCATGATAATGTCAGTAATAAGAGGGACAAGTTTAGAAGAAATTACATGTGTAGAAAGAAAGTAATGAGCATACGAAATCTTCTAGAATCGCGTGCGGGTATACATATACAGTGGCGTAACTAGGAATTATTTCGGGGGGTGGGGGGTAATTTGGGAAAAGTGAGATGAGGGGACTGAAAGGGGTCTGGGGCAAAGCCCCAGCCGCCGGAGGCCATTTCGCCGAAGGCGACATCTTTTTCACTTCTATAATTATTATTTCGTGCCTTTTAGACTCAAATAATACTACTCGAACCACTACTCGTCTGTTTGTATTATATTGAAGTTACAATGTTACAGTAGGTATTAATTATATTTCTAAATACGAATTGCATAGAAATTGTGTTTTTAATGTTTTATGGTTGTTCAATATAATCTTAAGATGAAGTGAAACATTGTGGTCACAAGTCACATACATTTAAATTTTAATTCACAGAGCGTCATATTGTAATATTAGATTAATGCATTTTTATTTATAGGCTTTTACTGTTTCGAGCGAAAGGTATATTAGTTGTAGATGAACACATAAATATAATTGAATTATTGAAAGAAATTAAACATCTTATCTTAGTGAAGTGGTATGATAAATATAATGAAAATATTATTTGTTGTGATTGTTATACACTGAAGTGGTTTAGGGATCTTATAGTATTAAGTAAATGTAGTATTAAGTAAAGTCATTCTCGATGTAGTTTCGGGGGGGGGGGGTTTAAACCCCCTAACCCCCCCCCCCCTTAGTTACGCCACTGTACATATATACATTCAAGACGTTGTGGATTAAGTGTCATGTGTGTGTGTGTGTGTGTGTGTGGAGATAATCGCGTTATTTCATCATGTTATTTAATGCGTTTGGCATCTAGGTCAAACCACTATGAATACAATCTCATTTACACCTACTCGAATGTCTCGGCTCAAGAACGGGGTTTACCTGTTGCCCAATGTCAAATACTGTCTTTGTCTTTACTGCTGTCGTATTTTGTAGCGGTAATTATCTATACTGCTTACTGTTATCGGTAAAAAAAACTTTAATCCGACGATTTGCTGTTAAAAATGGCGTCCGGTAGAAGCGACCATGCATTTTGCATATTGTGATGTTTGTTGAAACCATGGTAACCAATCCGAGATTAGTAATTCGGCAGATTAAAAAGTTTGGTGAATTGTGACCTTGCTAGGTCCGAATTCACCAAACTTTTTAATCGGCCGATTTTTGATCTCCGAGTAAAAGAAAGTCGCCGGATTTTACTTTGGTGAGACTGGCCCTATACGTTGGCGGTGTTTAATTGATATTTTTAGAAAACTTCTAGATATTGAAAAAGTTATTCATATTATAAATTTTTTTATCAGCTAAACGACGAATTTTAAAACTTTCAAATAATGTTATTGTTACGATTATCATTTCTTTAAGTAATAAACTATACGTTTTTGAATTTATTAGAGAAATTATTAAAGTGACTAACAATTGCAGTTATTGAAAGTTTTAAAATTTACCGTTTAGTTGAAACAAAACTAAATCGTCGTTGCGAGTAACTTTTTCAATATTTTGAAGCGTTCTCAAGATATCATTCAAATACCGTAGCCCGTAACCGTAAGTACCGTAGTACCGTAATTTTGTGTAGCTACCCATGCTGCCGTCAATACGTGATATTACGTGTTGGATATATTACCGTCGTTAATTGAGTATAATTAATAATTGTTGACATAATCATTAATGTATCGTTTTATCTTGCAAATAAAACATAACAAATATGGTGGCAATAAACTATGCAATAATTGACCTCGTTGGCTGATAGAATGATCGCCGTCGTACATTCCAGAAACCAGGTATACCACCATATGTAACGCTCACTTTTATTACCAACTGATGCAATTATTGCATATTGTGTATCAATCGCTGAAATGGAAAGAATTGACAGATCATTTGAGCAATTAGAAGTTTTAGTTTTATGTGAAATACATGTATTAATCATTACTAGTTGTAATTTCAGTCTTTACATTAATTCACTTCAATTTTAGTTCATTAAACAAATCATTAATTATTTTCATGTACGTAAGTGATGATGTTTTATTGTCGTTTATCATAATATAATAATTGTATTTATAGACCATCCATAAAACTGGATTGATCTCAAAACCCCGGGCTACAATCGCATTACCATAATTAATTATGTACAGTTGGTGAATCATTGTAAAAAAAAAAAAAAACATTGATTTCTATAGCACAACACAACAACCCGCGGTCTAAAAAAAAATCCCTTACTTCATAATTTCTTCCTTCAATTTTGTAATTTCCTTTTCCCTTTTGAAACAGAATCAATATTACTAATCGATTTCCAATTGCCATCCCAACATCCACAGAGTAATGTAAACTCAATACAGAATAACAACATTCACATAATTACGGGTATAAATAATTATGATCATTTTTAATGCTTAAGAACACAATTGTCATATAGCTTCGGTCGAATGAGATCCATCACACATAGCCGGGGTCGGCGTAAAAGGGGGGTCAGGGGGGGGGATGCGTGGGGGGCGGTTACTCAGCGTTCAGATCGCAAAGAAGAATATAAAACCTGGAAGATGAAAGCTGGAAGCTAACGAGATAAAATGCACAAGAGCCCTCTTTGCGGGCACCGGTCACCACGGGGAGGGACCCACCTCGACCGGGTAAAAAAAATGAAAAATAAACGCACAAATGTGGATTCTTGTCCGTGGAGAGAAGATCTAGGTGACTGATGATAGAAGTCCACCAGACACAACAACCAGATAACGAGAGTGAGAGTGAAAGGAATCTCATCTCCTACCGGAATCACAGACGCACAAGTTCAAGAACACAATCTATCATCGAGACAATTAACCTAGCGAACAAGTTTTTCATTGACGTTCAACGTTCATCCTAATTACCCATCTTTTATTCAACTTTCTAGCGAGGCCATGGGCAAGATCAAGAACGTGTAATGAAACCCGACACCGGCCGGCTGCGTGGCTAAGTACATGGCTTGCGTGTAACCGCTCGCAAACATGGCTACCGCACACTTTTCTCTTGCTATTCGCGTATGCAAATCACTCAATGAAGTCGTATAGGGAGGAATGAGAATAACCTCTCATTGAACTATGTAGTGACAAAGAAGGTAGTACACATATAGTGAACGGCAAATAGTTGACACAGAACTCTGCTAAGGTTCGAGCAATACTGGACTGCAACAAAGATAACAATTTTCAACTATATTCAAATCGACGTTTTTTTAAGTTAAAAAAAATATATTTCTACATTTTCGTCATAATATGTCTTGTAGTTTCATTATTTTCTTGTAAATAGCGTATTTATATTTCTTGTTCTAATTAATTGTAAATCAGTTTTATAATGAGTAGGATAAACATAGAATAAATTATAGTAGTTATCAACATAAGATATAGAACGATAATGATGATTCTTGTTGGTGTACGTCTCTATTATTGCAATCATGCTATCGAGGGAATGAGGGGTGATACATGTAGAAGGACAAATACAACAAAACCCCATCTTTCTTATCATCATCTTGAAGGCGGCAACAACCTTAAGATTAGTACATTGTCGTCAAGCTAACACTCGTTGCACAAACGCGAGACTGACTTCCAGAGTCGAGCAGCAGACCCAAGCGGTTTACACAAAGGTTACGTTGAAATTTTAACGATCTTATGCAATCGTGTACAGTAAGGCAATGACGTTGCATTCCACTGCAGAATAATGAGGGCTGGAACTAGTCGGTATTCGCACGACAGACTGAGGCGGCTCCTGATTTTATAAAGCATTCAGTGCATTTCCTCACTCACTCGTTGTCTTGTCTGCTATACAGATCAAATACATTTTTAAAGATGTTGTGCACTTATCTTAAATAATCTTAAACAATCAATCTGCTGGACAAGTATGCGTGCGAAGTCTTTACATTTTCTTCTCTAACTTCTTCTTCTTCTCTTTAAATTATGATTAGACAAAATTATTTACAAGTAGTTTTTTTTTTATGGAGCAACCATTCTTACTCCTTGGAAAAGGGAATTTATATCAAAGATTACTGTACACAAAACAAAAGCACTCACAGATATGATACAATCATAAAACTAAGTCAAAATAATTAGAACAGCTATAGAGATACATACATATACATGGTATGTTTTAGAACGCTTACTTACAATCTTGTTAGATTCTCAAATCAAATTAAGTACAACGAAATGTAGTTTTTCCCAAACTAAGCACAATGAAAAAAGTATATTAGAAAATAAACAAAATATGATTACATATTCAAAGGCCAAATCGGATAGCAGAATTTGGTACGCATATAAATCATAGGCTACTAATTCAATCACGTTGTTTGTAGTAAGCTTTTCACATTCAAATGAATGATACCCAGAACACAAAACCATCCCATCGAGCCACAAAGCCATAAAGCCAAGCAGACTGACTTATTACAATACATCCATCCACTCTCTAACGCATCGTACTTCTACTCCTCGCTTACTGTGTACGTGGTAGGTCATCCCTCGTGACCTAACATGTTCAATACCTAGTTTGGTTCTCTCTCGTCACTCGTCAAGCAATGTCACCGATTGAAGCCACTAAAGGAAACTAGACGCTCAGTTGGGTTAGTAAGACAGAGAACAGAACCCAGATCATGGAACAGAATTAACGCACGGACACCACTACATAATTAATAATGTTTGTAGGAATACCCGTTCTAGGGTGCACACCAGCTTTACCTGATGTGCCCCTCTTCAGGTGACTAACTAGGTTATTAGGGTGTTTGGATAGTGGGGAAGGATTGTCCGAGGTCTGATAGTATGACTCAATTCCAGCATTCGCTTTTACGACTGAGGAAAACCTCGGAAAAAACTTCAGTCAGGACTGCCGGTGGCCGGAATCGAACCGGCGACCTCCCGAATTAGAGTCTAGCGTCTTACCGCTGAGCCACCTCTATCGGTGACACCACTACACTGTGTGCGGCCATTTACGGGACCTTCGACTCAATATAGAACCTCACTTTCAATCAACAAATACAAGATTTGTGTAACGGTTATAATTATGTGCGTGTTATAATTAGAGGTATTTTTTTTATAGCCGCTTGTGAAACATTGAATAGTGAATAATAATAATAATAATAATAATAGGTTCCTATTTGAGGATTGAGGTTTTCTCTAATACAGATTACTAGAGAAATATGTCGAGCGTTTTAGACAAAAACGAAAATATTTTATTTTACCATGTTTTGGAGTTAAGTAGACAATGTTTACACCGTCTTTTTGATGAAGAAGTGAAGCATTCTTCATTCACGAGAAACAAACGAAAATACATTCACAATATACCTTTTTCAGAATTCATCTAGGACCCTTGGATAGAGCGTATCACGGCTTCCTAGATCAATTCTGAAAATCATCTATTGGTTGTAAAGAAGTGCAACATGTTCAGTCACTTTCTTAAGGTATACACTCAGCATTCAAATCACGCCCAAGTTTCATTTTTTGAAATTATATCTCAAGAATGCTACAAGAAATCGTAAATATAAGCCTATAGCGCACTGTGGATTGGTCAGCCCTACACACTGAATGATAACTATATAAAATATTATCATTAGTAGGGCATTCTTTTTATTATTATATCCATAACTAGTATAGTAAAAGTTAAACACAACAATCATACTGAAGTTTTAAAACTGAATAAAATATAGACACTAATGAAATTAATACATTTAGTATTCAGTCTGTAGGGATTACCAAAACCGCGCTCAGATTTTCGATTTCGTGTTGTAGCATTCTTGAGATAAAATTTATACAAATAAAAATTGTATTCGGTTTGTTTTAAACGCGAGATTAGTCTTTCGCCGTTAATATAGAGATCCAATCCAAAGACGTGGGTACAAAACAAGACACATAGATTTACGATAGTTTCTCGACGTCACTAGGGACGTGTTTAGCAACCGTCTCTCGACACATCGAGTGAGTGACTTATTAGGAGAACTCGACCAAGCGCGCGAGGTATCGAATCGAACCACGCGCTCTATAATATATCGGTCTCCCATCGAGAACTTTCTCTTACATCACACTCACTCACACTCACACACACATGGACGGGACTGAGCGCTACAACGGCACAAGGGACATTTACACCTCGTGTGGTGCAACGCAAGGTAATTTCGCGTGCACACTCCGTTTTGACAGTATTGTGTAATTCGCATACTGAATGATTTCTTTTAAAATTATAAATTTTTGAAATATTAATTTTTTACATAAATTGTGCAAAATTTTTATACACTTCTTTTGATAAATGATTTTGTATTGTTATGAATGAGTTGTGTAATTGAATTATTATAACACGATTATTACAGATGGAGAGATTATCATTTTCGTTTAAGGTAAATATGATTGAAAAGTATACAACTTTGTACTTTCATCAAATGTGTATCCATATCTAAAATAGATAATTCATGTGAAGATATTGTATTGAGGATTTCTTGGAAATTGTCAAAATTGTAACAAACAGTGTAAAAAATCTAAAACAGCTGTAGGTATTCAATTTATTGTAATGTGGTGATATGTAAATACGTTTGTTATTTATGGTATTATTTTTCGATAATAGGCCTAGTTTAGCAAAAGTTGTATTTGGATTTGGATTTGTGAGCTGCACAGTAAGAACATTTGCCCTCATTTCCGAGGCTGACTCCTTTTTGTGGAACGCGGCTTCTTTTCTTGTTCGGGTTAGAACCTTTTTTGAGGGTATAAATTACAATACTGTTCGGGTTTCGCGCGGATTTATGAGACACTAGAAAAAGATAAAATATAATCTGAGGGACGACTTAACGAACTTTCTATGAACTTGAATATTGTTTACGAATTTAAACTTCTGAAATTAATAACGATCAATCATATCATCGTCCTTCTGTATTAAACATGTTGATCTCCAACCGAACATATACATCGAGATGCAAAAAGCTATACTATTGAGTAGTCTACACTTTTAAACTTAGATGAATAAAGATTTCAAAAAATTCTCCACCCTTACGGTGGTTTTACAGCCATACGAAGAGTACCAGAAATCAGTCACGACCGCACCTACATAATATGTCATCATAAATAAAATTCAATAAGGTAAACTCATGCAAGTACTTGCCATTTATGCATATTGCAACAATAAAACAATACTCATAATGAACATATCCCCAACCCCAACACATTGTTTTTAGTTGGCTTTCAAGCTCAGGTTTTTAATAAGCTATTTATTTTAGGTTTAACTTGGAATATTCATGCAACGAGCTAATCGTGACGATACACAGGATAACAAAAACGACAGGTCATGAGTATGGTAGGACATTTCCCATATACCAAGGAGAATGATTACAAATTACTCCATAAAAGAAGTATCATTATGACGAAACAGCTAAAAATAAAACTCCAGCCGTTACATATTACTTTAATTGCTCAGAATAATACAAATATGACCCTGATCTTACCTTATACCCTTAATTTACGGTAAGCCACCATAATTAACGAAAAAACGTTTCCCTCTCTCTCTGTTCACTAAAAACAACCTTTCGATGCAAAAAACGATGCTCGACATCGCATGCATACTAACCACCTTATTTCCTAAAATTATTACACAGAAACGCCCAAACAAGAACCACCATAATTGTGCGACAGATAAAACCACGCAACACTCGATACACATTGTGCAAGTACGACTTGTATTCGCATCAGAAAACGAAAACGTTGCAATTGTCCCTTGTGTCTGTCTTGCAGAGAGGCGGCGCTCACATTGCTGAGTAGGGCAGTGGTTGCTTGCTCGGTCTATATCTACCTGCGCCCATCTTACGGCAGGTGACTCAATCGCCGACCGCGGTGGCGAGAGGTTGTCTGCTGCTGCATGCATGGTCACAGGTGGAGAAGGCGCTGGCTTCTCGAGCCACCGGCCAGGGTTCGACTCCAACATTGTTACCTTCAGGGTTTATTCATTGTAGGATACCTGGGGAAGGATTCACAAAGATACCTAGCTCCTAAGTTGTCTTAGTTTAAGGATAGTTGTAAGTCCAGGTTAAGGGGCATTCACAATTAGTTGTAAAGCGTAAAGTGTAAGTCGTCAGGTTTATAGAGCAAGGCGTAAGAACTCTCAAAGCATTGGACTTCTTACGCCTTACTTACTATTGGTTGTGACCATGGTTTCATTGAAAAATACACATTGCAATATTAAACAATACGCCCTACGACTTACACCTTAAGCCTTACAACTGATTGTGAATGGCACTTAAGCAAATCATAGCAAGATAAATAATCGCTGAGTCGTTTTACTAAACATTCACAAATCAAATATTATAAGTTGAAGTGTTGTGAGTTTTTAGAACGACATAGGCATGATTTAATAAATATTAATTTATTTATATTACATTATATTTGCCTTACTAAGACAACTTGTGAGTTAGGCATGTTTGTGAATCCAGCAGTTGATGCGTTACACGTATGATAGGTGTGGTTGGCTGGCTGACTTGTCTAGGAATGGCCCAGGGTTCGAATCTACGTAAGGGCCTTTCAACTCCACGAGCTAACGACTCTATTTCTTGTAGGTCACCTGCTTATGTACACGTACTTGTGTATGAGGTGATGAGTTGTCTATAATAGCAACCGGTTATCCACTGAGTCCGTACTAATCAGTGCCAAGCAGTCTAGAGCACATTCTACATCTATACTTGTCCTGAAACAACGTTACAGGTGCGTTCGTCATCGACGAGTGGCTCGCGGCCAATCAGCGATCGGTATTGGAAATTGGGACTCGCTGGTTGGCCACGAATCACTCGTATGACGAAAGAATCTGCAAGGTTCGTTCGGGACAAATATAGTTGCACTATTTTGGTTTAGGACACTTGCTATAGGGTATTGTTTCTCTTTAAGACATATATAGACTTCGTATTTCATATTGTCAAAGTAGGGTTCAAATTCAGCTCCGTATTTGCTTTATTCCGTCTTTATTGTTTTTATAGATAGCTACTGAGTTACGCTTCTTCCAGTTACCAATTATAGGTTTCAGGCAGCAACCATCCAGGGGTGAAACAACAGTAATGTCAAATACTGTAATATACAACCTATTGGTTGAGGATATAGCCTACGCTATACCGCGAACTTTTGAAGATAGCTGGTGTAGAATGGTACTAGGTAATATAGGACCAAATAAGAGTTGGATTTATAGCAGGTTCAGGCAGAAGTTTTTTAACTTCTATTAAGGATTCAGTTCCATTACTTCTTGTCTTAGGAATAAGTAAACAGTGACTTTGGAGCCGTCCTAGCAACGAAGCACTTAATAAATTCAAAGTTGTTGATTCTGACATTTGTCCGCAGGTGTTCGCACTGTCCAATCACTGATTCATGTTTCGTATTTGAAATATCGATCTTTGATTGGTTATCGCTCACTCGTCGATGGTGTTCGGAGCCTACAGGGTTGGTTTATTCGCTTTAAATTAGAGTCCCCCACTGAAAATCAGTTTCGTTACTGAGTGGGTAGACTCTAAATGTGAATTTATTTATTTATTTAGCAGTTTGTAGTCTACAACATATGTTTCATTATACACTATTAGTTCAATTGTTTCTCTCTTTTTACTTGCTGTAGCCTATGTAAATCGTGAACAACGTTAGACTAGTACATGGAATAGTGAGTGATTGAGTGATATCAAAGCACCCAATATTATCAGCACAACAATATATGTAGAAGTTTGTATATTATATTGTAAATAAATATATTCATACATATCAATTTACACTACAGTGTGGCGAATTGCACATGAAAAATAATTAAACACTATACACCAGATTGATCATATTGTAGAGGAAATAGTCCTGTTTCCATAACTAAAATAAAAAATAGAATAAACAAGCCCACATCATCAACAAGGTCACGATCATGGTTAAAAATACCGGCAATTTCACTATTTTTTTAAAATAAACCATTTACTCAACTAAAGTTGAGAAACTGTAAGAATGACGGCCCCCTCCTTATCCCCACCACTGCTACCCGACCAACCTCAACTCCTTGACAACCTAACAAAATGAAATGCGTAACTGAAAATCAGTTTTAATTGAATTGAAACGTCGGCATATGGCCTACGGTAAGGGACGTGGCGTAATAGCCCGAAGTGTTTTCAATTTTATTAACATGAAAATCAGTTTGTTTCAGTTGTTCAGTTTGTTGTTTCATGGAGTTGAGGGGGGTCGGGTAGCAGTGGTGGGGATAAGGAGGGGCCGTCATTCTTACAGTTTCTCAACTATATTCAAGTATTCCCACAACGTACTTGCTTGCACCCATTTAACATTCAGTGGTACTAACGTGGGGCCTTTACTGAATTGTTTGATGCGGCGCGTCAACAGCTTCGTTATTTGCGCCTGGGGCCTTTACGCTGACTATACTCTTCAATCTCATCAACAGCAGACGCAATGTCCATCGTGATGTTATTGCCAATCAATATAGCCCACACTTGATATCAATGGGCAAACACACAATTCCATCGAACACGGTATTTGATTGAGGTCACGAGAAGACATTTTATTACCTCTGAAAGAAGTAAACAAATTGGGCAACATGAAAAAAGACGCGGGAAAACGAAAGTCGTCGATAAAAATTCACAACACAAATTGTGTCGATATGTATTCTGGCCTCAAGGTCAAACTAAGTGTTATTGAAAGAGGTTCGACATGGTTATTGGTTTTTAATTATGGTGAGCGTTAACTTATTGAATAAGTAATTAATTTCATAACTTAACGGGTCATATCGAAGCCTGCCAATAACCCTAACCATGGTAATTAATTTACATAATCTAATTAAGAGATGCGCACGTTAATAAACGAAAATAGCTACTGGCTAATTGATTTATGTAATATATACATTTTGTAAGTTACATACAAACCTTATTTTCCGTAAACAGAGAGGTTATATACACGTATGAAATAATATCAATAAACCATAAAAATATCTGCAAAGACCAAGTATTATAATACAAATGGCCGCCCACGTCCATTGCAGTGTAGCTTCCCACTATCAAACAATATAAAATCAAGTTTGACTTGAATGTATTCCGAGCAGGGCTATATATAGTTATATACTAAAGCTGTTTTGGGTAAAACAATGTAAAAATCCAACCCTGCTGCGAATCAAATCCTGGTCTCCCAGTTGACATAATATGTAGGCCTACCATCATAATAACCTCATAGTGGCATACTATAAATACTTATTTCTCAAATGTACATATGTGTGCACTATCTCATAATTATATTCATTAAGTAACGGTGGCAAAATATGTGGCTATGACACAAATGCAATAAATCTTTCCGTAAATCTTTTCTCCATTGTAAACTAGAACGAAAAAAACATGTAATAAATCATATTTCACACAATGTCCGTCTATATCTATGCTGTAACCGACTCATTTCAGGCATATCGTCATGATACGATGCCACTACACGATAAGACAGACATACAATGCGGTCTACCTACCGCGTAACAGGTACATATAACAATACGCAGCTGTTATTTATGTACTACTGTATGAGTGTGTGTGTATTCGGTGGTCGTGATATGTAGGACGTGCTCATATGCGCATTGCCCCCAACCATGAGGTCGTAAGAACAAGAACCAGTCGTATTTCACAACAGATTACAGACACACAGCATTCATTGCAGCTCTCATAACGGCAGCAGCAACTCACAAGCAACGCACACAGATAATTACCTATAATAATAACCATAACCATACGTATTCATTGATGGTTATTGTAAAAGAAAAATGACGACTTTGAGGTAACATGGACTACGTATAGCACGCAATTTTAATGCGCATGGGATGAAGGCGCCTTAGTTCCAATCGGTTACTGAGTGTAAAATCCGCTCCGTATATCACGTTAATCTGAAGCGCCCTCATCTAAACCGATTGCGAATTCAGCCAATCACGTCACAGGTTGTGGATCGCGGAGCCGCTTTGACGTGTATATCAAAGCGAATTCTAACCACCAACTCGTTTGCCAAAGTGTATGGGATCGGAGTCGCCTTGAGGTAAATTCGACGTGTATATACCTCACTCTGGAACCGATTGGAACCAAGCCGCCTTCGTCCTATGCGCGTTAAACGTATGTGATATACGTAGTCATGTACATACAACATGTAGAAGATGATTTCTGTATCGAGTCGTCCGCGGTGACTCATGTGGTTGGGGCGTAGGTGCTAAGCGTATGGCTCCTAGGGACGTGGGTTCGAATCCTGCATAAAGCATGGGTTGTCTTGTAATTGTCCTTCATTTGTATCTATCCCCCCTCACCGTCTCGAATAGTAGGGTTGCAATGATAGATACGTAAACCAACTAGAATCATTAGAGGATATTAGATTAGATTAGATTAGATTAAACACTTCAAGTGCTTCAAGGCTGCAAATGAGCCATAACTGCCCGGTGGCAATCTGTCCAAACCTCCCTCCACCCTCATCACTTAATATCCCTCATTCTATTTCTAAATCCCCTTACTGATTCACACTCAACAACTTCCTCGGGTCTCATTCCATTCCCTGACCGTGCTTTCAACAAATCCAAACCTACCCAGATCACTTCTTACCACCTTCTATTTCTTATCATCTTTGCTTTCTGGTTCGAGGTGAGGTTTTCAATGTTGGAACTGGTTTTTAATCTATCTATATGAAACTGGTGTATATGTAAACGGTTACTTTGGAGCCATCATAGCAACAAAGCACATGATGTTGAATTTTGAAAAACAATCGAAAAAAATTGAATAACAATTATAACATAGGTCCTTTGAGACATGGGACTTGAATCCATACAACAGATACCTCAAATGCAAAAGTAAAATAGAAAATTATTTGCAATTCTCATAGAATCGATATTAATTTATCAACCTGTAATTATTCATTGTGATGTTCATTCTGTCCATAACATGGGACTGGTAAAACTTTCTTCGCTCCCATACAAATAAGATTACCGTCAACATTAAAGCGAACAGTAATTATGATAGCGGACCACTAAATTGCCGGCAATTTGTCTTAACTACTCTAGAAGTATTTCAATATGGAGACTACGTTGTCTTGGCTTGCGGTAGGGAAACATGGCGCAATATAGCTGCGGGTGATCAGGGGGAAGAGGTGGGCCCGGCTACTTGCGTAAACATACCAACGTTGTCGATACTAGAGCCGAACTTGCAAAGTGTATTTGGAGGGATTTGGTGATATTGTTATAACGACGACATATTAATAACTACGTCATATAACGATGGCTGAATCGGATCCATAATACAACAACGGGGTCGTCATAAAGCTGTGTACACACGGCGGATTTTGGCCTCACGACGATCTCAAGGCGGTCGGACTGATGGACTGATCGGATGAAAATTGGATGGAAATCTCTCGTGTGTACAGACACTGGCGGTCTTGAGGCGATCGTACGACGATCCATTCCAATCTCTGCCTGGTCTGTATTTTTCCATGCGATCAGCGTCCGACCAGCGATCGCGTATGCGCAGACTGAGCCTCCCTCAAATACCTCCACTAATAACCCGTGACAACACGACGACTGGTGTAGAAATATATGGAAATATCTATCCGACATCCTTGCGATGACGATCGTACGTTTGAACGGATCGGATGATCTCAAGGCGGTCTTCGGACCGTCGTGAGGCCAAAATCCGCCGTGTGTACGCAGCTTAGATGAATCCATTTGGTGGGTTTTAGGGTGATGGTGCATGGGTAGGCGTACATGTCGCAAAGAGGCCCGGCAACTGGCAAGCATATAGAAGAAGAATGTAAAACTTGTAAGATGAAAGATGATGAAGGCCATACGAGATGAACAAAGACTCAAAATGTATGCACGAAGAGCTTATGTGAGCACCGGTCACCACGAGGGGGGACCCACCTTGACCGGAGCATTAGAACTGTCAGTGTAGGTGACGACTGACCACTAAGATGCAGTAACTCTTACGGGACTAATTAATACTTTTTATATTCACTTAAATCACATGTATCATCAATATTTCTTTGTTTAGCAGGTTTAAAAAAAAACTTTTCCTGCTATATACACAACAAGTACCCAATATAAATATTATTTGATTATGTTTTATTCTCATCTTGAAAGTTATGAGAGATAAGGGCGTTATGGGAGTTTTGTTTTTCTCCCAATGTATTTCTTTTAACATTTTGTACATTTTGTTGAAGAAGAATTATTAATAGTTATATTTTGTAAAAAAAAAAAAAAAAAAAAAAAAAAATACGGGCCTACTTTAGTGCATTTCTCCATATCATGTCACACAATGAGATACGTTATACCGGTAGCAGCCTTCATCTCATAACCACGCTGCAAGGAAGACACACGAAGGCTCATTAACAGAAGAGGGTCAAAGTTCTACACTGCATCATAGTAATAGGCGTCGGATGCATTTATATCGCCTGTAGTTACACCCAGCGTGCAATCCGCTTTCTTCTTGCGTACAGTCATGCACATGATACATGCCACATGTCTTAGGTCAGCTGATTTACTGCCAAGTCAACATACTTGGAAATAGATATTCATCTTTACATCACTTACGTAGTTAGTAAATTACTTTAAACAGGCATCACTAAATGAAAGCTAAGTTATACTTGAAATTAGGACTTTTTTAATGAATTGAATTGAATTGAGGTTTTTGATGCGTAAGACAGTGAGTCATTCGTTTTTCTTGGAAATAGATGATTTCGTGTTAATCGTTATAATAAAATACTACTGAGGTGTCACACAAACTAGTTTTCGTTGAAACTGTAAGCAGGTATTTAAAGTGAATTAAGAATAAAGACGTTCTGACCAACTTGGCGTACACCACGACTTAACGAAGTTATCAAATATAGATAATGTGTGCCCAAAAGTATATTATATAGTAACACGATTGTGTGTAGCTCTAATTTAACATTAGAGAATTTGATAATTAAATTTGATAGATGGGTAGAAAAATTGAGAAAGAATATCTACTATGTAAGTTTTTCAACTGTTATGAAATGTAACAAAGAAGGAAAGCACACAATGAAAATACTATTTTTCATATCCATAAAATATCCTTATCGGAAGTATCAGCTGTCATCTGCAAAAAGGAAACAGAATTTGATCAAATGTGAAATGTCTCCTTTTCACCCGCCTTATTTTTATGTCGCCGAGCAAACCACCCAGCGCAAGCGGAAGCTTCTTTCTTTCTTTTTTTCTTTGAAATTTATCAAAGATCCCTATTTTTTTAAATGGTTCACATTTTATTTTATTATTTGATGAATTTTTTATTTTATTATTTTATAATTTATTGCCATAGCGATTAACTGGTTAGTACATACAAACTGCTTCAAGCGAATGCAACGAGCACTAGTCTAAAATTAAAAACATAACAGTTCACTCCACTCGCGGTGTTCTCCTGTTTGAGCGAACCCCGCCTTCTCATTGCTCGAGAATCTATCCATGTTAAGTCCTACGCATCAACACGTTTGCACACACCTGTCATATAAACACTTCTTTATAATCAATTAGGATGCTAAAAAATAAATTAGCCCCTCCTTCCTACACTGTACGAATTAACAAGGCTAATAGTTCTTGACGTGAGACAAAGACAATGTAATGTAATGTATTATTTAACTAGGCCAATACGACGATGACGCACGGACGGGTTATCTAATTTTCATCTTGACAAACGACAAAAGATCGATTACCTAAACCCTCGTGGGTCGTTACAGCATTTAAAATAAGAAACCAAATACGGAACGCATAGCGTCTACAATTACAATACATTACGCGTGTATCAGTATTGCAGATTAGACAATACAACGCTGGGAATTGAATTATTATTCTTACAATTAGGTTGAATCTCCTTACTAACCTAGCTAGCTCCAACAAAGCCACCATGACGAGTGTGAAGCCGATAGTGATAACTGATAACATGACACGTTCAGATCTACATATTATACGCACTTCTACATAACGATTGATAATTCTTATTTGTTTTACGACGCTTGGGACAGCTAGGTCTTATTAGAGAGTCAAATTTAGAAATATAGAGCGCAGCTAAGCAACCTCTTTATCTGTGCTATTGATGATTGAACAATAAAACAACAATGATCAATAATGACAGCCAAACTCCTCCTCACAATAAATTATTTTCTTGCAACAAGAATGCATCTAGTCTATTTTCAAGGTCATCTGATCCATCACACATTGCCGGGGTCGTCGTAAAGGAAATCGAGTTATAGAGGGGGCGGGGGTTGTGGGGGGGACGACGACCGGGGGGGGGGGGGGGGTTATTTCGCAAAGAGGGCCGGCAAGCATGGAGAAGGATTTAAAAGTTGGAAGAGGAAATATGATAACAGCCATATGAGATGAAAAGAGAAATTACAAAAATTATGCACGAGAGCCCCCTTTTCGGGCACCAGTGACCACGAGGAGGGACCCACCTCGACCGGAACTAGACAAACGTCAAACGTTTGCAAGAAAAGATTCCCTGTAAAGAGCATGATTATACTACTCAGTATCATTCATTCATTAAAACATGGCATGTATTACGGTAGATATGTAAATTTAAAGCGAGTGAAATGTTGTGTGCCAAGGCCGCGTAGCAGTAGCAACGGCCTTGCCTCGAGACCGGTAGTTACAGAACCACTTCCGACTGCCGGCCGGCGTCGTTGATGCTGGTTGAGAGAAAGAGTGGTGGAAACCATCGGACTCTCCGGGTAGAGAAACTATTTACTTGTCTGCTGTTCAACATTGGGTGACGACAAGGATCCAGCATACTCCGTATAATATTGTTGAGAAAAATACATAATACATGTTATACAAATAATTTTAAGGTATAATTTTGAGGAAAATACATAAGACGAGTTAAAACTTTTAAGTATAGTGTTATTATGAAGATGGTTGCCAAAGATTTTAATAATATTATTATTATTATTATTATTATTATTATTATTATTATTATTATTATTATTATTATTATTATTATTATTATTATTATTATTATTATTATAATAATTATTATTATTATTAGTATTATTTATTTAATTATTAATTCATAACATAAACAGTTACATTTCATGTGTGCAGCAGCCTAGTTATAAATTGGATGTAAGTAGTGGACTTGTGATCCATTCACATTGTGTCTTACAACTATTAATAATATTAGGTCAACCTATCTCTAAATAATACAAGAATAAAAATACGATATATAAACACTAACAATAACATTACAATTCGAAATTATATTGACCTTGATGTATATGCGCATGCTACAAGCATAATGTAACGGATTTGTGTATAATACTGGCATAATGTAAGCGGATATTTTAGAGCCGTCATATAGCAACGAAGCATCTAATGAATGGTAGGCTATAATATATCTGTCACTGAAAATCAGTTCTTCTATAACAGAGTTGGTAGACAATAAATATAAATGTAAATGTATTTACTTAAAGGATTTTTGTGTGTGATAACATTTCGTTCAGACTGTCACCAAGATGAGTGCAACTGTGTTGCAGTTGAAGTAGGTGTGTGCTGTACTTAACGGTGAACTGGGTACGTACAAAGGAAGAGTGGTATTCTAGTGTATAAGGCTCGGACAGCATAGAGGTCACAACCCTGTTATAGGATGAGTCCTACTGACCGCATCTCACGACTAAGGCATGAACTTCACCATATATCACTCACTGCAACTCGTCGCGGCAATGAATCCCTTTCCAAGGTCACTTGTCCATGCGAGACGAGAGACCAAGAAAAACCTGACTCTATTGCACATACCAAGCTTTCAGAACGATACTCACGCTAACCGGCCAATGTTTAGACGGGAAAACACTCAACTGAGGAGCAGTAAATTATATTGAAATGAATAGTTTCATTCAAAATATGAAGAAACAGTTGTCGAAAGTTTGGTATGTAAATTATATTACTGGATATACCATTGATTTTTATGACGGTAAGCTAGTTGAATACAGGTCGCTCGTTGTTTGATGAAAATTGAGAGGTCTACTCAATTTAAAATGTGCAATTAATATTCCCTTTTCTCGACATGCCGCATAATTTATGAAATTTAGCAAACACAGTTTTTGTAAGTTTTTTTTTGAAAATTATAAATTATTGTACTGGATGATGGCAAGAAGGGTAAAATGTATATTATACAGTGTTACACTAAATATTACAATAATTGGTGGAGGCGCCGGGTTGATAACAAATGATTCAAGTAAAACTCGTCTAATTGGTGGAGGTGCCGGGAAGATCAAAATATGAAACTAACAGAAACACGAGATCCATTTTTCTGTACTATGTCATTTTATTTTGTAATGACATCGTGTGGAGGCATGTAGCGTTACACAGAGCACTATATAGTGTAGTTATATTAACGGTAAGCAGGGTAAAACTAATTATATTGTATGAAAACAAAAAATAAAAACATTCTACGCTAACTTAATTATTAACCCTTTGCGGTCCAATTATTTTGTTTAATGTTATAAGCAGTAGTTGTGATTGCTCTTAAGTACATTTTGGATTAAATTAAGTGGGCATTACAATGATAAAATGAAAGACTAAACGAAAAATTAAAGAAAGTTTTTATTTTACATATTTAGTTTTAAAATTATTTTTTCAATTTGAATGGCATCTAAGTGCAGAACTTGTGGTGTAGGATTAATTCATGGTGATATCGAAACAACGAATGTTCATTAGAAGAACACGTTTACCTGTCACGCAAAATGCACAAAAAACATTCCTATTCTAACTACACATTCCTTAGTTATTTTGATAGGATCACAAAGGCAGTTTGGAAATTTAATAACACACCGTCGCGATTAGGAATACGTGACGTAGAGGTCAGTGCTAAAGACTCTTATTGGCAGCAAGATTAAGATCTATGGAAATACGTTGATTGAAATCGCACATCACACAATAATAATAATAATACATTCATTATCAAAGCTGCTTGCTTGGCCTCACAGTCAAACTGTGAACAATAAACGACTTTCCTCACGACTACACGAGACAATGCTCAGCTAAGTAGTGATTCATTCGAAAGATGTTTGGGCACAGGCTTTGAAATGCTATTGTAATTTAATTTTGGTTAGTTCTTCTTGATTATAAAATATTGGTTCACATGACGCAACATGATCGAGTTTTCTGCTTTCAAGAAAAATTTTCCATAGCCAAAATTTTGCGTAGTTAAAATTCAAATACAAGTACAAACTTCGAAGCGTATATTTTTTTTATTAAACAGTCGGAAAAATTATCATCAAAAAAATCACGAATATGATGATAGTTTTTTTGGAACTTAAATTCGTAAAACGTTATAACCCTGATTATGTTTTCCATAATTATGTGAGTGCATTTTTTGAAGTGTGTACGCTTCGGTGCGTTTATTTGTACACTATAACACATAATATACAACATTTTAGACAAGTTTGTTTGCAGACGAAGACGCAAAACACCAAATTCTAAAAATTACCGTCGTGTGCAGATTATCGATAAAACAAAGAATCACAACGAGTTAATATGTAGATAATCGTCTCCGGATCTTTAACGTATACGCACAAAACTTCAGCAGGTGTTTCTTCTAGCCCACAACACATTGAAGCTGTGGTTTCTTCATTGGTTCAATGGCGCTTTCAAAACGTGCATAACATAACTAACTACCATACTATGTTAGCAACTATTATATTGATAAAATCACGGCCAGAAGCTAAAAATCCTCAGCACGAAGCGGGAATTGAACCTTAGACCAGGGGTCGGAAAGTAAATGTTACAGGGGTATCTTTCCTAGTATTGAACTCAACACCTAAGCTCTGGACATTTTGTAGTTTGTTACATGTGGTTCTAGATTAGATTGCAGTTTTGCATTATAATTATTCACTCTTGACAAAAATGCCGCATACGTACGCAGATACAAAACTAATTCAAACGTGGTTCAAAACTTGAGCAGCCGAATTTTTTTCAAAATCTAACCCACAAGTATTTTGGACGAGGTAGACGTGGATAATTCTATATTTTCCAAAAGGGATCAAGCACATTTGAAATAAGAGTTCATTCATTCATTCATACTCTCATTAGAACATAATTAGCTGAAAAGTAACCACAATGGTGTAATACGGACTGAAACACAGAAAATCACACGTGTTTGTGAAACATATACATCTCGCAGTCCTCCAATTACCGACCGGTAACCATCGACAGAAAGAATAAACTAAGATGACTGCCCATAATACTACATCACACTCTTGTGGTTAAGCCATGGACCAAACAGACGTGAAGAAACAGATCAATTGAAGCTCTTACACAAAACAACGTTAATGCGCCATATAAAGACTCATAACCGCGCGCAAAGACCTTCAAACGATTCGGATGCAATACGCCGATATCGTTTTCTCGGTACGCGAGGTCAAAGAGGTCATATACGAACAAGGCAACAATTCCCTTGACTTTACGGAGGGTCATTTAGAAAGTTATAGACAAACAGAGATCGTGATATAATTATTATATATTACTGTAAAAATACCTGCATGCACGTGGGCTGAGCCAGAAAGGAAAGGTTGAAGTGATTATGGACGGAGTTTCGGACTAAGCAATGCGTAACAATGCGGAGGAATTTGAATAGTTAATGCACACACATTTATTCGGTTCAAAGAACAATAATGCGCACAGGAGTATTTAATAACTGGGTGAAGGTCAGAACGAAAGAAAGAAAAAAACCTCTAAAATTAGCAATCAAATTCTGTGGTGGCTTGATTTATAGTGGAAGATAATTTAGATG
This sequence comes from Isoperla grammatica, assembly GCA_945910005.1. Classification (NCBI taxonomy): domain Eukaryota; kingdom Metazoa; phylum Arthropoda; class Insecta; order Plecoptera; family Perlodidae; genus Isoperla; species Isoperla grammatica. The sequence goes on along the minus strand of OX246741.1, from coordinate 17,163,347 downwards.
AACTTAAGGTGTAATTATAGTCATTAATATCTTTGAACTCTGCTTTGAAGAACGTAGATTTTAATTTATTTCAAGAGAATTTAAACAAGTTAAAGGGGTGAAGGTTGTTTCGCTGGTAGATATTCGGAATTTCTTTGCTATCATGAGGTCGAATCTTAATTGCATAGGGGAAATACTTCGGGTGGGATGAACGAAATACAATGGAGGGAAAGTACCGGTTAATAAATTAGAGTTCATAATAGTACTTCCTGAAAGTAAGGAAGTGCACATATCCGATAATGTACTTGAGTTCAATGATTGATGTCGTATTCATGTAATTTATTTATACCTTGCAATTATAACTATTTTTATCGGTGCATACAAGGAATTTGACCACAAACAAAATATAAAATAAAATATTTAGGACAAGAATTAATTTTTTTTAATCATCCACAAAAAGGTGAAGGGCAAAGGAAGTTGTTGCATTTCAACTTGAACAAAACTATTTTATCGCTCAATATATTTTAATAAAGCATTTAAAATAATTTATCAAATCTTATAATCAGTAGGCTACGTCCGTCTGTAAGCCATCGTCTAAAACGGTTTCAATAAGTAGTTCCAGAAAGTGTAGTAATTAAGTGCAAAACCAAATCTCGACAAAACATCGCAGTTAGCGAATTTATGTGATGATGGACCAATATAATTGATTTTGATCGATATGTAGACTAAGTGGCTCCAGAGAACAAATGAAGACGTCTGTTTACTAATCTATGGCTAATTGAACAGGTCAGGATTGAAGATTTAAATGGGTTCTACAGACACAAATTAATATTTACACTGGTAAGTTTCGTTATTTGTTTTTCGATCATTTTGTTATACAAACTAGGGCCACAGTTATAAAGGACTAAATTAAATTGGCGGTTACAGCCTTCTTTGTGATGTTCAGATTTGTGGGCCAATATTGACCAAGTTAGTGACAAAAGTAACAATAAAAAAATTCAGTGCACAATTACAAAACTCCCATTGCGTCTTCAATTTATCCTAACTTGAATACACGATTATGTGTTCAAGAAATTACGAAACTGCGTCATAATTACCAACGTCGAATACAAGAAAAAAACATCTAAATTGAATTGTCCTCTTTGCCTAAAAACCTTAATTAATTAGTGCCTTTAAGGCACGAATTAACAATCGCCACTTACAATAAATCCGACGGTTGCACAATTAGGCCTAAGTATCCTGTCCATATCATAGGTTCCATAGAACTGTGCGGCATCAGAAATACTCTCACGCTCCGCTCTTGATTGGCTACTGGTTATAATTCGGTCGTTGCGATGAAGGAAGTCTTCGACTAATAATTCCACCGCCTTACTTATGTAACGTCTAGAAGTGTTCACTGCACACTCGATCTAAAACTCGATGTAACGGGGCTACATCGGGGAAATGCCGCCTCGGGTTGTGTAGAACGTGAATCACTTGTATGAATACCTAGGGTGGGGAATACCTACGTTCGACACCGATAGAGATAGCTCAGCGGTAAGACGCGAGACTCGGGATTCGGGAAGTCGCCGGTCCGATTCCGGCCACCGGCATTTCTGACTGAAGTTTTTTCCGAGGTTGGGGGAGAAGGAGGAAGAATAATCATATGTAGAGAAGGAAGGGGAATTTTGGTGTGAGGGAGCTAAGCGAAAGATGGTGGGGAGACCGTATGATATTAGAGTTAATAACTAAACTAAAATAGCCCGAGAGAAAGTGAATACAACAAGACTTATACTAAACGCCATCTTTATGAATGTTTCACAAATTTTTAAAAATACAAAAGAAATACTTTGAAAATAAATTTGATCTAAAAAAAAAAAAAAAAAAAATGTTTTTTTAAACATATTTATAATTTTTTCCACACGCGGAAAACGAATTCATCTCATCGGCCGACATTTCGTTGCATGACGTCACCAGGCCTCCTGTTACAATATCATTGCATCTCCTAAACGCTTCCGCCTGAAGTGGCCGCGTGCTCGTGTTTCGTGCAACAGGTTGATTATGAATCTTGAATCCACCAATAGGAATGCAGACCACTTACACAACACGATGACTCGGAGGATAACCAATACACCTAATGCATCACTTTACGGTGAGAACCACTGGTTATGTAAGGGGCTCAATCGGCCAGTCGAGGGTTCGATTCCGGCCCCCAGCAATGGATTTTACAACTTTTTTTAAATTATACGTATTTGTTATCAATGCATACAACAGAATACAACTCCATAGTTGTAATTTGCTATAGATTTGTTTTAAATTCAAAATTACTTTTAAACATAACGAGTTAAATACATAAAAAAAGAAATAAATGAAAAATGAAAACATACAAGTTTGAACATTATGGAAATTAACGTGAGATATCATGAATCATACAATAACAGTGGGGCATCCACGCTCAGTTTCACATGACCAACATGGTTTGGGCATGCCAATATGTAAGTTATACTTACTGGGGGTCAGTGCTATTTTATATATGTATATATATGGTTGTAAAACAGTAACCCGGGCCACGAAAGCCTCCGTATTTTAATTAATGTATATACTGTATTCGTGTATTAATCAATAAAGTATAAAATTTCACAAATATGGTGGTAAAAACGAATTCAGACACTGCTTGTTTGAGCTGACCTCAAGCTCCAACAAATTTTACAGAAAGGTGGAACGTTTGAATATAAAATAACTGAATACTATATAGAACTATTATACATATAGAACTAAACTATTAGTAATAAATTAAGTGAACAACTTTTACATCGACATTTTGGAAATAATCTCCATTATAGCTATAAATGTTAATCAAAGCAAACATTTTATAAGAAATATCTATTTAAATTAGTGTAGTTATTATGGATGCATAATTGCAAGATTGCTACCATACTATATTCATAAACATAACATACTTTTACTCGAAACTACATTTTAACTATTGGCTATAAAATACAATAGCGCCATCACCATGCATATTCCTGAGACAGTTATATGACACTAATCTACCTACCATATGTTAAACTGGTTTACTAAAATTAGAAATGCACACTTTTTGTGCACTGCACTGTATCATTAAGGTGAAATGTGTAACGAATCTTATAGTCCGGCGTGACTTGCCGCTCATAAATATCTGCACCGCTGCACTGTGTTGCAATATGTTCATCAGCGGGTAATGTTTCGGTAGTTACAAGGAGCAGAGGCCAATTCTTCCCACGGTTCATTATAAGAAATGTGCTTTGTTTTAAACGTAAATTTACACACTATAGATTCGAAGTCACCAACTTCGTTAAGCTCCGATTTAGTAATCTCGATTTGGTTACCACGGTTTATTTATTTATTTATTTATTTAATGTCTATCCTATTGAGTTATAAAAACTGATTTACAAAGGAGGACCTTAAATAAATCTAACCTATGCAAACAATTAATAATAAAAAAAATCATAAATAACAATAACAACAAAAACAAAACAAACTACTTAACTATATAAAATAAAATCAAGAACAAGAAAAAATAATTGAGAAATGAAGTAAAATCAATGAAGTGGAAATTCAACATATTAAATAATAAAAAGAGAAGTATGCAAATAAGAAAGAACATGAAGAAAAAAAAATATGAGAAAAAAAATATATATATGCATCCACGGCAGTCGCCATGTTAGTTAGTAGCAAATCTCCGATTACCTGCTAATCGTAGATTAAAAGTGCTCTTCGTAGATTAAAGGTTTGGTGAAACCGGCCCATAATGCATGACTTGTCCTATGTTCTTTGCTCTTTGGATTCACCATCTTCAATACAATTCTCATTTCTTTCATCTTTAAAATCCAGATAACATTATTAATACGAAAAAAGAAGCTCATCTACCCTGCATACTACAGAACAGAGTAGGTTCTACTCGAAGCAAAGATTTGTACATAGAATTAGAGAAATTGTCGGAAATTTAGGGTTCAAAATGAATTTATGGAAAAAAAAACTGACGTGTTACGAAACAATTTCAAAAGTAAAATGGCCTTCCATTTCTAAAAGATGAACATCAGTACGTTTTGAAAGGTAGTAGAAATAAAAGTACAAGTCTACACAATTATATTTTAAAGTAAGTTATAAGTATTATAATCTTGAGTAATAAACTTATTTAGTTACTTAATTGTACGAATTTATCATGTGTACGAATCACAGACTACACGATTGTGGTGGGTATCGAGCCGGTGTCCAGACGGTTACAAGTTCACGACCCAACCAGTGAGCCAGCCACACATTATATAAGCATTGGTACGTGTAATGTTAATCCCATACACGTTTAGTCCTTAAACGATCCAAGTTAATATTTTAGAAAGGTCAACCAACACACACATAAAAAATGAAAGTAAATCATATCTAAGTTATAAATATGACAACTTTAAATTCTTGACAAAAAGAGATGTGTTATACAATTAAGGTTTCACTAATGCGAAGTTATATCACTGTATAGTTAACGTCAAAGCAATTAATGGATTTGAAGAAGGTGTTCTCGTAACTGACGGGCACGAATGAGACAAACAAGAAACTGGGCACACATGTTTCATGCCTGTTTTATTAAATAGATGAGCGGCCGAAAGTAGTTTGACCGTTATTGACGATGGTTTGGTATTAATAGCGACAGATGGACAGACATCATTTATACTCTACAAGAATGCTGTGCGCCGGTATTTCGTATTAAAGCCCATTGTCTTTTAAATATACGTTTGGTTCAATACAGTACACGAGAGGAAAAAATCGAGATTCTAGGGTTTGAGAAAAAATACGAGATTTTCTAGTCTTCTTACTTCGTCTCTATTATTGCAACCAATCATGGTGTTCAAGCCGAATGGGGCGGAAACCCACGTCACTAAGACGCTTAGGACCTGCAACCCCAACTGTATGAGCCATCGCAGACAGAAAGAAATTTGACGATGATTTTGTTCCGACCATATTCGTACTAGGATAAAAACTAATATTACTGGTTTAGAATTTGTTACTTTTGTTGTTTTGTTTATGGGAAATAACATGGAAACAATAATGGGCGCCCCTAGGTGTAGGAGCTGACTATAAATTCCAACCTAATGTTTCATAATTCTGGTGTGTGAAACTTAACCATCACGAAGCGCAATGACGATATGAAACAAACAATTTTGATGGTAATCAAAGCTTATTGCAGGTGATAGCAAAATATAGGTTACATAGAATAGTTCAACCTTTTCCACGGGAATAGGGAATGCTCATACGATTTTTTTTTTGTTTAACCAAACACTTAATTAAATAGTATATGGTACACAAAGTATATTAATGAAAGTCCCAACTAAAACAACATTTTTAAATAAGTTTAATATTGGACTTAAAGTCGCGATTATTTGAATTTGGTAGAAACGCCCCGTGATTGGCTAGAGACAGTTGTGACGTCTTAAAAAAAACGTATGAGCATTCCCTATTCTACGTCTCTGCCGATTACACAAACATGTTTAGGAAAATAAAAAGGAATACGTAGAACGGTTTCACTCAATTAATAATAAAAAAAAAAAACACCTCGCAGTATTTTATATAATTACTTGTGAAAACAATCATCTTTACTATGTAATTCAATTCAATATAATAACACTAACTTGAAACTATATCAACAAGTATGTAAAAAACCAAAGTTGTTACTTGTTCGTATAATAACCAGTCTACGCAATACGGTTATACATACATAACTTCTAATTTTCGAACAATTAAATATTACTCTCTTCGTAACTGTACAAGAAACCGTTTAGCGCTCGGTATTTATTTACACGAGACGCGATAACACTCACGTGCAGACAGGAAAGTATAAATACTGGACGTAACCCAGCACAACCACAAGCGTATTAATTTTTAAGGCAGGGCAAATTGATATTTTCCCATATACGTTTAAAAAAAAAAAAAAACCTGATGGAACAACTTATATGCAAATCGATCGTAAGTGAAAACACATTTCCTTCAGTTGGATACCCAAGACCACCGCGTCTAGGTTTACTAATTATTAACCTGAGTATGAGTATACATAACATGCACTTGTCTTCAGCGCTGCTCTAGTTTAAAGCGTTACACATACTGCCCGAGGGCTGTGGTGAGAGGAATGCCTGCTCTCGGCATGGAATCTGCCGGAAACCTCTGCGGGTATCAATAGGGACACTTCATCAACGTGTGTTGTATGGGTGACGATGATTCACGCATACAGGTGATTGTGACGTAACTAACTGTATCAAGCGAACACTTTCACGAGGTTGCTGCAACGTGGTTTCACACGAGGAGATGACATTTCTAATGTTATATGTGTGTTTAATTGATGATGTTGGTTCTAAGAAACGCTTGGCACAGTGTTCTAGAGCAATACATTCAAAGAGGTTAGAAGGAAGGATATGAAGAGCTTGGCATAGTGTCTAGAGCAATACATTCAAAGAGGTTAGAAGGAAGGATATGAAGAGCTTGGCACAGTGTTCTAGAGCAATACATTCAAAGAGGTTAGAATGAAGGATATGAAGAGCTTGGCATAGTGTTCTAGAGCAATACATTCAAAGAGGTTAGAAGGAAGGATATGAAGAGCTTGGCATAGTGTTCTAGAGCACTACATTCAAAGAGGTTAGAATGAAGGATATGAAGAGCTTGGCATAGTGTTCTAGAGCACTACATTCAAAGAGGTTAGAAGGAAGGATATGAAGCTTGGCATAGTGTTATAGAGCAATACATTCAAAGAGGTTAGAATGAAGGATATGAAGAGCTTGGCATAGTGTTCTAGAGCACTACATTCAAAGAGGTTAGAAGGAAGGATATGAAGCTTGGCATAGTGTTATAGAGCAATACATTCAAAGAGGTTAGAAGGAAGGATATGAAGAGCTTGGCATAGTGTTCTAGAGCAATACATTCAAAGAGGTTAGAAGGAAGGATATGAAGAGCTTGGCATAGTGTTCTAGAGCAATACATTCAAAGAGGTTAGAAGAAAGGATATGAAGAGCTTGGCATAGTGTTCTAGAGCAATACATTCAAAGAGGTTAGAAGGAAGGATATGAAGAGCTTGGCATAGTGTTCTAGAGCAATACATTCAAAGAGGTTAGAAGGAAGGATATGAAGAGCTTGGCATAGTGTTCTAGAGCAATACATGCAAAGAGGTTAGAAGGAAGGATATGAAGAGCTTGGCATAGTGTTCTAGAGCAATACATTCAAAGAGGTTAGAAGGAAGGATATGAAGAGCTTGGCATAGTGTTCTAGAGCAATACATTCAAAGAGGTTAGAAGAAAGGATATGAAGAGCTTGGCATAGTGTTCTAGAGCAATACATTCAAAGAGGTTAGAAGGAAGGATATGAAGACCTTGGCATAGTGTTCTAGAGCAATACATTCAAAGAGGTTAGAAGGAAGGATATGAAGAGCTTGGCATAGTGTTCTAGAGCAATACATTCAAAGAGGTTAGAAGGAAGGATATGAAGAGCTTGGCATAGTGTTCTAGAGCAATACATTCAAAGAGGTTAGAACGAAGGATATGAAGAGCTTGGCATAGTGTCTAGAGCAATACATTCAAAGAGGTTAGAAGGAAGGATATGAAGAGCTTGGCATAGTGTCTAGAGCAATACATTCAAAGAGGTTAGAAGGAAGGATATGAAAAGCTTGGCATAGTGTTCTAGAGCACTACATTCAAAGAGGTTAGAAGGAAGGTTAAGAAGAGCTTGGCATAGTGTTCTAGAGCAATACATTCAAAGAGGTTAGAAGGAAGGATATGAAGAGCTTGGCATAGTGTTCTAGTGCAATACATTCAAAGAGGTTAGAAGGAAGGATATGAAGAGCTTGGCATAGTGTTCTAGAGCACTACATTCAAAGAGGCTAGAAGGAAGGATATGAAGAGCTTGGCATAGTGTTCTAGAGCACTACATGCAAAGAGGTTAGAAGGAAGGTTAGGAAGAGCTTGGCATAGTGTTCTAGAGCACTACATTCAAAGAGGCTAGAAGGAAGGATATGAAGAGCTTGGCATAGTGTTCTAGAGCAATACATTCAAAGAGGTTAGAAGGAAGGATATGAAGAGCTTGGCATAGTGTTCTAGAGCAATACATTCAAAGAGGCTAGAAGGAAGGATATGAAGAGCTTGGCATAGTGTTCTAGAGCAATACATTCAAACAGGTTAGAAGGAAGGATATGAAGAGCTTGGCATAATGTTCTAGAGCACTACATTCAAACAGGTTAGAAGGAAGGATAAGAAGAGCTTGGCATAGTGTTCTAGAGCAATACATCCAAAGAGGTTAGAAGGAAGGATATGAAGAGCTTGGCATAGTGTTCTAGAGCAATACATCCAAAGAGGTTAGAAGGAAGGATATGAAGAGCTTGGCATAGTGTTCTAGAGCAATACATTCAAACAGGTTAGAAGGAAGGATATGAAGAGCTTGGCATAGTGTTCTAGAGCAATACATCCAAAGAGGTCAGAAGGAAGGATATGAAGAGCTTGGCATAGTGTTCTAGAGCAATACATTCAAACAGGTTAGAAGGAAGGATATGAAGAGCTTGGCATAGTGTTCTAGAGCAATACATTCAAAGAGGTTAGAAGGAAGGATATGAAGAGCTTGGCATAGTGTTCTAGAGCAATACATCCAAAGAGGTTAGAAGGAAGGATATGAAGAGCTTGGCATAGTGTTCTAGAGCACTACATTCAAAGAGGCTAGAAGGAAGGATATGAAGAGCTTGGCATAGTGTTCTAGAGCAATACATCCAAAGAGGTTAGAAGGAAGGATATGAAGAGCTTGGCATAGTGTTCTAGAGCAATACATCCAAAGAGGTTAGAAGGAAGGATATGAAGAGCTTGGCATAGTGTTCTAGAGCAATACATTCAAAGAGGTTAGAAGGAAGGATATGAAGAGCTTAGCATAGTGTTCTAGAGCAATACATCCAAAGAGGTTAGAAGGAAGGATATGAAGAGCTTGGCAAAGTGTTCTAGAGCACTACATTCAAAGAGGTTAGAAGGAAGGATATGAAGAGCTTGGCATAGTGTTCTAGAGCACTACATTCAAAGAGGCTAGAAGGAAGGATATGAAGAGCTTGGCATAGTGTTCTAGAGCACTACATTCAAATAGGCTAGAAGGAAGGATACGAAGAGCTTGGCATAGTGTTCTAGAGCAATACATCCAAAGAGGTTAGAAGGAAGGATATGAAGAGCTTGGCATAGTGTTCTAGAGCACTACATTCAAAGAGGCTAGAAGGAAGGATATGAAGAGCTTGGCATAGTGTTCTAGAGCAATACATCCAAAGAGGTTAGAAGGAAGGATATGAAGAGCTTGGCATAGTGTTCTAGAGCAATACATCCAAAGAGGTTAGAAGGAAGGATATGAAGAGCTTGGCATAGTGTTCTAGAGCAATACATTCAAAGAGGTTAGAAGGAAGGATATGAAGAGCTTAGCATAGTGTTCTAGAGCAATACATCCAAAGAGGTTAGAAGGAAGGATATGAAGAGCTTGGCAAAGTGTTCTAGAGCACTACATTCAAAGAGGTTAGAAGGAAGGATATGAAGAGCTTGGCATAGTGTTCTAGAGCACTACATTCAAAGAGGCTAGAAGGAAGGATATGAAGAGCTTGGCATAGTGTTCTAGAGCACTACATTCAAATAGGCTAGAAGGAAGGATACGAAGAGCTTGGCATAGTGTTCTAGAGCAATACATCCAAAGAGGTTAGAAGGAAGGATATGAAGAGCTTGGCATAGTGTTCTAGAGCAATACATCCAAAGAGGTTAGAAGGAAGGATATGAAGAGCTTGGCATAGTGTTCTAGAGCAATACATTCAAACAGGTTAGAAGGAAGGATATGAAGAGCTTGGCATAGTGTTCTAGAGCAATACATCCAAAGAGGTCAGAAGGAAGGATATGAAGAGCTTGGCATAGTGTTCTAGAGCAATACATTCAAACAGGTTAGAAGGAAGGATATGAAGAGCTTGGCATAGTGTTCTAGAGCAATACATTCAAAGAGGTTAGAAGGAAGGATATGAAGAGCTTGGCATAGTGTTCTAGAGCAATACATCCAAAGAGGTTAGAAGGAAGGATATGAAGAGCTTGGCATAGTGTTCTAGAGCACTACATTCAAAGCGGCTAGAAGGAAGGATATGAAGAGCTTGGCATAGTGTTCTAGAGCAATACATCCAAAGAGGTTAGAAGGAAGGATATGAAGAGCTTGGCATAGTGTTCTAGAGCAATACATCCAAAGAGGTTAGAAGGAAGGATATGAAGAGCTTGGCATAGTGTTCTAGAGCAATACATTCAAAGAGGTTAGAAGGAAGGATATGAAGAGCTTAGCATAGTGTTCTAGAGCAATACATCCAAAGAGGTTAGAAGGAAGGATATGAAGAGCTTGGCAAAGTGTTCTAGAGCACTACATTCAAAGAGGTTAGAAGGAAGGATATGAAGAGCTTGGCATAGTGTTCTAGAGCACTACATTCAAAGAGGCTAGAAGGAAGGATATGAAGAGCTTGGCATAGTGTTCTAGAGCACTACATTCAAATAGGCTAGAAGGAAGGATACGAAGAGCTTGGCATAGTGTTCTAGAGCAATACATCCAAAGAGGTTAGAAGGAAGGATATGAAGAGCTTGGCATAGTGTTCTAGAGCAATACATTCAAAGAGGTTAGAAGGAAGGATATGAAGAGCTTGGCATAGTGTTCTAGAGCACTACATTAAAAAAGGTTAGAAGGAAGGATATGAAGAGCTTGGCATAGTGTTCTAGAGCAATACATTCAAAGAGGTTAGAAGGAAGGATATGAAGAGCTTAGCATAGTGTTCTAGAGCAATACATCCAAAGAGGTTAGAAGGAAGGATATGAAGAGCTTGGCAAAGTGTTCTAGAGCACTACATTCAAAGAGGTTAGAAGGAAGGATATGAAGAGCTTGGCATAGTGTTCTAGAGCACTACATTCAAAGAGGCTAGAAGGAAGGATATGAAGAGCTTGGCATAGTGTTCTAGAGCACTACATTCAAATAGGCTAGAAGGAAGGATACGAAGAGCTTGGCATAGTGTTCTAGAGCAATACATCCAAAGAGGTTAGAAGGAAGGATATGAAGAGCTTGGCATAGTGTTCTAGAGCAATACATTCAAAGAGGTTAGAAGGAAGGATATGAAGAGCTTGGCATAGTGTTCTAGAGCACTACATTAAAAGAGGTTAGAAGGAAGGATATGAAGAGCTTGGCATAGTGTTCTAGAGCAATACATTCAAAGAGGTTAGAAGGAAGGATATGAAGAGCTTGGCATAGTGTTCTAGAGCACTACATTCAAAGAGGTTAGAAGGAAGGTTATGAAGAGCTTGGCATAGTGTTCTAGAGCAATACATTCAAAGAGGTTAGAAGGAAGGATATGAAGAGCTTGGCATAGTGTTCTAGAGCAATACATTCAAAGAGGCTAGAAGGAAGGATATGAAGAGCTTGGCATAGTGTTCTAGAGCACTACATTAAAAGAGGTTAGAAGGAAGGATATGAAGAGCTTGGCATAGTGTTCTAGAGCACTACATTCAAAGAGGTTAGAAGGAAGGATATGAAGAGCTTGGCATAGTGTTCTAGAGCAATACATCCAAAGAGGTTAGAAGGAAGGATATGAAGAGCTTGGCATAGTGTTCTAGAGCACTACATTCAAAGAGGTTAGAAGGAAGGATATGAAGAGCTTGGCATAGTGTTCTAGAGCAATACATTCAAAGAGGTTAGAAGGAAGGATATGAAGAGCTTGGCATAGTGTACTAGAGCACTACATTCAAACAGGTTAGAAGGAAAGATATGAAGAGCTTGGCATAGTGTTCTAGAGCACTACATTCAAAGAGGTTAGAAGGAAGGATATGAAGAGCTTGGCATAGTGTTCTAGAGCAATACATTCAAAGAGGTTAGAAGGAAGGATATGAAGAGCTTGGCATAGTGTTCTAGAGCACTACATTCAAAGAGGTTAGAAGGAAGGATATGAAGAGCTTGGCATAGTGTTCTAGAGCACTACATTCAAAGAGGTTAGAAGGAAGGATATGAAGAGCTTGGCATAGTGTTCTAGAGCACTACATTCAAAGAGGTTAGAAGGAAGGATATGAAGAGCTTGGCATAGTGTTCTAGAGCAATACATTCAAAGAGGTTAGAAGGAAGGATATGAAGAGCTTGGCATAGTGTTCTAGAGCACTACATTCAAAGAGGTTAGAAGGAAGGATATGAAGAGCTTGGCATAGTGTTCTAGAGCAATACATTCAAAGAGGTTAGAAGGAAGGATATGAAGAGCTTGGCATAGTGTTCTAGAGCACTACATTCAAAGAGGTTAGAAGGAAGGATATGAAGAGCTTGGCATAGTGTTCTAGAGCAATACATCCAAAGAGGTTAGAAGGAAGGATATGAAGAGCTTGGCATAATGTTCTAGAGCACTACATTCAAACAGGTTAGAAGGAAGGATATGAAGAGCTTGGCATAGTGTTCTAGAGCACTACATTCAAAGAGGTTAGAAGGAAGGATATGAAGAGCTTGGCATAATGTTCTAGAGCACTACATTCAAACAGGTTAGAAGGAAGGATATGAAGAGCTTGGCATAGTGTTCTACAGCAATACATTCAAAGAGGTTCGAAGGAAGGATATGAAGAGCTTGGCATAGTGTTCTAGAGCAATACATTCAAAGAGGTTCGAAGGAAGGTTATAAAGTGCTTGGCATAGTGTTCTAGAGCAATACATTCAAAGAGGTTAGAAGGAAGGTTATAAAGTGCTTGGCATAGTGTTCTAGAGCACTACACTCAAAGAAACACTCAAAGAAGGAAGGATATGAAGAGCTTGGCATAGTGTTCTAGAGCACTACATGCAAAGAGGTTAGAAGGAAGGATATGAAGAGCTTGGCATAGTGTTCTAGAGCAATACATTCAAAGAGGTTAGAAGGAAGGATATGAAGAGCTTGGCATAGTGTTCTAGAGCACTACATTCAAACAGGTTAGAAGGAAGGATATGAAGAGCTTGGCATAGTGTTCTAGAGCACTACATGCAAAGAGGTTAGAAGGAAGGATATGAAGAGCTTGGCATAGTGTTCTAGAGCAATACATTCAAAGAGGTTAGAAGGAAGGATATGAAGAGCTTGGCATAGTGTTCTAGAGCAATACATTCAAAGAGGTTAGAAGGAAGGATATGAAGAGCTTGGCATAGTGTTCTAGAGCACTACATGCAAAGAGGTTAGAAGGAAAGATATGAAGAGCTTGGCATAGTGTTCTAGAGCACTACATGCAAAGAGGTTAGAAGGAAGAATATGAAGAGCTTGGCATAGTGTTCTAGAGCACTACATGCAAAGAGGTTAGAAGGAAGGATATGAAGAGCTTGGCATAGTGTTCTACAGCACTACATTCAAAGAGGTTAGAAAGACAGAATAGAGAGCCTAAAAATGTAATTTTTGAATTCTGAGTCAATGCTTCGTAACTAGATAGTTGGCCAAACAACAATTAGCAACAATAAAAGTGACGTCAGTGGAGCTATGAGTGGTTAGAAGTGAGTAAGGCCCGGTATTATAACGCCCGGCTAAACGTTTAGCACTGGGTTCACATGTTTTTTCCTATGAAACCACGCTTAGGATTGGTGGTTGCCATGGAGAAAACAAGTTAGCGGTGGGCTTAATATTTAGCCGGGCGTTAAAATACCGGGCCTTAGAAGACTAACATTTAGTTTATACTTCGGAGTTTTGAATTCGCCCATAATTTGTTCTACAATAGATGATAATTGATAATGATTATTGTTTATTTACGTCTCTATCAAATACTTAAGAATACATACAACCCATCGGTTTGTCTCTATTATTGCAATAATATGCTATTCGGGGCGTTGAGATGAAGATGGATATTAACGAAACCATGCATAATACAGGATTCGAACCCACGTCCATTGGTGACATACGCTTGCACCACAATCGCATGAGTAACCGCCGACGGCAAAAAGGTTAGAAAGAAACGATAGACGGCTTCAAATATTTCTGAGTTCTGAATCAATTCTAAAATAGATGACAATGATGCTTATTGTTGCTTTACTAAGTGGGTATAGAAAATAAACACAGATATATTTATTTATTTATACTTATGATGAACTTAATAAGAACAGGACATGCAAGAGGTCATATTGCTTGTTGCACCATGAAACAAGCACGGCAAAAAAAAAACATTGATGTCATTACAGCGAACCGTAATCAAATGGTATGATTAAAAAACTACTCTCATGGAGGTCATATCATTTGACTCATGGTGATTGCTCGGTTACGAAAGGTATAATCCTAGTTGTACCTCTGATACCCCGAAGGGAGACGACTGCTTATAATTATAATACACTTAATGAGTACAAATTGTGTGATTGATCTATATTTAATAAGTGTGTGTGTAATGGTTGATGACGTGACAGCGCGCTCAGGCTTATAACACCTTCGCTAATGAACAGTGATCTTAGCGACCTCACTAGGAGATCAAACGTGCCGCCTAGACAGAACCAAACATTCCATGTAGTATTTTTATTTATTTATTTATTTATTTATTTATTTATGAATTGGCCACATACAGCATTTTATGCCATTTAACAGTGACCAGTATAACAACGGATGATTAACAACGATGCATAATGATGAAGAAGGAAGGAGGGGAAACCCGGTACCGGTACGTAGCCTACTCCTGTTGAAAAGTACCAAAGGGACCACCAGCTTTACGTCCCATCCGAAAGGACGGTGTAGCTTTGACCAGTCATATAGGTTCCTCCACTAACCTGGACTGCCGAGCAGTTGACGAGAAGAACGAAGCTGTTACACAAGCTTTCGAACCCTCCAATCTGCTCTAACGGTAACTAGTGTTTCAGAGGAGAGTGGTCACCCATCCACCTCCTGACCTAGCCCGAGATTGCGTAACTTCGGTGTTCGTATGGGAAACGGCTAAGCGACCGCGGCTAAACCGTATGTTTAACAACTAGGAGTTTTGACTTACTATGTCTTGTGCACTAAAAAAGTCCTCATGACGGAAACCGTGTTACTGTTTTATCTTTATAAATATGCACTAAATTCAACTGGTAAACTTCTGAAATAGAACAATAGCTTAGGGGAGGATTCAACGTTTTGTTATAACATTCCCTCTATACAGAAATTGCTTCTTTGATGATCGGATGGAACTCTTCACAAATATACGCTCTCCTGATTTATTGTCATCATAATGTCAAGTTCTTTGCTAAAAAAGTAAGTACGATATGCTTTAAAAAATGAAATAACATTAATGTTGACGCTTATCTTCCAAATTTTAGTAATTTCAAAATTTATACCCGAAATGTTATGCATAAAGCAGAAATTTAAAAACGTGTATTGCAAAAATCGTTAATATCAAATTATTAACATTTAACAAAAGCGTATACTGATCGAGTTACTTATGTTATTTATGTATTATTTCTGTGCTGGTATGAATCAGAAGATTCAGAAAGATAACACAGTCACAAACTATGTCCTATTGGCTCATTTTAGATTGTATCAATGCAAGTAGAATATCATTATTACTCTATACATAACACCAGATATAGATTCTTCTTCTTCTTCTCTGCCTCATCAATGTCGCAATCTTGTTATTTCTTCTGTCTTCTAAGTGTTTCAAGCCTTGTAAATTCGTGCACCGTCACTATTCACGCACTAGTTCACTATTGTGTGTATGTGCACGATACACCACTTCAGAATTATGTATCAATTAATTTCAACATACAACAACGAAACTCGTTTTAATCTCTTAACATGATACGTTTTAACAATCATATATACCGAATGCTTTGTGGTTAAACACACACACACACTTGTCCACTCACTTTCAGTGGTAACAAGCCTTGCATTGACCAGTCATCAATACATTGCTTTTACATTAAGATTACACACATCTATCACGAAGCATTAGCATAACATCTCAATACAAGCCTACCTGGTCTGCAATATATTTCACTGCACAACTAAGTCAAGAGGTGATTGAGACATCATAACACTCGCGCCGCCATATTTAAATGGACTTACCTAAAACAAAAGAGATACGTAATTAGATATGACATCATAACATGTTATCAACGAGAGTACATTTAAGTGTTGGGATATGGAGAGCACATTTTGTTTGTACTGATAGAACTTATTAAATGTGCATAACTATGTCAAGAGAGCATTTGATGAAGAACAAGTGGTTAAGTTGATAATTGATCATCTGGTAAAAGTAAATACTTCTTCAAGGTTTCCATTTCTATTGATATGAAATAAATAAAGTCTGCGTTATACCAAGGCTGTTAATTTCAACAGAGAATATACATTTTTCAAGTAAACCATGGCCTATAAAATTAAATACAGATATTGATATATGTATGTATCAATCACGAATTGTATATTAAACATCTAAACGATGTATATGAACTGTGAATACACAATTAGTGTAAACAATTTATTAAATTTTGGTATTTCAAGTAATTTTATTTTATTCAGGGGATTTTTTTTGCAGTTTGGATCAAAACCTTTCAAAGCCGATTATCGGGGGGGATGTTAGCTCTATATTACCTTAGTACTGAAATCTAACGCTCATTGTAGAAAGTGTGAACTAAAAGTGAGAGAGAGATGTTACGAGCGTCTGCAATCACAATATTTATATTTTACTGTTTTACTAATTTTATTATAAAATAGGATATATATATTAATGGACTAATTCTAAAGCTGGCACTGCAATAATCCAAAATACTAATTGATATACGTAATAAAAATGACGTAAGCGATAATTGTCCAACTTTTGTAAGAATTAAAAGGGAAATTGGGTAAGGGGCTTAGATAAAGGGTCACATACTCGAAAGCTGTGCATTATATTTAATGACTATATAAAAGAGATCATTTTAATCTGTTTAGGAGACACGATTTTTAACATGTGAATCGGCCACTCAAGGCCGTGTAAGATCAGACCTAATTTAGTGTTACAACTTCCTGTTCACTACGATCATGACGCCTACTTTACTCGTTTAGCAATTATCTGTTCACTATATTGGCTTGTTTATCTCAAATAACATAGCCAAATTCGATCTTTTAAAAGTGTGCACTGTAGGTACGCATTTTCACGCAACTGCATTCATTTATCAAACATTTATCATCATTTACCGTTAACTCCACTAAAATAACCATCCATTAGAACACCTATAATAAATTAATTCAAAATTCCACTTATTCGTTTAATACATTCTGATAATAATAATTTAACGGACTATGTACAAACAAAATTACAGACATCAAAGTTAGTGAATGAAATATTCGAATGTAATGTGATGTTGTTTTTGAAAATATGGAAAGGAATTATATTAAATGACTATTTGCTAGTTTTAATAAAAGTAGGTTTTCTTATTTCTTATATTCATTTAATTATTAACTTATCTGCCTACTTATTTTGTATTTATATTTAATTTAATCCTTCTTTACACATTAGTACGATAACTTTTTCTCAGGGATGAACACACATCTGTAAAAAAAATAATAATAATAAAGCTTGCCTGTGAACACATGTTCACACGAATGAATTTGTTATGTTCTACATAGTCCAGATTGAGACGTCACTACACGCTCGAATGATTTCATGGGTATTTCCATGTGGTCACAAGGCAAATACATTAATCACATAATAAGGGTCTTAGTACGTATGAACGGGAGCACGTTTTAGGAAACACGTGACTCATTGTCCTTGGTGGCTCACTAGGACCCAGGTTCGAGGCTTATACGCTCAACGTCAGATCCTGCATGAGTATATTGTATTCATGACAACAGCAACAGCTCATTATCCAAGAAGACAACTGCATTAAGAGCGAAGGATACCTCTACGTCAAAAACCGCAGACAATTTTCATTTTTTAACTATATCTCAAGATTGAAACACAACATCAAAAATCTGAGACACCATAGCGCTGTGGTCTGGTAATCCCTACACACTGAATGATAAATGTATTTAACGTTATCATCAGTATGACTGTGATAACGATTTCCTCAAATTACTAAGGAAATCGTTATCACAGTCATACTGATAATAACGTTTAATACATTTATCATTCAGTGTGTAGGGCTTACCAAACCACAGCGCTATGGTGTCTCAGATTTTTGATGTTGTGTTTCAATCTTGAGATATAATTAAAAAATGAAAATTTTCTGCGGTTTTTGACGTAGAGGTATCCTTCGCTCTTAACAGAGGCATGAATAAAGAACACAATTTACGGCACAAAACGGATTCAGTATGATGGATTCAGTATGGATTCAGTTAGAGATTTATGACTTCATGATGAAATTTGAAAAAAACGTGATCATTAAAAAGTAAAAAAAAAATCGGAACCAACCGATTTTAGACTAATATACAATTTCAATTTTATATTATGGTCACGTAAGCAGTAATAATTGATTGTTGTAACTTGTCATTAGTACGTATTAATAGTATGTGTAGGCTACTGTTAAAAAAAATAGTAGCCGTAATTTCGCTGTGGATGTGTTAGGTTTATTAAAGCGTTAAAAATACAAGACAAGAACACTACGAAAGATTTTCCGTTAGAGAAGCGCATAATGTCACAAAATTTGATGTT
The DNA here is from genome assembly GCA_945910005.1 of Isoperla grammatica. NCBI lineage: Eukaryota > Metazoa > Arthropoda > Insecta > Plecoptera > Perlodidae > Isoperla > Isoperla grammatica. Next base: position 17,144,787 of record OX246741.1, on the reverse strand, counting down.
CATGACGAATATCAATACGAATACAGAATGTCTAAAGTGATCCACAACGCATTGTTCCATTCCGAAATATTGGTGGACAGAAAGAAGATATTTCACAATCCTCAACAAAATGCCTGTGGGCTGTTTATATCTCCCACTACAGCAATACTACGGTCACAGAAAGGTTTAAATTCGCCAAGGTTTTTGCAGCACATTTAATAGCCTTAACTGTAGGAGTGGTACCATTAACCCCATTTTAAAGTACATTACTCAAAATTAAAATAAAAACTTATGTTTTAGGCTCAAAATTGCTTACATCATTATACATGTGTAAAATAAATTACTAGACCCCCCCCCCCCCCCCATTTCCCAAACAGGACAGGGCAACCGTCTGTAGTGACTCATACGATTTTGGCGCAGGTTCTAAGCGTACGGCACCTAGGGACGTGGGTTCGAATCCCAGATGAGATTTTTTATGTAATCGTCCATCATCTTTATTTTGAATCCGTCATCGTCCCGAATAGCATCATTTCAATAACAGAGACGTAAAACACCAGGAGTTGTCACCAAACATGGCAGATGGTAACGTCGAGCATGACCGACAATTTCCACCAGTTTTAAAACGTCTCATGTAAACAGAACAGACAAAGACGAGACGCGCGTGTTGCACTCGCAACAAACAGAGAAGAAATGCATCCACCACTCTTATGACTGTAGCAACGAGAAAGTAGGCCTGGCCGGAGAATGCTCGAACCACTCACTGTTCATGATTCAATTCAATTCAGACATTAGTGGCTAATTAGATGACGCCCATAAAAATACAAAAAATTATAGGAAATAAAAATATCGACTATTACCAAGAATCAATTGTCGTCTACGTGATCGAAATTCTGATTAAAACCGTTCACGACTTGCGAATCAAAGAACCACAAAAAATAATTAAAATCGACCCGACGAATAATTCACGAGAATCTAAAAACGCGTCATTCCTATAAATGTGTAATATGTATGTGTGTATGTATGTATGTATGTATGTATGTATGCATGTATGTATGCATGTATGTATGTATGCATGCATGTATGTATGTATGTATGTATGTATGTATGTATGTATGTATGTATGTATGTATGTATGTATGTATGTATGTATGTATGCATGTATGCATGTATGTATGTATGTATGTATGTATGTATGCATGTATGTATGTATGTATGTATGTATGTATGTATGTATGTATGTATGTATGTATGTATGTATGTATGTATGTATGTATGTATGTATGTATGTATGTATGTATGTATGTATGTATGTATGTATGTTTGTATGTATGTTTGTATGTATGTATGTATGTATGTATGTATGTATGTATGTATGTATGTATGTATGTATGTATGTATGTATGTATGTATGTATGTATGTATGTATGTATGTATGTATGTATGTATGTATGTATGTATGTATGTATGTATGTATGTATGTATGTATGTATGTATGTATGTATGTATGTATGTATGTATGTATGTATGTATGTATGTATGTATGTATGTATGTATGTATGCATGTATGTATGTACGTATGTATGAATTCGTTCTTTGTCATCATAACGCATTATGTCACAAAATTTGATGTCGATCAGTCAACTTCAAGCGCAATTCGCACAAGTCAAAATTTGCACACACACAAACACACACATGTGAGACGTCACCTCATAACTTTCTCCTCAACATTACATGCATGGTAAGTTAAAGTACCTAATCTAATATTACGTAATAATATAATCATTCTCATCGTAACTGTAACAACAGACATTGAAACACATAATCCCAATTACTAGGCCGTATACAGACCTCGTGGGTTCGAGCTATAATGTCTCCGCGAGGCGCCTCGGGCGGTCACTTGCAAGGAGTGGTATAGCGTAGACAGATCTCCTCTCTTAACCATCACCACTCACCACGAGGAGAGACAAGTCTGGGTGAAAGGGTGTGTGATGGGGGACGGGCAAATAATCATAATATACGGAAACTTACGTAAGATACGACGCAGCATTTAACGGCAACGAAAGTGTATATATACTCGAAGGGGGGCTCGGTAAGTTACCATTCATCGCCGACTCTTTGGATATACACTACAATGGCATTCAAGGTAGGTTTATCTTATCTACACATATATCGTGTGTTATATATATAAGTGAACTATACGTGTACGACTAAACATAATCGTGATACACGGTAGGAATAAATTTATAACATTTCGTGATCATTTTCAATGATCGATAATTATTGTGAAATTTATTATATTTATGTTAAATTAAATTTAAGATAAGTAAAGAAATGCATGTTTCAATATATAAGTGACTAAAACGTGACTTTATATTTTAGTATCTACATTTTTTACACAATAACGTTTGTAGGTTTTTGATCGATCATTTAAAAATACGTTAAGTAATGTAAAAACATAGTTTTTGTTTTACATAGCTGTTTTTTAAATATGTGTAATGACAATTTGTTTTGTACTGTATCCTCATATGTGCTATTGCATTGGTTTTATAAAACGAGAGACTAAGTCAGAGATTACAGCAGTTTAGCAAACTTAAATTACCGTATTAATAGATAAAATAGAAACAACTTTTTAAGAAAATTGAACGTATGATCGCATATAAGATATTTTCTTGCAAAACTGGTGGAACAATACTTAATCGGTACATCAAGACAGCAATATTGTATCGCAGTTTACAGACAAAGCTTCAAGCGAGGGCAGATACGTTGCATTTAATTTCCTGTTCAGTTCTTAAATGCATTTCTCTTTAGCTCAACCACTCTTTCAAATGTCAAGATTACATCTATAGCAATATAAAGGTAACGTGTAGTACAAGAAAATACCATCAAAGCTTGTCCTATTAGCATAATATTGATAAAACCTCTTTGGAGTATAAGCATGTTCAGACCTGAGGCTTATGAGTTGTTTTAAGCGAAACTCTAATTAAAGAGTTACCTCTTGGTATCATAAAAGCCACAGCCAATAAAAGTAGAAGTCAATCAAGTTGAATGCACGGATAAGCGAGCAAAGTGAAGTTCCCACGGTGCAGTGCCAAGATCCAAAGATATCTGACTAGCAACGTTGGATAACACGAGGAAGATAAACAACTTGTTGCTGTACTTGTTTCAGTTGATCGTTCTGGCCGCCGTCCTGGCGTGCGCTAGCGCCGGCGTCGTCAACACATACGCTGCCGCCCCCGCCTACGCTCAGCAAGCGTACGCCGCCCCCGCGTACCAGGCTCATGCCGCCCCCGTCTACGCGCAGCAAGCGTATGCCGCCCCCGCGTACCAGGCTCATGCCGCCCCCGCCTACGCGCAGCAAGCGTATGCCGCCCCCGCCTACCAGGCTCACGCTGCCCCAGTAGCCTACGCCAAGGTCGCAGCCCCCGTAGCGTACGCGCAACAAGCATACGCTGCCCCAGCCTACGCCGCTCACGCCGCCCCTGTCGCATACGCGCAGCAAGCATACGCCGCCCCCGCTGCTTACGCTAAGGTTGCCGCCCCCGTCGCTTACGCCGCCGCCCCCGCATACGCTGCACACGCTGCCCCAGCCTACGCGCAACAAGCTTATGCCGCCCCCGTTGCCTACGCTAAGGTCGCTGCTCCCCTCGCCTACGCCGCCCCCGTCGCTAAGGCCGTCGTCCAGGCTGTCGACACCGACTTCGACCCCAACCCTTCTTACTCCTACTCTTACGATATCCAGGATCATCTGACCGGTGACTTCAAGAGCCAGCACGAGAGCCGTCAAGGAGATGTTGTCCAGGGAAGCTACTCCCTTGTTGAGCCCGACGGCAGCCGTCGTACCGTCGAGTACACCGCCGACCCCCACAACGGATTCAACGCCGTCGTCCACAAGGAAGCTGGAGTCCACCAGAAGGCCATCGTCGCCGCTCCCGTCGTCGCTAAGGTCGCCGCTCCCGTCGCTTACGCCGCCCCCGTGGCTAAGTATGCTGCCCCCCTCGCTTACGCTCCCCAACACGCTGCCCCCGTCGCATACGCCGCCCCCCAGGCCTATGCCGCCCCCGCTATCAAGTACGCCGCCCCCGTGGCCTACACCGGCCCCCACGCCTACGCCGCCCCCGTCGCTAAGTACGCTGCCCCCGTGGGCTACGCTTCCCACGCCGCCCCCGTCGCCTACGCTCAACAACACTATTAAAGCTGCCTTCTTCCCGTATTGAGAAGGACTATAGTTTACTTCGCATCTGTAATGAATGATAGTATGTAACCTTTACTACCTGACTGTATTTAAGTATAATTATGTTTTTATGTTAATAAACAAAATATACTAAAAACTTGTAAGGCTCAGTAAAATTCTACCTATCCTCTTCACTATGATCCCACAGTCTTTAAATGTATTTGGTAACTGAATACATTTCACGTTTATTTAAAAAAACAACTTGCCAAAAATATAGACATACAAAATGTTTACAGTACATGTAATGAAGTAAAACATATCTATTAAGGTAACTGTAACACAATTTTATATTGATATACGCGGTAAATCCCAGAACTATAATCGAGCAATAACAAATCTTTAACAAGAGTTAAAACAAAATTGAATTATTCAGTCTAAACAAAACATAAATAATATGCCTGGGTATAAAATTTGGTCAAGTTAAACAATTATTTCATAAAATTGTATTAGACCTGTTGTCTAAAACTGGGATTGTCGTCTTGATAATCTAATTATGCATATTTATACATTACTATGTTGTTAATTGTGTATTTAAATACGTAATCCGTTACTGTAAAAAGGAAATTAACTATCAGCTCACCAAAGAAAAGTAGGAAGCACTGATACAAACAGTTTTTGTAAGATTCATTTTCTCATGTAAAAAAAAAGATACTTTGCGGTTCTTTGTGTTTTATGTGTACTTGTTACCGTTATAAGAATACTAATTTACATTTAACTTGTAATATGTATGATAAATCTTATCTGGTAGATTTTAAATCATAAGCCCGTTTGTTTGTTCTGTAAAACATATAATGTATAAAATGCATGTTTGTGGTAACAATAATCAGGTAAAACGTTTCATGTTGACGCGACGAGGCTAATCAAGACGACGCGTTAAGATGCAGCAACGACACATGACGTCCAGTCCCTCACAGGCATCGAACCTGGGACGTAGTGGGCCGACGCCTCCTCGACCCCGGCCCCTAAGAACGCACGATAGAGAAACCTAAGCTGTACTATTTTTAGCTGGGCCTTGACATATCAGATTTGAAAGGTTAATCGTTATGGCTCACGAGTAGGCTAATTCAAGAACTGACGTGATTGGAGACTAAGATGCATAGTCCATACTCAAACCTTCCTTAACTCAGCCTCTCCTCAGCCTCACCCAACCACCAATCACGGAGCGCCATTGCCATGTGGACGGCGCTGTGATTGGTGGCTAGGTGAGGCTGAGGAGAGGCTGAGTTGAGGAGGGCTTGAGTGTGAACTATGCACTCGGGCCTAAAATGTATATATTGTGTAGTATTTTCTCAAATGCACATAGAATATTCTTGATTACTCAATATTAATAGAACATTCCTCTCGATTTCTTACAGAATTGTCAATTATACAATAAATAGGTTTATGAAGTGACCAGGGCCGTAACTAGGGGTTGGTAGCTCGGGTAAATACCCGGGTAAACTCGGGAGTTGACCATTTTTACTTGCTAATACCACCGTTAATGTCATAATGTCATCACCGTTAAAGTCATCAGTAACAAAAGTAAAAAAAAAAATGTTTAAAACTCTTTAAAACACTCCAATCTCACTATAAGAATCGAAACATTTTTCGGGGCTATGCGTCCCGGACCCGCACTGGCTGGGGGGCCTCCCCCCAGACCCTCTATTGTACTTTACCCAATCATACCCGGGTGATTTGTATACCCTAGTTACAGCCCTGGAAGTGACGAATCCATTATAGAGGATATCGATAATTAGAAATTTAAATGAAAATCACCGTTTTTTGCCATCTAGACTAACGTCCATATATTGGTAGGATCCGACATGTTCTGGCAGATATAATTATCATAATAAGCATTGACTCAACTATTCTGAAATGTTAAAAACCGGCATAATTATTCCAGTCCCGTAGTCCATATGCCATCATAGTGTCACTCATGATAAAGTATGTGCTTTTCGATCCTTTAAAGCGATACATGATCGTACCAAGATTTACAAAATGTGTAAATATCTGGATATCAATGAACCAATTATTATTTAAATACGTACATTGAAAAACGAACAAAAATAACACAAACGTCGAAAAGTGCTCGAATTAAATAGATAAGAATCATTTTGAAAAAGGATATTATATGCATAAGCAAGGAGAGCAAGTACTATCACATCTGAGTGTGTAAAGACGAGAGGGCATTGTGTCAGGATAGGAGTATCATGAGGTGATACACAATCACGATGTGACTGCCTCCAGCGCTATAATATTGACGTCACCATCATCGTCGTCATCGTCATCGTAATCATTGTCATCGTCATCGTCATCGTAATCATAGTCGTCATCGTAATCGTCATCGTCGTCGTCATCGTAATCGTCTTCGTCATCGTTATCATAATCGTCGTCGTCATCGTTATCATAGTCGTCGTAGTCGTCATCGTAATCGTAGTCGTCATCATCGTCGTCGTCGTCATCGTCATCGTAATCGTAATCGTCGTCGTCACTTCATCGTCGTCGTACAGGAGCCGTGCGCTCGTGCACCGCCTTCCAACCAGCTGTGCGAGGTCAAAGGTGAGACGTCAAGAGTGCCGCGATGTTGAAACAAAGGCGGTGTTAATCAAGAGAGAACATGTCGAAATAACCACGCACGGTCTTAAGATGTGCGATTCATCCCGCCTCCTTTAACCTTAGACACACCGGTCACGGCTTCCTAGCTACCAACGAAACACGTACAAGGACAAAATACGGGTGTGCGATTTACAAAAAAAAAAAAAAAAAAAAAAAAAAAAAAAACAGTTATTTATGATCGGCACAATATGGGATGGGATACCGTATGACAGGCAGAGTGGCCTGTGAGCGATCAAAATCAATTTACATTAGCGTAACTATAGCAGTATAGCTATCTTAACATAGCTAGCTTAACTTCAGTACTCCAAATCTCCCTACTAAATTATGCATACGGTACTAATCAATTCAATTTAGTTTCAATTTATTTTATTCTTTTCAAAAAATAATACAAATAACATGATATTGATACGTTGATAGTAGATAAATGAATTGTATAATTATTTATTCTAGAAATACTTTCGCAATAATTAAAATTAACAATCAGCTGAAGAATATTAAAAAACAAGTCAATTCTAGTATATTGATTGATGACACCCAACAATTCACTTAGTCAAACTGTTCATTCCACAGGCAACCGTATTTGCACGACAACATAGTAGACGATTTAAAAAGATAATAATAGTGTCAATATTTTTCCTTTTTTTTATTACATATACAATCAGTTTAAACACACAGTTCTAACATACAAGAAAAATCTGATAAAAAAATCTAAGACTCTTTTTTAAACATGGTTCTCTAAATCTTCAATGACAACAACAATGCACAACAATTACAAATATAAAATCATGAAGGTCAATAGATGATTATGTTATATTAATCAATGAACCTTGACAACATATTATGGAAACTAGTTTTTAATTGATGGCCATCGTTGAAAATTTAGATGACCGTTACTAACTCAGTCTAAGGGTCCTAGATCGTTTAGAGAATGGACTATTGCATGCGTCAGGTGAGGGGCATACAACGTAAATGTTTTGATTAGGTACCTCCCGATCATACGGTCTCCCATGGTAAAGTAACGAACAATGACGTAGGAAGGCTCGTGTGTTGTGTTTAGAGAGCGAACGCCACAGGCAGTTTGCCTCCGCACTCTCGTGTACAGTTAGTTTAACCACGCGCCAACAGATGGCAGCACGATGAAGCTAACGGTCCAGCGCGCTACCATCTGCAGAAGCGGCTCAAATCAGTACTAACACGTAAAGGTAGGTCATACGACGTCGGCCGAATAAGAGCAATCACACATCGCCGAGGTCGTCATAAGGGAATCCAACATAAGGGTAAGAGGGGTAAGAGATTTCATGCACAGGCTCGTTGGTCCAGTGGTTAGCATCCCTGATTCCAATGCAGATGGCCCCGGGTTCACATCCCGCTTCAGGCAGAAGTTTTTTTAACTTCTAATATGGATTCAATTCCGTCACTTCTTGGCTTAAGAATAAGTAAACGGTGACTTTGGAGCCGTCCTAACAACGAAGCACTCAATAAATTCCGAGTTGTTCTGAATCGACCTTGTTGATTCTGGCATCAGTTCGCAGATGTTCGCACTGTCCAATCACTGATTCATATGTTTCGTATTTGAAATATCGATCTTTTATTGGTTATCGCTCATTCGTCGATGGGGTTCGAGCCTACAGGGTTGGTTTAGTCGCTTTAAATTAAAGTCCCTCCACTGAAAATCAGTCTTGTTACTGAGTGGGTAGACTATAAATACAAATGTATTTATTTTATTTATTTATGGATCGTTGTGGTGGGGGGGGGGGGGGGGGGGGGGGCGGGTTGATGAGCATTTGGATCGCAATAGAGCCGGCAAGTATGTAGAAGAAAAATGTGAATGTTAGAAGAGGAAAGATGATGAAGGCCATTGGAGATGAAAAAAGAAATTATAAAAGATAGGTATGCACGTGACCCTTCTCTGCGGGCACCGGTCACCACGAGGAGGGACCCACCTCGATAAGGAGACATATGGTAGTTTTCGCTGCTGGTGAACGTACCTCATAGACGCCTTCAGTTGATTATGATGAATTAAGTTGCTTTATCTATCTATTAATGCATTCATGCTATTCGACACGATGAGGGGTGATAGACGAAGATAAGGACAATTACAACAATCCATGTCTTGTGCGAGATTCGAACCCACGTCCCTAGAACTTGCGCTGCAACCAGCTGCTTGAGCCACCGCGGGCGTTTAGGATAATAAACACAATAATAAGCATATGTGATGTTTCTTAATAGCAGCATTGGAATTTGATTTCTCTAGAGGTAAATGAATGCGTGGGTATATATCTAGCAGCTTGCCATAACACAAACACATTGCGCATTTAAATACAACACAACGCGAAATGATTCAAATCATAAATATGACAGATCTGTAACGAAAACTTGTTTGGTAACGAAAACTTGTTTGGCAAACCCAGCGATACCGGCTGTGTTGCTGAAAGGGGGCGTAACTCCAGAGAGCTCGATAGGGGGCGTAACTCCAGAGAGCTCGATATATCTGGTTCATGTTAAGTCAGGTCAAGCTGAATGCAGACCATGTGAGTAACATGGACGAGTGACTCCACAACACAAGAACGCAATATTCGTTACTGGTGCCTTAGAAAGACTCTACAGGACTGGTGTTTCGAGTCGTCGTCTGTAAATATATATGCGTCTACAATTCTGCATAGTTCCTAATTCCTAAGGATGTAAAAATAAAGGCACCGATACATGCACACTTAAAAAACTATCACATACAAACTGAACAAAATATTCACGGTTATTACGTTTTAAGAATTTTTTTTAATGCTAATAATATTTTCGTGCTGATTGTTTTGTAAATAATTCCCAAAATATTTTATCAAAATTTACAGCGGAAATACTTCACACTAAAGGGTTCGTGGCTGTTAACCGTGTTTAAAATATATACTGAATGTTCTGGGTTTCTGCTGATATCGGACAATTTCAACATCTCACACTGTCGGCTTGTATCCAACCCATCATTATATAGTTTGTTCTATTTCTAGAATTGACTAAATGCACTAATTAAATGCTACCAGCCTTATCACTTTAGAACAATTAAAAACTGTGCTCTACATTTTACCTTTCTGTATTTAAACAGTACTTTTAAGCTTTTGAAAACGATTATTTAAAGCTGTTTTTAATTCCTTTTTTCTATTTATCTTTACGTTTCGAAGAAGTATTACATTCATATATTATCTAATATAGAACAAGGGGTATTTTTAATATGCCCATACGTTGGTGCCATTTAAAAAGTAGCTATACACCTAATTAAGATATACTTAAAACAAGTAACGTAATAATTAGCACATGAAATAAGCACCTGAGAAACGATACGGACAAAACTACAATTTTAAGATAATAGATACCGCAGGTGTATACATAATTTAAGCTTTTGTTTTTGCATGCCTGAAACGTACAGGAACAAAGAAAGTTGGTTCAAAACCGTCAATAACAAATATGTATTACTTATATATCCTCATTATACATCTGCGTGTTAGTATGGATCTTTCAGGATTGCGAGTGGCCGATATCGAACCACAACCACAGACAAGAGTCCCGATAATATTGAACGGCTTCAAACATTCTCCCTCATTCAACGGTCTTTGGTCCAAGGAGTTTACAAAAGAGCTGAAAATGTATATTTGCCAACAATCTAAGTTACCATATAGAGTCGGACTGAGTTTACAACAAATAAACAGACGGAATAAAGAATGGAAGAGATTCCTATTGCTACTTTATCTTGGTGGGCTGGTTTGTGTGCTTCGTTAATTCCGAAAGCTATGCGGAAGGAATCGTATGCTTCTGATTAGGCCACCCAAGCTGGACAGGTCGAGGGGGAGAAGCCAGACGAAATACAGTCCACGTATTCTCCGTTCCATTTTCCTGCCCGTTATGTCCTACTTGTCCCATTCCTCCAATCACCCCCTGACGTCAAATGACCGAGTTGTCGAGTACTTACTTACTTACTAGATGCAATAGTTCAACATTGAATTGCTGGAACGCTCTCCCGGGCTGGGCCCTCTAGAGCAGATGATGAAGGAATACAGAATAAAACACGCATAAGCCCGAGGCCTGGGGTGATAATAAGAATAAGTGTGGGGATGAATGGAGGTAGAACCTGCTTCAATGGAGTCAGTGTGAAAACAAGAAGAAAACTGAATTGGTGCACAGTAGAATCGAGGGGGGCCGTGACAGTCTAGGGCTGAACCATCCAGGGCCCAGGGCCCTTGCTATAGACTGGGACGGGTCACAAGTTGTCGAGTACGCCGTTAAATTAGAGAGATTACCGAATATTTGACAAATGCTCTTACCATGCAGTCATGCTCATTACGTTAAATGAAGTAACCATACACATTAAAACGCAAACTATTTAAATTGAAATAAAGTCACGTGGTTATTATAATATAACTGTGTCTTCATGCAATGCAGTTTACTCTTGTTTACAGATATATGTTTTTGGCTAAGATTGAATAGAAGCTATACGTACCGTCTATAGCCCGAAAGAAGTCCTTGAAGTTCTAAGCCTCTCAACCTTCTACAGGAAAACAGTTTAATTCTAACCAGAAGGAACATGCATTATTCGAAAGTGTACATTAAAACTAGGCAGCACTTATATCGGAGTAAATTGATATGCGGTAACAAATGTACAGTTTTATCAAGGAATTGTCGCTTTCAATTACAAAAGAGTATACGGATATTATAATATACCAACATTGCGACCTAGAAGAGCAAAAGAAGTATTGTTAAGATTAATTAAAAAGTTATGAAGTGAAAATATAATAAAAATAATAACAATAATAATAATAATAATAATAATGATAATAATAATAATAATAATAATAATAATAATAATAATAATAATAATAATAATAATAATAATAATAATAATAATAATAATAATAATAATAATAATAATAATAATAATAATAATAATAATTATTATTATAATTCAAGAAGTTCTCCATCCCGATGGTGGTTTTCGTGGTTTCCACCGTACAAAGAGCAAATGCTGGGATGAGTACAAATCGGCCACGACCGTACATAGCATCCACAGTTCGGTTTGGAGAAAATAATGTGGACAATGATATATTAAGTAGTTCTAAGTAGATTTTAAAAAGGTAAACACATGGAAATACTTGACATTTGTATCCGTACAACATGTTTAACCCGGTTTTGACCGAGTTTGTATAATAATAATAATAATAATAATAATAATAATAATAATAATAATAATAATAATAATAATAATAATAATAATAATAATAATAATAATAATAATAATAATAATAATAATAATAATAATAAAGCGAAACCACAATCGTATGTTTCAATGTACAAGCTTAGAAAAATATGAAAGTCGTATACTAAATCTCTATTTTGACGTTAGTCAACTAGCCTAGGCTAGCCTAGGGCCGGTTTCACCAACTTTTAAAACTTCGAGTAGCCGGTAGTCGGAGATCCTCTACGAACAAACATGGCAACTGCCGTGCATTTTGAATGTAAGCTTTGATGTAAGGTTTGTTGAAACCATGGTTACAAAACCAAATTTACTAAATTGAAGATTAACAAAGTTTCTGAATTGGGAACCTAGTATACTATACAACAATTGTTACTAAACATTGCATTATAATACTAGGCTAGTCGACCAGCATCAAAATGGACTTTTGAGATAAGCCCTAAAGGTAGACCGTACGTTGAGTACTCCATGACCAGGAGAAAATATAAGAAGTTACTAGAAAAGTTACTAGAAGTTACTAGAATGTAATTCTCGCTGAATATATTGCAAATGTACTAATGCGCTTGACACGAATATGATGTCCACCACTTCTAGTTAACTACATGCACTCTGGTTGTTTTTAAAAGGAAAAAAGTTTAAATGTTATTAAACAAAGTCTAAATATTAGTTGTGAAAGATTTTACAAAAGGTTACATCTGATAATAAGAAAATTAATTCATTTTTTTCATTTTAAAGAAGATAATTTTTGAACTCATATTGACTTTTAACTAAAGTTCTTTAAAATGTGTCAACTGTAAAGTGATTAAATAAGTTGTATGTACCATGTATGCATAAATCACTTGTAAGCACCATGTATGCATGAATAATAAATTAAATTAGATAACTAGAGGCACTAGCATAACTGGTAAAGAATCATTTATTGACATTTCAAACACTCAATAGCAGCATTCACCCAATTACTCGACAACCTTATTCAATCCATTAATCGTGATTGCTAATGGCGGGAATCGAGCACACGGCCAGCTGTTTCTAAATCTCCTCGACCATCTCGATTAAGTACGTTGATTTGTAGCCATCGCATACAAATATAAAGATCAAATAGCAATCAAATCAAATCAAATCAAGTCAGAAAATGACTACAACATTTTTCTATATACTCCGCGTACGTAATGATTACAACACTCAGGAACTCTCAGAGATTAGAATTAATGATTCATTGATTACTGATTACGAACGAATTGAATTCGTGGTAAGAGAAAATAGTATATGAAAGTGACGTAGTAAAAAATGACTCGGAGAACATACGAAACAATTCACATCGTACGTATGACAAATAAACCAACTCAAAAGTTATCGAGGTGAATAACAGAATGTGACCAGGTCAGTAAAAAGAAACAAAGCGAAATTTACAAACAAGTTTGTCAGGTTTAGATATTGCGTTTACAACATGGTCTAAAGTTTGATAAGTGGTGACTGTAATATTCAACGGTTTCGATAAATTAATCTGCATGTGATAATTAAATGTGCAATACACGGACAATGTAGCTGAAGAGCTTTAAGTTAAGCCGCTTTGGTAGGCGTTTGACCTGGGTCCCGCCCCATGACAGAGCAAACAAAGTATGTTCCACGCGAAGCTTACAGACGAAAAATTCTACAATCAAAAGTGGTAAATTTGACGATTTACTATGACCAAATACCTTAAAAGTAACACATGGTTAATACAGGAGCTTCTTCGTTTTTATTGACGACACATTTTTGGTGGCAATCCTGGTGAATTATATCTCAAGAATGCTACTCGAAATAAAAAATCTGAGTCAAGCGCCCTGTGTTTTGGTAAACCCTAGAGACTGAATGAAATATTATAACCATTAGCGTAGTTATTTTGAGTATTAAATCGATAATTAGTAATTAATACGTGAACAGAATCGGGAGAATCGGGGGGCTGGGAGGGGAATCGTGAACAGATAGCGGGAAATTAAGTTAATAAGAAATAAAAACCATACTGATCATAATGTAAGACACATTTAGAGCATTCAGTACGTAGGGCTCACCAAACCACAGTGCGCTGTTGATTCAGATTTTCGATTTCAAAGTCCATTCTTGAGATATAATTTTAAAATGAAAATTTTTGCGGGTTTTGAAGTAGAGGTATCCTTCGCTCTTTATTAATTAAATAAATAAATTATTTAACATGAATGTAATATAATATGTGACGAAATCAGTTGTATGTACACAATGTATGAATGAATAATAAATGAAATGAAATGAAATGAAATAATACTGAATGACTATAGACTGGAGCACAAGACACAATGCGGCGAGACCCTACCGAGCCGCTCTATGTTACAATATTTCCGCGTTATGAATAATACATTACATAAATTAAGCGAGTTTAAATTTCATGCAAATTATCATCCTACAAAGTTGTGATTAACTTCGCCTAAGAACATGGATGGAGCCCTCATTCTAAGTGCTAGAAACATCCACATCCTTATTGTTGGTGTCATGTTCGCTAACCATTGGTCTTATGCACCAGATGTTGCATAAATAACTAATCCGCCGACCTATGCAATTGTTGCAACATACCACGTGTGTGTTTACAGAAGTGACAATGAAATGCAAATACGATGGCTTTCACGATTGTAATTGTAAAAATGTATTTTAATAGCACTTTTTAATATCAGCGTTCAAAAGGAAATCTTTGTGCAGTTAAGGAGTGAAATTTGTGACACGCCAGAGAACTGTGTTTTATGTTTTGGAATTTATGCGTGCTTCATGTATAATCATTTCCTTCAGGCAAGTAACATTTATTTATTCAATGCAATTTTCACCCGCGGAATCAAATCACCAAAGATAAATCAAACGTTATCAGCAACAACCGTATAAGCAGTTCTTGTAATTGAGTAGGTAGACGGTGCATAACAATAACACTGAACTTATTTATTTCTTGTATAAAAAAAAGGAAGCCCTAGTGACAGTCTGGAAAAATCGTTTTCATCAATAGTAAAAAAAAAAAAAAAATAACTGGCGAAAAACTAAAACAACTATTATGTAATTTTATGGAGCAATGAGTAATGAGAATGTTAAGAAGCAAAGAAAAAGTAAAATAAGAATCACAGTTTTGGTTCCTTAAAATGAGACCTTGGACATACCTTCGCACTATCTAAATTTCATTATTAACTACCTACAATAAATCTGAAAGAGGCCCACCATTGTACTTGCAGGTATTTATCTATTCCTTTAAAAGAAAATTATACCTTTAAACCTTGATACCTTAAACCTGAAATAGGGTACCCAGATTAGCGCACACACACTTCTGAGAGATAACTATTATTTAACGTAACGGAACTAACCGAGAAATGGTTTATTCAGTATTTGTAAACTTTAACTTATGTAGGTACTTACATAATTTGAATTTTTCAATTATAACAAATAATATTTCACTTTCTAGTATAGCGTTTTTGAATTTGACGTTTTAGGAATACCTCATTTCTCCTTTTTCTCCTATCAGTTTTGTGTTTACTTAGGTGATTACAGCTACTTTTATGAAAAGATATGAACGTATTTTAATTTTTTATTTATTCATACTATTATTTTAACATAAATTTAATTTTAAATTATTACAAATATGAAAATGATTCAAAATGACACATATCCATCCATCCATCATCAGAACTCGAACGTACAACATAAAAGCTATTGCACCTGAGATGAGATGGTATAATCTATTACTAGAGGCAAGTAAAATTCGCGTTACGAGATAAAACTATACCTTTAAAAATGATAACTGTGGACGAGATGTCGTGTGGGCAGCATGCTAAATGAAAATTGAAATCGTAAAATAACGCGATTTGGTGCTTTAACGAAATATCTGTGTATTCGCGAAACAAAACCGAAATATCGAAAAAGTGTTAAATATTTGCCAAAAATAAACGCGCAAAAGAATAAAAAAAAATATAAACGAAATAAATAGGTAGTACTGTTTATACACACGAACGACTTGTCTTCATTTTGTTTAATATATAGGTTCTAAGATTTGAGTGACATTTCTGAAATTGATTATACGAGTATGTTTTTTTGCTGCTTATGTGCCTTGTAAAATTAACACCAACAAAACACGAAATTTACATTTTGAAAAACGAAATTTGAGAAAAAAATACCACCATTTCTGTATGGCTCTATCTATTACGTCTATGCTCTCACTTGTAAGTGACAGTGTCAGTGCGCCAACGAACGTCATCCACTATTGTGCTCATTCATGATCTACTTCCGATATAACCTGGCTCGACGCCACGGCTACACACATTAAAACATAATAGTTAACTGGAACGATCGAGAAGGCGATGATTACATATTTCACTCTACATCCACCAGTGAGTTTGTCAATCGAGCGAGCTCGTGGGTGTGAAGAAAGAAACTAGGGGGGGGGGGTTCTCCCCCCACCTGTCCGGCCCCCACGTGACCACAGACAAGCCTCTCGCAGGAATCCACTTTCAATTTTAGGAACTAAACGAGTTATTCTTAGTTCGAAACAACAACCTGTCATAAAATAGTAATCGCTCCATATAGTTGTTCGTGATTACGAAAACAATTAATCCGATACATAATATCGCAATCATAGTTTGGATATATATATAGTCTGCACGGAGAATTAAGCGTGTATTGTTTCTTAATAAAACAAATTAATTGCCAATGTTGTCTATGTAACTTTCGTTCTTGAAATGTTTTAATTTGATTTTCAAGGCTACTTCTTCGTAATTCGCGGCAAAGTGCCCTGAGGACTTTTAAAAAACCATTTCAAAATAATGGATTTTCACTCGCAAGCTCTCAAGAGGCCATGTGTTAAATGGTTTACACATTTTGTTGACTAATGATGCACTAGGAGCAAGGACGTGTGACGCTCAAGGTCGTGTGAATGACAATGCTGGAACGGTAGTGAATTATTAGAGGCCCTCAAAAAAATCCCTGGTTTAATACAGATTCGAAGCCGAGAACCGTTTCTACGAGTGATGATTATATATTATTTACACTTGACGTGCAGCTGTATCGACATTGGAAGCTTCATTACCACCACATTTAAAATATATAGATATATCTGTGTTAAAAGAAAAACGGGATCTCCAACCAATTTTCTTACACCTGTATATACGCCCAAGATCGATGTGGAAGATCTGGGTAAAATTTGTAAGACCCTGAACCGAATTACAAGTTTTTTTTTTAAATAGAGCAAAATTTGCAAATAATTAAAATATTGACTCTGCATAGAAATACGCGATAGTCTATGTGAATTTTCAAAATTGTTCACAATGGTATTAAATTTTAAACAGTATAATGATTTGCCTTAAAAAAGTAAAAACATTAAGTATATACGAACGGTAGTCAGGAAACGATTGCTGTCGTCGAATGGGAAGTAAACAACGCCACACATCTAAAGCTTCTAGAATTAAAACAATTATTTCTTTACAACATTCCAAACATCAACTGAATGCAAGTCACGACATTCTAAAATACAGGAGCACAAACACAACAGCAGAAAACAAGTGCACCAATTGACGATACAGATACCGGCCACCATATCAACAAACGCTTTCACTAATGTAAAAATAACCATATCAACAAAATAGCAACTAACCTAAGTAGCTCAATGGCGGTTCGCTTACTTTGGCTGGTCCTTATAGTCGATTTTTAAGACCATGAGTGTTAATGAGGGGAGGGCTGAGGCGTGTCATGTCCTATGCGTCCACGCAGGGAGGTTAGAGAATGGCAGGACTGCGTTCTTGCCAAACAGACGACAAACAGAGTTACTATATAAGCCCAGGACGAACCCTTGATAGGCATCACTCGAGACCCACCTCTTCTGAACACTACAACATGGCATTCAAGGTATGTACCAGCTACAGGTTGATTACTTACTAAGGACCAATCATAACAGCGTACCAAATACATTATTCAACCGCATGATAACTAACCAATCGAAAATAACTAACATCATTTTTATTGATAGATACAATTTATTACTTATACATTTCTAAACTCAAAACAAATATGTTAACATTAAAAGAACGAATTGGCATTCAAGAGATGTGCAATTTGATTGACTTTGTCTTACTAAAAATATATTATTCTTGAACTTTTAAAAATAATAATTATACTTATTGTACGAAAATTGTTAATAAATCATAATTTTAGCTCGGTGCTATTGCGTTAATATTACCAATCGGTTAGTTACAATATGACGAACCGTCGTAAGTGAAACATATAATCGAAAAGAGTTATGAACGGTATTTAAAGAAATAACACATTGGTTGACCTCGATAATATTCGTCGGGTTCAAACGTCAAACCGATAGTTCAAGTGATAAATAATTCATTTTCAAATACAGCGCGGAAACAAGTAAACAAACTACCATCGGTCTTCCATCAGAAGTGCAAAAAGTTAGTTATGCACAAACTACACAGTTATACGTTTTCGTGAAACTAGAACTGCAACAAAAAATCGACATGAAGTGAATAGAGATGAGAATTCTATTATTAAAGATAAACAACAAAAATATAAAAGTACCGAACATCCAAATAGAAGTATCGAGTATATATTTGAGTGTTTTATACTATTTTAATGACAACCAAGAAATTTAATAGAAAACAATGTTTGAAAAGAATTAATTGTGGGCTTTCTCAATTTCTGGTTTTTCTTCAGTATATAATGTAGCAATCTTTTTTGGACCACGATTGATTTAATTATTATTTAAAGACGCATTTTGCAACGAGGTAATATAGTGTTGAGTATTTATGTCACCTCGTATATCAAGCAGAGCTGGTCCGAACCTATTCCATCCCGAGTCAAGACCGGGCTTTACTTGTCGTAGACTTGAGATTTTCTTAGTTTGACGCTCCCCTGCTGCTCTCCTCTATCACTGTGTGATCACCCCTTACCCAAGTGACAACCGGACAATCACATTTATTAATTTCATATTATATTATTTATAATCAGTCATATTTTTTATGCTGGATGGCGGTCACATAACTAGGGGGTGTAGCTTTAAAACCTGGTCAAACTTAAAATATCTTCACTCTATGTGTGTGACCACTCTGCCTCCTTCGCAATATTTTTGTACTTTGTTAATTGCACTAAATGACGCCATTTACGTGATACCTTATATTGTACTACAATGAGGATCATTATTTTGCAAATCAAATCAATTTGTATCTCGATAATTAAAACATATTGGAAAGTCACGTTACGAAGAATCTGGCAAAAGACCATACCGACATTTAACTAACGACATTTTTATTTTCTAGCTTATCGTCATCGCTGCCTTCGTGGCTGTTGCCAACGCCGGCTACCTGGGAGCCCCCGCTGCCGTCGGATACGGTGCCGGATACGGCTACGCTTCCCACGCCGCCCCCCTGGCATACGCCGCACACGCTGCCCCCGCTGTCTACGCTTCCCACGCTGCCCCCCTCGCCTACGCCGCACACGCTGCCCCCGCTTACGGATACGCTGCACATGCCGCCCCCATCGCCGTCATCAAGGCTGAGGCTCCCGCCCAGTACAGCTTCGGTTATGCCGTCAATGACGCCCACACCGGTGACGTCAAGAGCCAGCACGAGACCCGTCACGGTGATGTCGTCGAGGGCAGCTACTCCCTGATCGAGTCCGACGGCACCCGTCGTACCGTCGACTACACCGCTGATGACGTCAACGGATTCAACGCCGTCGTCCGCAAGGAGCCCCTGACTCACGCCGTCGCCGTCAAGGCCGTCGCCGCCCCCGTCGCCTACGCTGCCCACGCTGCTCCCCTCGCCTACGCTAGCCACGCCACCCCCGCCTACGGCTACGCTTCCCACGCCGCTCCCCTGGCTTATGCCAGCCACGCTGCTCCCCTCGCCTACGCTTCGCACGCCGCCCCCCTGGCTTATGCCAGCCACGCTGCTCCCCTCGCCTACGCTAGCCACGCCGCCCCCGCCTACGGCTACGCTTCCCACGCCGCTCCCCTGGCTTATGCCAGCCACGCTGCTCCCCTCGCCTACGCTTCCCACGCCGCTCCCCTGGCTTATGCCAGCCACGCTGCTCCCCTTGCCTATGCTTCCCACGCCGCCCCCGCCTACGGCTACGCTAGCCATTATTAATTCTCTATTTTCCGTAAATGGAAGACTAGTGAATTGAATGCACATAGCCAAAGTTTAGTAACATCATTGCCATCTTATGATTGAGACGAGATTTTCGAAATGGATGGATGCCTGTGTACATAATGCTCATCAATAAATTAAGAGTTATTTAATTTCGAAAACAGGTGTCGAATATGTATTTATTGTTCCATGTTGTGAAGAATGTTCCCAATCCTGTACAGTTTTTACAAATAACTTCCCACTGCATTCACTACAAGGAAAAATTAGTAAGAGTGTTGGAAAATTATAACGACAAGGTGGAATACTTTGTACATTTGAATGGTTCACTTTATGCACATTTGAATACAAATTCAATAGAAAGGATCTTGGCAACGTAGGTTAAACAAGAGTTATGCTAATTAAGCCTACACTAGAGAGACATAATAAAGGGTAGTAAAGATATATGTACATATAGATAGTTAGATGGATACATCAACCCCTCTTCGAGTAAGTTCGTGAGTATACTTGGTTGTGAGATTGTTTTGCTATTGTATTGTCTATTGTAACTTATCAACACTGAATGTTTTAGCTTTTTCAACATCTATACCCAATAGATGTTATAAAAGCTTGACATTACCTAGCTTCTCGAAACGAATTCAAATTTTAGCACATGCTAACTGCAAGTCTTTAACTTAAGAAAGCGTGTTAATTCTTACATTAATGACGTAATACAAGACAAGGGCGCTAAGTTCGCACAGCCAGGAACTTAACGAACTAACTTAAACGCGAATAGCGTCGTAAATGCTATGACGAACTGACAGAATATCGGTCATATAATTAATACGACATAGATATAGTTGCCATAGATGGTACTCGAGATCTGATGTACGTGGTTAGGACTTGGGAGATATACATAATTCCAAATAATTGTATTCATGTTACGAAATAATGATTACGATGGATTTAAAATGTGTACTCTGGTTAGCATAATAGAAAGCAGCACCTCAGTTATTCCCAACAGTTAGTACATTGCGTGCAAATGGCCCTGCAGAAGAGTCGTGGTAGATTACAGGAGAGAAACTTATTATCTTTGGCGCAACTAAAGGTTGTCTCTTTTAGACTTTCAGAAACTTTTTAAAGTACCTCCAGAGAATATGAGATTGGTCGTTCCTAGTTTAGGGCGAGACGAGATCATTTTAGCGTTGAAGATCCTTATGATTATGATTAATACCATTGTGGGTTTATTTTCTATTTCAAAGTATCCACATGAATCAATTCACTTATTAGATTCCGTTGTCATGTCAAGTTGTCTTCAAATTACACCTGAAGTGGAGATTTAACCACATGGAAAAGAAAATTTAGTAGGAAGCAGGAAGAGGGTAATGTAGTGGGTGTTTATGTCCAAAGAGGGTCGGGATGAGTAGGAAGAATTACACGTTTGTCAATACGATATGTATATTCGGTAGTTAAAGTCACATTACAAGCCAAGAATTTACAATGTAGAACGACTCCAACAGTGATTTGTTAAACGGTTGTCTCACTCTTCGTATATGTGTACCACCGGAGGGATTATGCTAGACTATGTGATGGCTTACGCTTACAGTCGCTGTTCTGTAGAATAGGGTTTGTGATTTTTTGTTTTAAAAAACATTTACACCAATATCGGATCGATTGGTCGCAGGTTTTGGAATCCATTTATTTTAACGTGTAGGTCAAGTTATACTTGTTTGTTTCACCTATACCTAAGGCAATAATTGACCTGCATAAATACTCGTGTGGCAGAGACTGTAAACAACTTTTGATCGCCTACTGTCCCTTGGCAATGGCTTGGATTTTGATGTTTTTTTTTAATTACTCAACTTCCCCCGTTTTGTTTTTAGAAAATAAGTTGTTTGTTGTAATTTGATGTCTTCATTTATTTATTTATTTATTTATTAATCATTTCCATTTACTACAAAATAGAATGGGGGTTGGCAGAAAAGAGCACAGCTCCAAACACCAGAGTGACTGCCAACCCATACTAAAATTAAAATATAATAATGAACATAATACAAAATACAAAATACAAAATATAAAATACAAAACAAAAAACATGAAAACATAATATGAATGAAAATATAATTATAAGATACAACTGTTAAATATGAAGTAAAAAAGAATAAAAAAGAATAAAAAAATGAAAATTTACAAAACAATGTTTAAAAAATGCTCCGTTAAAGAGGCTTTGAAGACATCTAATGAGCGTGCCATCCTGATCTTGAGTGGTAGGGAATTCCACGATTGACAAGCCCTATAATAGAACCCTTTCTGGTAGGCTGCTGTTCTGGCAAATGTGTAGATCGCCGTTATGCGTCTTTATTACATGCTGTAATGATATGCATGTTCTGGACATATGCTTATAAAATAATAGCCAATAATAATAATAATTTTTATAAGAGAAATGAGAGAAAGGGCTATCAAGGTTATTGTATTAGGTAAACCATAGACATGCACTAAAGGCATTTTTACAGACGCCGGTCAAAAGCGTTATAACCATACGAAACGACAGCGTTACAGATTCTGACAACCAGATGGGTACAATACAGCTCAAAATAAATGCAGTTCTAAAAACACACTCACCCAATTATTGATTATAGCACTTAGCGCACTATTTTAGTTCTGTGATCGCTGTAGTATTCGTAAGAAGAAACAATTTTTTAATTTCATTAATGTTGTGTGCATAATTTTACTTTTTGAATCAAATACGGCATCAGCTACAGTAATTGCCAGAATCAAAATTGCTCCGTGTAACTCGGTTGAAAATAACAAAAACATGTTTTGTTAAATTTTTAACCGCATTCGTTTAAGTAAAAGATTATTTGTCGTGTTTTTCCTGAATTTAAAGACGCGTTTTTTGTTTACCACTTGACATACCCGTAAGTAGAATGAAAATTACCATGTGGTTAGAATGCACGTTCAAGGTTACTAACTGAACACTTATTTACAACTTACCACGTGATATGATTGTGTGTTAGTGTTTGTTTAAGAGGCGAGGCCCTCGCCCCCAGGGCTAGTTCGCTAAAAACCTTTCAAGATAATGAATTTCCACTCGCATGAATTCAAGAGGCCATGTGGTCCAGACTTTTGAAAATGGTTGGATAATGACACACACGATATCAAGGTCATGTGATGTTGGAGGTTGAATGGATGACTTGTCACTCTAGCTAGATTACGTTGGCAGTGACAATGAATTATGAGGGACGGACTTATGAGTCGATGCCTTAGAAGGGATTCAAATATACGGTTACCACAGGGGTATCTTCGCAAACAGCAAATATGAACAAAGTGTGAACAACCAAAAAGCTTCTAAGAAACATTAACTAAAAAGTATGCAAGTACCCCTTCTAATTTGGTTAATTAAATTAGTTTTGATATACCCGAAACACTATATTGGGCCATGATTTTTGGTGAACATATTCGTAAATTTAAGCTACTTTAAATGTGGTAAAATACTTTGAAATACATTTAATCCCATATTGGGTGCAAATCAGTAAATGTAATAATTGTATAAAACTTGTGTCTTGTAACGCATGTCCACATCATATGACACAATAGCCCACAGGTTTACCAATATCCCATTATAGAACATTAAATGGTTGAAAACAAAACTGACACATAAATTTAACAAAAACAGCGGTTTCAAACGTATAGAGATTTATGGATGGTGTAAATTTGTTGGCTAAACGAAGGTTTCGAAAGACGGTAATTGAACTTGTCGAAGGAAGAAGTAATACATCATAAATTCTCGTGTTAAGTTTAAACCGTATACTAAACTTACGAAAGAAATCATGTATCGTTCACTTTGGTACTTCCAGGAGTCCAATAACTACATTTCTTAAGGGGAGAAAAATATTTAACAGATTGATCACGTATATTATTTTTCTTAAGGCGGGTTCACACAAAATGACTAAGACTAACGATTAGTGTTTAAGACTAACGATTTAAGGTTTAACAGGGTTGAAGTATACGATTTATGTCTAAGCGTTAACAAACTTTTATAGTGATTAGTGTTTAAGAACGAGTGATTAAGAAAGTTAATTTTCGATTGTTGGCATTGTTGAAATACATTTGGGGATGGATGTTTCCGAGTACGTTGTTTTCCCAAGGCTTAATCACTCTATTGTTAGTCTTAGTCCATAGTCATTCTGTCTGAACGCGCCTTTAGTCCACCTTTTACGCGTCGTCTCGATTAGCCATTGTTGCACAAATATGAGACGTGAATCCCTATTAATCAATCCATCACAAGTGAATTAAATATAAAAGTAATTACAAGAAACAAAATTA
Source organism: Isoperla grammatica (assembly GCA_945910005.1). NCBI lineage: Eukaryota > Metazoa > Arthropoda > Insecta > Plecoptera > Perlodidae > Isoperla > Isoperla grammatica. The sequence continues at coordinate 17,120,318 of OX246741.1, read as the reverse complement.
ATTAGATTACGAGTATCTTCCAGAGGTAAGGTAATTTAATATGCTTTTAACCAACACACATTCCAACTGAACTCTCATAAGCAATCCCCACACGACGAAATACTTGGATGCTGCATCAAAGTGCTGCCGAAAGACCCCACGTATCAAGGTGCAACCGCTCGGCTTCACCGCCTCCCGAAGAATGAGAACAAAACACTCTATACAGAAGCACACACGAGTCAGTAGAATTATGGACGCTGTATTATCCAATACAGAAGCACCAAATAACCAAAACAAATTCAGTGATTGATGGCTAAGATAACGAATGGCGAGTATTGCAAAAAAAAAACACTTTCTCTAGTGCAACGAAGCCCGTATATCAGCAACTTAACAAAGAAGTATAACCTGGCTAAGTAGCACAATCACGGGACGTTTACTTCGACTGGTCCTTATAGTCGATTATTAAGACCATGAGTGTTAATGAGGGGTGGGCTGAGGCGTGTCATGTCCTATGCGTCCACGCAGGGAGGTTAGAGAATGGCAGGACTGCGTTCTTGCCAAACAGACGACAAACAGAGTTACTATATAAGCCCAGGACGAACCCTTGATAGGCATCACTCGAGACCCACCTCTTCTGAACACTACAACATGGCATTCAAGGTATGTACAAGCTACAGGTGGATTACTTACTAAGGACCAATCGTTGGAGCGTTAGTAACCTATAGCATGTTCTATTGACTATTCTATACAAGTGGTAGGCGTAGCACCCTCCCAATTCATATACAGATTTAAATTTCAAACATATAGCGATTACAAAATAATTTCTGTTTAACATTTTTGATATTTAAAATTTAAAAAAATGTATGGATTAGAAAACAAATAATGTAACAGTTTTTCAAAATAATGTACTGTTATGTACTAAAGCTAGAATATTTAAAAAAACAATATATTTTCAGAGAGCACGCAAGTGCAAAATACTCAATTGAAATATTATTGAAGCAGATAGTGAGTCCAGTTAATTTTATACTTCTTTCTATGTAATTTAAATCCCCAGAACCATTCTAGAACACAAAATAACAAACAATAATTATTTATTTATTCATAACAAAAGAAACCATCAATATATAAACTACTTAGTTTTGCTTTGTCGTAGAATAGAATCGAATCAAACAAATCAATGCAATGATTTACATCGGCTACCAGTTGTAATTTTGTAAACACCACACTCAAATAGTTCGAATAGAGGAGATCGGCTATTGCATGGTAAACCAGGATGAAGCGATTCAAGACAGGGTGTTTTCGGCTCTCTGTCTGTAATATTGTCCCATCCATGGCATGCTATTACATAAGGCAGAAATTTTTATAGTTATAATTGGTAAAAGCTATTAATTGACACCATACAAAATTCAAAGTATTTTACAAAGACTACACCAAACAGAAAATGCGCCAACATACAATCACATTTCAGTCATTCAAAATCAAATGTAAATTTGTGTTATTAAAACAAAAATAATTTGAAATTGAAAACTTAAGATATTATTAAAAAATTTAACTTTTAGTACCTTCCTAAGGAAATCAGTGAAAGGTACAAATTTATAGACGGAAAATAAAAAGGTATAATGAGTATCAGAAACTTAATTAATTTATTTATTTTTCCAGCTTATCGTCATCGCTGCCTTCGTGGCTGTTGCCAACGCCGGCTACCTGGGAGCCCCCGCCGCCGTCGGATACGGTGCAGGATACGGTTACGCTGCCCAAGCTGCCCCCCTTGCCTACGCCGCACACGCTGCCCCCGCTGTCTATGCTTCCCACGCTGCCCCCCTCGCCTACGCACATGCCACCCCCGCTGTCTACGCACAAGCTGCCCCCGTCGCCGTCATCAAGGCTGAGGCTCCCGCCCAGTACAGCTTCGGTTATGCCGTCAATGACGCCCACACCGGTGACGTCAAGAGCCAGCACGAGACCCGTCACGGTGATGTCGTCGAGGGTAGCTACTCTCTGATCGAGTCCGACGGCACCCGTCGTACCGTCGACTACACCGCTGATGACGTCAACGGATTCAACGCCGTCGTCCACAAGGAGCCCCTCGCTCATGGTGTTGCCGTCAAGGCCGTCGCCGCCCCCGTCGCCTACGCTGCCCATGCTGCTCCCCTCGCCTACGCTAGCCACGCCGCCCCCGCCTACGGCTACGCTTCCCACGCCGCTCCCCTGGCTTATGCCAGCCACGCTGCTCCCCTCGCGTACGCTTCCCACGCCGCTCCCCTGGCTTATGCCAGCCACGCTGCCCCCGCCTACGGCTACGCTAGCCATTATTAATTCTCTGTTTTCTAGTAACTGAAGACTAGTGAATTGAATACATGTAGAGCCAAAGTGCAGTAACAATCAATACCATCTTATGATTGTGACGAGAGTTTTGAAAAGGATGAATGCCTGTGTATATAATGTTCAAAGATAAATTAAAGTTATTTAATTTAAAAAAACAAATACGGCAATGTTTTTTCTCCTCTGTTGTAATAATTTGTGTGGTGATAATTTCCTTTTCTCCTTAAAACCTCTTTCCTCACAAATGCGTTTAAAACCATGAGGTAAACCATGTACAAATAAAATAAATAAATAAATAAAAAATAAATTCACATTTAGAGTCTACCCACTCAGTAACGTAACTGATTTGCAGTGGGGGACTTTAATATTATACTTTATACAGTGTAAACCAGTCTGGCACGTTTATTGATGGAACTAACATATATGGTAGCCCTCCTGGCTTTAAAACAAGTAAATACAAAATGAAGCCACGAATTTCTAATACATTTGAAATGTCATGATTCCTATTGATGTATTACCATTCGACTTAGAGAAATTAAACCCTGTTGACCGTCCCGTCGAATAGTATCGAATAGCGTTAACTAAGAGAACATAGATCATACATATAACTAGACACACAAGACTGATGATTCTGATTCAGTAAGCTGTAAGCGTTACTCAAATTGGCTACACTGACTGACATACAGAGGCTATTAGTAAGTTTGTTTAGTTTTATCAATTTGAATCGTGCAGACATAAGAAGTAAGAGGTTATGTTATTATTTATTGCAAAACTACATCATATGATGTAGGTTTCCTGTCGCCCCTTACAAAAGCCAGAGCTATACACAGATTATATTGTATGCACTGGTCAAACGGATTTCAATCTTATCTTAAAATATGCTACATACAAACTCAAAATAAAAAATATTCTAACTGTGTTTGGATACTGCATTCAATTTAAGATCATCTTTTCGAAAACTTGACTTGAAAAGTTTTGTAATACGGTGGAAAAACATCACTTCGGACGCATTTTGCAGCCAAGTTCTTATACTTATAACATTTACTTTATGAGTGTGGGTGGCTACTTCAAACTATTATTTACATCGAAGCAAATAAAACCCATCTTACTAAGCCGAAAATATAAAAAAAAAGCGAAGTTTTATTAACAAGATTCCGTTTTCTGTAACTGTGAGAAAGGTCAGTCCACATCTTATTGGCTCTAACTTCTTCCTGTTTGGTATTGTCCGTGTTTTACATCCATGTATACAACGCTTCAGAAGCTACGTAAGTTTGAATACTAGTTTTGTATATTTGGACGTATTTCTTCCTAATATTATAGAAATGTATAATTTTCGAGCCGTTCCTTTCGTTTTTTTTTTTTTAAATATTATAATTGTTGCTTTTTCTCATTCCTTGAGTAGTAGTCATGTTCCTCATAAGCAAAGTTCCACGTTTTCGTGTGACGCAGCATTGATACACTCATTTTTAATTGATTCTGGCTATAACCAATTACTAGTTTACTATAAAACTTACCTAATTGTGTAATGAGATTGAGAATGCACTTTGATTATGAACTGATTACTACTACATAAGAATATGAACTATCAAATCACCCAACACTTTAAAAGAAGGGATTTTCAATCGTGGTTTTATCTTTAACGTCTTAATAAGATGATAACCAGTAATCTAAAACCAGTTTAAGAATTAGTAAACATAATAAACTAGTTCAAAAAATAAATAAAATCATGCGTCACGTGTATTCAATGACGCATAGAAAAGTTTCACAACACAAATAGTAAGCAGTGTTTGATGGTCTATGAATTATTTGTTGTTAAAACAATCATCTTGTCAATATGACAAAATGCTTCCGTTATTCGGAACGTAGTTCTCACGACAAAGAAATTCGGCCGGTACGAACCAGTTAATGCCATAATAAACCAGTTGCTGTCACTCCCATCGTGCCCGCGAATTACCGAAGCAGTTTCCTTTTAATTTATTACATATTGCAAAACTTGTTTTTTTAGATTGAACAGGAATGTATTACAAATCTATATTATGAAAAAAATGTTTGATAGTGATACAGATGATGGGTGCATTGCGTCTATCAGCAAGTGGGTTTATTATCTTAAGGTAATAAATATTCAGATATATGGCTCAAGAATTGCACCAAGACTGCAACAAATTGATCTTAGCGATAGAGTATGGCTTGCAATTGCAAATATGCTCCGTACCCGCAAGGCAAATTGCGTTATCCGTACATGTTTTCCAACATGTATGATTAAGCCTCACACCCCTTATATCCATAATTAGTTGTGTCTCCATATACTAGATACCTACTGAATTACGCACATCACCTACATGGATGCTTCATGGGAATAGCTGTAATATTAGGACATTTTAATAATTTGGAAACAGTGTTCGAAGAATAATTTAAATAAATTGTTGCGGCTTTCGATTTATGACTGAAAAAATATTGTACACAACGTATTTCGTTCAGTCAAAACTGCAGCAGTTAAAATAGTGTTGGTCGGGTAAAAATTGACTTACTTTTCAACGCGTTATGTATGTAACCGATGGCTAATAACGTATTAAATCATTTTCCCGCAAGTTTGGTAAGTAATTTATAACAATTACTAATGCTTGACTAATGCAAACTATGTAAGCAAGTCTAAAATAAATAAAATATATCTTTCGTACCACACAAACACAAATCGTTTCCGCCTAACGATGCTTCAAAATATATAATCAAAACATAAATATTTAAAATGGAATCAGCAGATACTTGATACACATCCTAAGAAATAGTAACAATTGTATTACCAATAACAATAATTATGAAACAAGATACTGAAAATCAGGGCATTTAGGTGTTAAGAAAAATACATCATCGTAAGAGACATTTTCGAAAACAAAAACAGAATATTTTATTATGAGATGAGGTAACCGCACTTCCAAAAACAAATCTTAATTTCAACAATAAGCAAATCACAAACAATAATTTAAAACCCACATAAAACAGACTCAATTAATTCAGTTATTTTTAAAACACTTTCTCCACAGAGTAAGGTATACGGCCAACGAAAAGCGTATCAAGTTCAACAACAAGCCAAAGAAATAGCTGAGTTGAGCCGAAGTAGCACGCAATACGTTTACTTTTAAAAGACATTACCCAACAATTATCGTTAGAACCACTCTTAATGGTGAGTCGAGGGGAGGGAAAGAGGTGTGGTAGGTCGACGAATAGGGGGTCCTAGGAGAATGGTACTCCTGCGTTGTTACCTCGGTTAGGTATATAAGACCGGGACGAACCCCTGTTAGGTATCATTCGAGTCCTAGCTCTACTGAACACTCTACAATGGCATTCAAGGTAGGTGAAAACACGTTCAGATATATTATTCGTATTAAGACCTGTTGTACATATTAAAGCATCTAGTTTACTATCGCTTTTAACACAAAGATGCCGGGTTCGAGTCCCGGTGTACTAAGTTCCATGACTTAAATCTATTGGTCTTGTAAAACCTTACTGAGATCGCAGTAAAAAGCGAGTTTTGGAACAAGTATCTGCGTACGGCAAATACTATCAAATATTTACAAACAAAAATAAAATATATTACCAAAAGGAGATTATAAACCCAAGTTTCAATCTTAAAAATCAGTTTTGTGACACAGAGTACAACTACAAAGTATCCATTGCATACATAATCAGTACAGAGGCGTAGATAGTTATGGAGAAATGACAAAACAGTTTTAAGTAATTTACCTTCGTCTTACACATTTATTAGGTAATATAACAGATTGGTATTTGTAGAGTTAATGTAACATTTGATAAAGTATGAAGATGACAATCACATTCGTCTTGTATTCAGTTCATAACAGTGATATTTAAAAATAAACAACACGCAATGTTTTTAATAAACAGGTTAACTTTCTGTACATAATTATGAGATATTTGTAATATTTGACAAAATGTGCAAGGATCTCGAACACTACGTTGTACTAGGATAAAGAGGTGATTCTCAAGGCGGTGAATTAATGTAGCAAAACAAGAAACAACTCTCATATAAGCTGGAGTATAAGAGAAGGGGGAGGCACAGATATATATGCAACAACTAAAAAAGCAAAGAACGTCAAAGGTGTACTCATTGTGTTTCCTTAAATATGTATTTAACTAATTTTGGTTTACTTAATGTTTTAGCTGATCGTCCTCGCCGCCTTCGTGGCTGTCGCTAGCGCCGGATACCTGGGAGCCCCCGCCGCCGTCGGGTACAACGCCGGATACGGTTACGCTTCCCACGCTGCCCCCCTTGCCTACGCCGCACACGCCGCCCCCGCTGTCTACGCTTCCCACGCTGCCCCCCTCGCCTACGCACATGCCGCCCCCGCTGTGTACGCACACGCCGCCCCCGTCGCCGTCATCAAGGCTGAGGCTCCCGCCCAGTACAGCTTCGGTTATGCCGTCAATGACGCCCACACCGGTGACGTCAAGAGCCAGCACGAGACCCGTCACGGTGATGTCGTCGAGGGCAGCTACTCCCTGATCGAGTCCGACGGCACCCGTCGTACCGTCGATTACACCGCTGATGCCCACAACGGATTCAACGCCGTCGTCCACAAGGAGCCCCTCGCTCACGCCGTCGCCGTCAAGGCCGTCGCCGCCCCCGTCGCCTACGCTGCCCACGCCGCCCCCATTGTTGCCAAGTATGCTGCCCCCGTTGCCTACGCCAGCCACGCTGCTCCCCTCGCCTACGCTAGCCACGCCGCCCCCGCTTACGGCTACGCTTCCCACGCCGCTCCCCTGGCTTATGCCAGCCACGCTGCTCCCCTCGCCTACGCTTCCCACGCCGCTCCCCTGGCTTATGCCAGCCACGCTGCCCCCCTCGCCTACGCTAGCCATCACTATTAAATTGCTACTTTCTGTAAATGAAGATATGTTAATTTAATATAGCTAGACGCAGTTACTTTTGCCATCAATCATACACAATGTACATAATGTTCACAATTAAATTAAAATTATTCGGTTAAAAATATTACATATTGAATATTATTTTGCAAGAATTACCACATTCCCTTCTTCCTCTATTACAATACATCTTTTTGGTATGAAGTTTCTGAAGCTTGAAGATACATATTGAACACACAATAAAAACAGCATTTTGATCTTCAAGATAAAATTGTTGAAATATACCAATGAGTGCATGCATAGTGCAGATTATGTGAGCTTTCTGGTTCAAGGAATGTAATACACTGATTGTATGAAGCTAGTAAATGAAACTACTATGGGCGCCAATCTAAGGCACTGTCACTTTCAGGAGTTCTTTCAGTTCCATAAATTAATTCGTAATAACGTTACGTTTTCATTGCTCTAATTATTAACTACTCGAAAATCATCAGTGAATTTACGATCTTAGGTACTGGTAACACTGAGTATGGTTGAGCTCTTTAAAAGATTAATACACACGAAAGAAATAGTGTTAAATAATATTGATTTTTCTTTGAAAATCAGTCAAATTCAAACGGGATTGAATTTACAGTAAGAAATTCACAAATCGAAGTGGACCGTACAATCGTACTAGAGCAAATATTTTCAGAAGAATACATGACAGTTGTTGCTGAAGGTAACATATTCGCGATGTGATCAGAACACGACTGTAGATAGGCGTCGTGAAGATGATGATGACCGGTATTATCTCTTGTTACAATATTATCAGTATTTAGTCTAGATTAAGAGCATAAACTACAACAGAAGTGTATTGGGGCGGGGGGGGCTTGTTTTGGATAGCTGATTCCTCCCCTAGAGTCAGTCATGACATGCCAGACCCCCCCCCCCCCCCCCCCAGAGGTAGATCATAGTTGCAGTAATATATTACACACACCTCGGGAAGGTGATCGAATGTTTGCTGATAGATTGCACAGATTGGAGAGCGACCCAGATTATTTTTTACCACCGATATTGTGTAGAGTTACACATCATGTGAATCAACGTGCAAGGTTGCGAGTTGATTCAGAAAATGGTCATGAGTCATTTGATTACACATGCGGAAGAGGCGTAAAAACAATTAATAGGAAATCACTATTTTGCGTCATTAAGGAAACTCACGTTATGTGTTATTTGAATTATTTTGGTAAAATATTTAATCTTAATTAATTTATATGATGTTCACATTTTCTAAAAAGAAAACCAAAGAGGGGTGTTGTGGCTGCCAACAGACATCAATAAAACCGCACACAATTATTGAATCTGTGTAGATACGTTGTAAAAAAAATTCAGAGGGCACAGTTTAAGGATAAAATATATAATTGTGTGACAAAAATATCAAATAAGACATCAACACACAGTCACGGTGATGTTGTCGATGGCAGCCACTCCCTGATCGTGTCCAATGACACCGTTGATGGCGTCAACGGATTGAACGCCGTCGTCCGCAAGGAGCATCCTGCTCATGATGTTGCCGTCAAGGCCGTCTAAGCCCCCGTCGCCAACGTTTCCCACGCCGCTCCCCTGGCTTATGACAGCCACGCTGCTCCCCCCGCTTACGGCTACGCTTCCCACGCCGCTCCCCTGGCATATGACAGCCATGCTGCTCCCCCCGCTAACGGCTACGCTTCCCATGCCACCCCCATCGTCTATGCCAGCCCTCACTATTAAATAGCTATCAAGTGAAGATATGTTAATTTAACATAGCTAGACCATAACTTTAGCAATCAATCGTACACTTTGAAATAAAACTATTTCGTTAAAAAAAAGCATAAAGAAAGATGTCTTAAATTTTGAAAATTGATTCGTGCAGGTCGTTACTTATGTATTACGATAACACACTGCTACCTCAAATTCAAAATTGTCCTGATAAGCGGTAATGGTTCCCACAAAGACATAAAACACAAAGCATAATCCAAAAATGAATACTCAATTAATCCAATGTAATATGCATACAAGATACAAAATTGACAAAGATCAAACATCAAGGTTTGTTTCTGAGCCTGGGGGGGATTAATGAAAGTGAAACACACCCCCAGGATCTTAGAAATGTTCCCACATTTAAATACCAGTCCAGTTTTTAGCGAGCGGCAACTTTACATCTGCTGAACTTACCTACCGTAAATTTGCATCCCGTTATTTTGAAACATACGCAATTTAAATAAATTACCTTGTTACCCAATAGGGAACTTGCATGAATTTTCTACAGCTCTGAAAGTACGTGGAATATATTGTTATTCATCTGAAGACATCACAAACCTAATTTAAAAGTTTTAAAATTAACTCATTATACTTCTATACATGTTCAAAGATTTTGATTATCTGTTTCCCGCACTATTATTTTTAAACGGTATGTGACGTCACATGCCATGAAAATCACTGCTTATATGAATGACTTTGCATATAACCTCCTTGGACTTTGCCACCGCCTCCTAGACGAAACAATCACATTTTCAAGGTCATCAAGCTAACCTTGTCAAAATTTTTACGCAAGCCGTTGTCAAGTCTGCTTTATATGAATAACAACACCCAATATTTACTGATATTCTATGAAAATAGGTTTGGTATTATTGTTTTTATAGTAACTGGGCTTCAAAATTAATTACTACGCTTACTAGACATTAATTCGATTTTATATGATTTTGGATATGATAATTTCCAAATAAGCGTTATGTTATTTATCTTTCTTTGATTGGTTGATTGCTGATACATGGCAAGTGACGTATGCCCCGTTTTTCCCGCCATAAATATGTGTGAAACTTTCAGCTCGTTTTTATAAATGAAACTTAATTCTTTGTCACCGAAATAAAATATTTTTGTATTCAGGACGTTAATCTTAATCTAGTAAAATGCTAAAAAACATTATGCATGTTCCCCATTCCAAGCAAGCAAACAAGAAACTTTTGAAAAGTGAATTATTTACCGAACTGGTTTCAAACGAGGTTTTTCAATCGCAATGCAAGATAGACTTGTGTCTCGTTGGACGGCCTTGCAAATGCTCGGTAAGAATAGTCTAGTCGCATTAATTAACGAAAGATGCCAAAGAGGCTGGAAAAGTAAACATTCTCGTTATGTAGTTGCCGATCAACAGGTAGGCAACATTATCCGTACACAATCGTTTATTACTGGTACGTTGAAATGCCAAATCAGGACTATCAATTGGCAAGGATATTACTATATTTAACTTCATGCTATCTATCTATAAATTGGTTTAAAACAGCCCCTCTTCCTGTTTTATAGCAGTCTTTTGTTTCTTCATATCCATTAAAATGCATATCCTGGGTTATCATTCATAGGTATTTATTTGTATACATTTTAGAATACATTAGGTAGGTTTCCCTATTTGTTACTTTTAACACTAAAATTTAGCGATTGTGCTAGATGAGTTACTTAATATTACGTACTAATATTGGACACGATCGGTTACAATATTGCATATCTCAATACTACCGCAATGTACGAAACACTAAAGCTTTCGTGAAATGTGTGCATCGTGCCAAAGCTCATCATTTTAATCAAAAGAAATAAAAGAAAGCAATTGATCCAGCGGTCAGAGACTAACCGGAAAGCGGACAAAACATCGACATGCCAGAGTGAAAGGAAATAGCTATTTCAAGGCCACTTGCACTTTCGATTCTTGTGTCTCGGTTGCGCAACAACGTCATCGCAAATAATTGGGCCGAGTACGAAAACTAGAACGATTATGCAGTGACATAAAACCGAAATATGTTACAAAATGTGTGTCTGGATTGTTGTCTGACTGTTAACGGAGAAATGTGAATCGTTAAGTGACGAGAGGTGTTGTAATCTGGTTTATCTCAATAATGATAGAACATTATTTTCATATAACTTGATTTGAAATATTGAACTTCTGATTTTCACAGAACTTTGTGCATCATAATTATTTAAAAAGCGTTCCCTGAAATTCAAATATATCGTTTAGTTAATTAATTTTGATATAATCAATATTCATAGCAGATGACAACAGATAAACTATGTAAAAAATCAAAGTGAACTAGTCTTAAAAATTATGATCACTCATTCAACTAGTTGTATTTAGGGTTGGTCGTGGAACTTATTAACTGTTCAAAAAATCACCACTTCATTAACTTAGTAAGTAAATAAATAAATACAAACATGCGGGATGTGTGTATACTATTCGTCGTTGATCAGTTTCCCTCTCAACACAATCCAATGAATGAGACTGAAAACGACCTTGCCCGATAGAAGCCCAATCACGGCTATGATTGGTACCTCTGGATCTGTTAGATTGCGCTGATAATCAGCCACTCACGACGGGACAAGGGATACCCGACGGTAGAACGGATATGCCAAACCCGAAGGTCAATCTTGCATCTAATTGTGGATTTCCTAGAAGAATGAAAGTGCAGTATATCTAAGACATTTGCGGTTAACGATATAAAAAATAAAAAACATTAATATCGTGTCTATATCAGGTTTAAGTTGTAGCTTGCCCAATCTTGAGGTTGCAATGTGATGAGGGCGTTAACGTAAACTTAGACTCCACAGCTTAGATTTATTTCAGAACATACATATAATGTGTTATGACACTAAAAACTGCGGATCATACTGTCTAACATAAGGTTACATACAAGTCAACAAATACTTTACAAAGAATGAAACGGAATAGAATGACAACTCATAAAAAAGAGCAGTATCAATACATTAAATCAAAATTACAATTAAATGAAAGCATAAATGAACGAGAAAGGACAAAATGCGAAGAAATAGACACGTAATTGTTCTAACTTTGGACACACTAGCTTTGATTGTGTGTGTACTAGATGCAAAACCATGTGACGTCCAGTAAAATCGACGAAACTAGCGAGTCGAGACTAAAATCATAACCGTAAAGGTACCGCACCCAGGAAATGCATTGTTAAATAACTAGACATCTAATATATCAATACATTCAATTAGGAAATCGGGTCACAATTATGGCTTGGAATTCCAAATTGATCCATGTGGCGTACGAAACCATATACAGAAAGAAAATGAAAAGTGGTCTTATTAGAAAACTAGTTAAACGAGTCATACGGCAAGCGGTTGGTATTTCATCGAATTACCTACGCACACAACGGCATACAATTAATTCATACGAGCACAAACTTGGTATGACTGTACAAGTCCGAAACGGCAGACAAGTTGTTTGGGCATCGAATATCGATTATTGGTAGAGAAACATACAGCCCAACACATCGATACACGCGAGCAAATTCGATTCTCAACTCCGAAAACCCGGGTGAAATTTTGGTCCGAAGTTTGCGTTGGTCATGTTGTGAATGATAGGATTGAGTCCTTTACACATCGTTTGGACAATATAGGTTACTTTTCCACTACTCTTAAAAGCTGAAAAAGGCAACACAGTCCCTAGAGTATAGCCTTCAGGATCACTTTTTATAGGAAGTATAACTATGAAATTACATTTGAGAGGAATCACCATCGTTTTGTGGACACTGAGTTTAATGTGTTATTCTGTATAAATTCTGTACCGATAAGTTTATGGCCAAATAGTTTGCTTCTTGGATTAAAATGGCACAGCGTTCCAATTCATGATAAGTTCTCATTATAGGCAACCCAAGACTACCTTACATATGCTTTCGTCACAGGCGAGGTATTCAAAGCTAATCAGCGATCGGTATTTGCACGCTATTGTCTCGAGCGGTCCGCTGGTTGGCTAGGAATACCCCGGATGTGACGAAAGCATGTGTAAAGTTGTCTTGGGTTGCCTATAGCATGGCATAGTCGTTATGTGGGATAGGCCTTTAGCGGTCTAGCGATTTAAAGCATAGTTGTTAGCGATACCCGACAACCACGTTTCAATCAATATTAATATGTCCCCTAGCATCACAAGATAATGATATATATGATTGCCATATATTTGTCCAAATTTAGTCTCGAACTTGCCAAACCTTTTCTGAATATGACGAAAATTTTTAATTTGGATTGCGCATTTTGTGATTTTTTTTATACCTGATTTTTAAAAATTATGAAATTCAGTAAGTGAAAGATGCAATCTTGTTTCATTTACCTGTAATCTTTTGAATCCCAAAGTTCAAAAATTACAGCATGTTACTATTGCTAAACTATGCAACCACGGTGACAGTAAGATGCAAGTCTGTAAATACTCTAGGTCGAATAATGGGGTACTACTTCACAAGTATTATTTCTCTGTCTGGTCTGGTTATTCTACATTATTCTTTGTTAAAATTCAATATCTATCGAAAAACATATTAAATGACAGCACTATCCTGATGCATGGTATTGTATTGCAGCTTATGCAGTTCCATGATGTAGCTGATGACTAGACAGTCTATGGACTATAATTATAAATTGTGAAACACATTTTAATAAATGCAATCTATTAACGGTAAATTATATATATGATGATTATCATACTACTAACAAGTAGCTGTATTTTATGCAAGTTAATGCAACAACTGCCACTGAATGCCAGATAACAAAAAACCCGTTAATGCAGAAAAGGCAATGCAAAAATAGTCCACAATTTCCGTTTGGCATTCGCACCACCTGTCGCCTCCAACACGCTCATGGATTATCTCGAAGAATGCGCATCGGAACTGAAAGATTACATCACACATAGTCTTATTAGAAACAATTTAAAAAATAAACATCTGCAACTAAACCGCTATTAATTACGATCACTTTCTCGTCTAGAGTAGGTCATGACGGGAAAAGCAGTACCAAGTTCAACAGGAATGCCACATGCTGCACTTAGTAAGACAATAATTGCAAGGTGAAGAAACACCCTCAGGTTCGTTTTGAGGGGAGGGAATAGGCGTGGTGATCGGACAACACACGCGGGTCCTAAGAGAATGTTAGGACCGCTTTGTTAACGCCAATAGGTATAAAAGACGGCGACGAGCCCCTGTTAGGTATCATTCGAGTCCCAACTCTACTGAACACTCTACAATGGCATTCAAGGTACGTGCTATCATTTCAATTGTATAAAGAGCGCTTATAGCTAGCTACACGTTTGTAACAGTTATTTACATTACTTACTTCGGGATTACACGAATATCAATACAATATAGTGTTTAAAAGTAAATTGAAAGTCGTTTAAGACGGTTATATCTATACACAGTTCGTCAACATATCCTTAATATTCAATTCTATACTAAGAGGACAAATGTATCATTATTTAAAATATAAATAGTTCACAACTACGAAAATCTACTAATAAATATTATAGAACCGGGCAACTAATAGTAGAACCAACAGTTCTGTCTTAAGTATACTATAGGAATAGATGGAGATTTTTTTTTTTTTTTTGGGAAAAAGATTTTATACAGGCCAGTTAGTATAGTTTTCACACTATTAGTTTGAAACTGATTGAAATTTACTAACTCGAAAGCAGAATGGCTTGGTCACATATAATTTTCTACCATCATAGGCACTGTGAACTAACAAGAAACCAATATGTCCAACCTGTACGTAAAGAAACGGGCATCACTCAGCAATAACTATTCAAATAATTAGTTTTGTACAATGTAATATAAGCCAGGGGAGCCGAGTGGGAAGCGTAGCCGTAGGCGGGGGCGGCGTGGGAAGTGTAGGCGAGGGGAGCAGCGTGGCTGGCATAAGCCAGGAGAGCGAAGTGGGAAGCGTATAATACAGAAGTAATAATAGCATAGTAGGCCTACAGTGGTATGATTTTGTAATAATTAAAATAATAGTGTGTTGTAACAATAACAACGTACAGGAGTTAAATACATGCCAACAATTCGGCTGCCAGTCAAAACGTTGACAGTAATTATCCCTTTAGTTTCCATCAACTGTGGAAGGCGTCACAATGGCGTCTGGAGGAAGACACATCTTAATAAGTAAGAAACGAGTAGGAACGGGATTGTTTTAATTTGTAAACGACATTATTTGTGGTGTACAATCAACTATATAATCAACAGCATTAATTAAGCATTAAATGATAACAGTCAGACATACAATACACAATTTCAAGGTAATCTGTCAAACTATACTTGCACTTATTTGAATCCCATATTATACGCGCATAATATAATCCTTTTTTCTTATATCACAGAAATTGTACACTTGTAGCCTAATGCCTTAACAAAAAGGTAATTCCCATAACGTTTAGTTAGTTGATGGTCTTACATCATCACAACGTACATGCTTGTCAACAACTTAATCACGACCTAATCACGACAACCTAATTTCATTACGGATTGTCAAATCAAGAACAAGTAACAACGACACTTGTATCCCTATAAAGGCACCACTTGTTTCAAGTCTGGTTCACGTGCGCACTCCGTTATTCATGTTCATGACTCTTTCTTTCATCCAAGTAGACAAATACATCTCGAGTCAAACTGCTGGCTTCTAAACTTCTAACTGTTCAGGCCTCTTTCTTTCATCCAAGTAGACAAATACATCTCGAGTCAAACTGTTGGCTTCTTAACTTCAACTGGTTCAACTATCTCTGACATGAACTCATTAGCGACAGCCACGTTTGCTTTAACCAGGTAGTTCAAACATAGATGCAGTCGGCATACAAAGTTATTTCTTCGCAGAGCAGTGTAACGCCAAAGCTGATGAACAGCTGGCAAATGGTAATCGAAGGCATGGAAAATCTCTTACGAACTAAAGTACACTGACATAGACAAAATAAGACTTCGGTTTATAAAAATTGTTCCTTCTTTGTTATAGCTGATCGTCCTCGCCGCCTTCGTGGCTGTCGCTAGCGCCGGATACCTGGGAGCCCCCGCCGCCGTCGGGTACAACGCCGGATACGGTTACGCTTCCCACGCCGCCCCCGCTGTCTACGCTTCTCACGCTGCCCCCGCTGTCTACGCACAAGCTGCCCCCGCTGTCTACGCACACGCCGCCCCCGCTGTCTACGCACACGCCGCCCCCGTCGCCGTCATCAAGGCTGAGGCTCCCGCCCAGTACAGCTTCGGTTATGCCGTCAATGACGCTCACACCGGAGACTCCAAGAGCCAGCACGAGACCCGTCACGGTGATGTCGTCGAGGGCAGCTACTCTCTGATCGAGTCCGACGGCACCCGTCGTACCGTCGACTACACCGCTGATGACGTCAACGGATTCAACGCCGTCGTCCGCAAGGAGCCCCTCGCTCATGGTGTTGCCGTCAAGGCCGTCGCCGCCCCCGTCGCCTACGCTGCTCAAGCCGCTCCCCTCGCCTACGCTAGCCACGCCGCCCCCGCTTACGGCTATGCTTCCCAAGCCGCTCCTCTGGCTTATGCCAGCCACGCTGCTCCCCTCGCCTATGCTTCCCACGCCGCCCCCGCTTACGGCTACGCTTCCCAAGCCGCTCCCCTGGCTTATGCCAGCCACGCTGCTCCCCTCGCCTACGCTTCCCACGCCGCCCCCGTCGTTGCCAAGTACGCTGCCCCCGTAGCCTACGCTAGCCACGCCGCCCCCGCTTACGGCTACGCTTCCCACGCCGCTCCCCTGGCTTATGCCAGCCACGCTGCTCCCCTCGCCTACGCTTCCCACGCCGCCCCCGTCGTCGCTAAGTATGCTGCCCCCGTCGCTTATGCCAGCCACCATTATTAAGTAACACATTTCTCTCCAATGCACAATTGGAAAACCACATAAAGCAATGTTACCAACCTAGAGCAAAAGATAACAATGCTTCCATCATATTCGTGCTACAATATTTGTAGTGTGTGTGTATGATGTGTACGAAAAGATCAGTATTAAATAAACGTTTTGGATTTTGTACCTACATGTGTGATATCATTGTTTATAACCCCATCCCCTTCCTCAATTTAGGGGTAGTAAAATACAAACCCGAATTGATAAGTTACTACTTATCTTAGCTAGCAAATACTAATAAGTAACTAGCAAATCTAAAATGAACAAATCACTTCACCCAACACTTCGATTCTGAAGAATATGGTTAGTTACAGAAATAACGTCAACACAGTTTCACTTAGCTACTAGGGCCTATTCGACACAAAATAAAATGTCTCAACCTAGGCATTGTACCATAAAGCTAACAATGCAGGAAGACTTGACAGACTCGGTACCCTTTCAAACATACCAACAGGAACTTGACCCTGTTATAGATACCTATAATCAGGAAAGCAACGTTTCCAAGGAATTTTATCACGAAAGATGACCCTGACTTCATCAACACTTGCACACATAAATTCTTTTATTCATATAGTATCAATCCTCGTATTGATTCACAGCCTGTCAGTTGAATCTCGCGTTACAGGTTCTCTTAGCAGTTAGCTTACTATTATTTTAGAAATTTTGTGATTCTATCGTCAGATATTTTTCTCCCATTTCAATGTGTTTAAATACAAAATTATTATTATTATTATTATTATTATTTATTCAACAATCTCTTAGGTACAATTCATATAGATACAGACTTACGCTAGAGTGTGGACCCAGGTAGATCTACACCTATATGGAACTATTACTAAGCTATTATTAAGCAGGTTAGAGAGAGCTAAAAGCTCCATGACACAAAGTGCTAAACCTGCTTTTTAATCTAAACTTAAAGACTTAAACTTAACTTAAAAATACAATGTTAACTTAAATGAGGATGATAATAGACGACAGTGTAGAGTATGGTAGAGTAGAAGAAATAGAAACGTGGGTGAAATTTTTATGAACCATGCGACGAAACATAATTATATACCGAATTCATGTACCAAGGAATAGCAGTGTTTGTCAATACATATATCATTAGTTATACACTCCCTTTAGGTGTCGTGCATACTTAGCCAGAGGGGCGCACTTAATGGACTTATCCACAGCATTCCACTTTGCAGCAACACGATACCAATACCCAGCCTGATATGAATTAGTCCTGGCAAAGGGTGGGACTAAGTTTACACCACGACTGTCTACTCTTCTGTAGCTTAGTTGCAGTCTTTTTAAGGGGTCAACATCTATGTTACGTGTGAAGCACTTTTTTATGAACATAAGGTCTACCTGATTGGCATATTGCTCGATAGAGGGGAAGCCACATGCCTGCCTCCGGAGGGTTGCACTCTTATCATTCCCTCCAGTAATCATCCATGTGGCTCGGTTTTGTACCTTCTCGAGTTTTGCTAAATTTTCTTTTGATGTCGGATGCCAAGCAGGTAGTCCATATGTTATTATGGGGCGCACCAAAGTTAAATACGCAGTCCTGAGAACTCTGCTGCGACTTCCACTGAGAGTTCTATTGATGAAGCCAGTAAGTTTAGACGACTTCTCTCGTAATATGTCACAGTGTAAGTTCCATTTAAGATCGTTCGTAATAGTTAGTCCTAGAAGTTTGATGTTTGAATTTTGAGCAACAATGGTGTTATTAATTGAATATGAACATTGAATTTGGTTTTTAGATCTAGATATTCTAAGTAGAGAGCATTTACTGATGTTAAGTTCCATGAGGTTAATTTTGCACCAAATAAAAATTGTGTTAAGGTCCTGTTGAATGAGATTTGCGTCTTCATTGTTACATATTGGACGGTATATTGTTGAGTCATCGGCATACATGGCAATTTGAGACGTTATTGCTGATGGCAGGTCAAGCATGAATATTGTAAAAAGAAGAGGACCCAAAACCGAGCCCTGGGGCACTCCAGATGTTACACTTTCATACCCGGACTGTACACCGTCGTATACGACACTTTGCACACGGTTAGTTAAGAAGCACCGAATCCAGGACAGCAGCTCTCCTCTAACATTGTACTGAAACAGCTTCAGAAGTAGTCTCTGATGTGGTACAGTGTCAAAGGCGCGACTCCAATCAATGCTAATTACATCGATTTGCTTTATTCTTGCGTGATCAAGGTATGCTTGCCAGTCGTCTATAACGCTCATCAACATTGTAATGCACGACTTTCGAGGGAGAAATCCATGTTGCGAGTCGCCAATCAGTGCATTTTCTTTGAAGTGGGCTAACAGTGACGCGGAAACCAGTCGCTCCATCGCCTTGCAAACAGCAGATGTCAGTGAGATGGGCCTGTAGTTGTTGACGTCCGTTTTATCTCCTTTTTTGTGCACCGGGACCACGTGGGCGACTTTCCACTCATCTGGTATCGCGCCACAGGACATCGAGAAGTTAAACAGACCAGTGAGGGATGGTGCCAGTGATTCTGCGCAGTTGTGCAATATTCTAGTTGGGATTTTGTCTGGGCCGTCTGCTGCATTTGGTCGAATGTGCTGTAGGCTCGATTTTGTTTCGCAAACTGAGAAGTGCAACTGTTTGATCGGTAAATTCGCACAACGGGGAGGAATGAACATGTTTTCCTCGTTGTTGGGTTCCCTTTTAAATGAGTTTTTGAATTTTTCACTAAATGCTTCAGCAATATGGCTTGGTGTAGAGTGCGAGACGCCGTTACTAGTGAATTGCGTCGGCGCGGCGCTTCCGCGCTTACAGTGGATATAGCGCCAAAGCTTTTTACTGTCACAACCCAGTTCCCATATGTATTTTTGGTGCGCGTCTCTTACTATGGTCTTGACCTTGTTTCGAAGAGTTCTATACGATTCGAAATCATTCGGGGAGTGTGTAGACTTCCATTTAGAGAAGAGAGCGTTTCTCCTTCTAATTTGTTTAATTATGTCTTTAGTTATCCATGGGGGTCTGCGTTTGCCTTTTATTGTAGATTGCGGAATGCACGTTTTGACACAGTTCATGAAGATTAATTTCCATTGTTGCCATGCATTATTGATATCTCCATTAAAAAGAGTTGGCAGTCTCTCTGTAAAAAGCTTATTTAGTTGGTTCCAGTTACCCTTAGAAAAATCGAATACACACTTGTTTATCTTTTTTTCTTTGGGTTGTTGCACTGACAGCTCTGTTCTGACCGCAAGATGGTCACTCACCCCAGGTATGATGTCAACAGTGTTTACTGTCTCCGGTCTGTCACACAAAACAAGGTCTAAGATGGAGCGTGAGTTGTTTACAATACGAGTGGCAGACGAAACAAACTGGGTGAAGAAACAATTATTGAATGCAGTGAGAAAAGAGTCGGCAAGTGGGTTTTTAGGCACAGGTGCTTCTTGTGTCCATGATATATTCAAATTGAAATCCCCTACAAGAATAGTGGCTTTGTGTCCATTGTTGTTATTCGCAACCTTCTCCAGTGAGGCTAACAGCTCTTGATTGCATTGCTCAGAGGAATTCGGCGCCCTGTAGGCAGAGCCTAACAAAAGTTTGTCTTTGCCCACAGTCACTTCGACCCAAATGATTTCCGCATCAGTTTCTAGAGCAGTCAGTCTAACCGGACGCAACTCAGGTAGCGCAGCGATTAGCACTCCCCCTCCACCCCCTTTAAACCTGTCCTTGCGGAAGACGACATAACGGTCAGGAATAACCTCGGAGTCCGATATTGTCTCGTTCAACCACGTTTCATTCACACACAACACTGTTGCCATTTGCTCTTCAAGCCACGCAAGAATGTCTGCTTTCTTCTTATTGTTTTTTAGACTACGAGCATTAAATTGAAGTATGCTTACGCGGTCGGTTGCGCGGATAGAACTAGTGTTTATTGATGAGGCGATGGATATGTTTGAATTGTCAAAGAGTGAGTCACTTAGTGTGGGAAGAGAACACGTCCAGCAAGTCCATACACTCTGTTTCTTAGAGAGCTTACGAAACTCGGCGTTTGAAAGTGAGGCGCAGGTTCTGTGTGTTAAGCACGTGCATGCTTTACACGTCAAGAAGACTTGATTTGTTCGCCCAGAGGAGTTGCACACGGAGCAAATTTTAGTCGTCGTAGTAATGTTCTGGTGGTCGCGCGCACTACCGGTAGTGGGTCCTGGGTTCACGTGAACGTCTCCAGCAAGCGCGATTAGAAACACGGCAACCGCGAACGCATTCCTTGGCAGCCGAACGGGTCGAGAAGATCCTCGGCCTCGGGGCCCAGCTGCGCGCGACGTAGACAGCCCGCTCACGGGGGAGGAAGGCGACAGGTTCCTACTCAAGAGCGCATTGAGACACTGCACTTGCGCTGTAATATTGCATTTTGTAATAACCATGACACTTTCGAGAGGAACCTGATGATTTGAAACACGCACGTTATCTAAATACACACTATTTACTGATTCACAACTACCGGCTACTGCCTTAAACACAAGAAACATTACGAAATTCCGGAGCAAAAAAATACCGTGACCACTTCCCGCCGCCATCTTGGCACACGCCTTTATTACACCTGTAATAAAGGCGTAATATGAGTTCCAATATTAAGTCGTCGCTAAATAAACCTGTTTTAGTAATAGCCCATGAAAGCTATACAACGTCTAGAAATTAATACTGGTACATCTATTTTGTTTCTTAAGAAATAAAGACTCCAAAAAAGTACATAATTTTGTAATTAGTGGGTTGTTGGAGTCATTTGATAACAACCTTTTCACCGTGTTGTTTTAATTGTACTCATTTTAGTTCTTACGAAACCAAAATGAACATCATTTCAACTTTTCCAATGTTGTGTTAACTGTTGGCATTGAAACGAAACCGCAGATTCAATGTGGGTTTAAACCCGGAATTACCCTTTAGCCTTGGTATTTGTAATCGTGGATCAAATTATAGAATACAGGATATTTTGGGGTTTCAATTTATTACAAATCATTTCACATTCAACTCAAATGCATTTTGCTTAACATGCGAGTATGCAACGTTTCTAAATTTAAAGACAATTCAAACTTATTCATTTTAAAGCTACTGTTTGCCTTTGAACTAATAAAACATGCAATTTCGAAGCAGGTGACCTTATAATATGGTTGGGACAGTATAGGTTCTAAAAAAATAAATAAGACATGCACCACAAGGTGAAGTAAATTATGTTTTAATGCGACATATTAAATCAGTGGAAAAATTTGCAATTCTAATTCGAGCAAAATGTTTTCGTGCAATGAAATATGTCAATGAGTGCAGTCGAAACCGAGCCATCAGGAAGTGTCGTTCGGGAAATGCACATAAAATAATCGAAATGTGGTCTGGTTAACCTTGTAATACGTCGTCACATACGGTATGAAAAGCACGAAACAAGATCGACAACCATTGGATTTTTATTACGACGGAAGGAGTGTTTAGTTACTAACATTTTAATCGTTCCGTTTGGTAAAAAAGGTGATTTGTGGAGGGCACTAGGCGGGGTTTACGCGCTGCTCGTGCAGGGGACGAGATCTTGGTCTCACTCGCTACAAAGACCTCAGAAGAGTGCGCTTGTATATAAACCAGGAGCGAGGCCCTGGCTTACTTCAAGACAACCCCACCATGGCGTTCACGGTAGGTACCTACATCACTTACACTGGTGAATCTACATGACTTACTAGTTTTCTAGACCAAAATAAGATAGAATACTAAAATATTATCTTGACAAACTAAACGATAATGTTATAAATTTTATCCCAAAAAAATACACAATAACCTATATTTATTTCAAGATAACAGATAATAATGAAAGTCAAGATTACTAGTACTTTTTTTTTTTTATTATTATTATTAACTCACAAGCAGGCCTAACATTTTAAAATATTTAACCCAATGTGCGAGTGATCTTGTTAATGTATGTTTTTCCGAAAAGAAAAAAACATTACAATATAAATGTGCCAGCATGGTGTGTACTATTTTGATCCAGTTGCTGTATATATCGACAATAATTGGTATGGTAATCAATACTTTGATGTAAGGAGTGCTCGAGCTTTTCAAGGATATATGTTAGTGTGAATTAAACCCACCAATCGGGCGAATTAATTGACATCTTTTCCTGTCCGAGCAGCAGTTTACTCGCCTCGGGCAACCTAACGATTAATTAATATTATATAACATTAATAGTTACCGGTTTATTCATTTAACGGTTAATTCTTTCGGTGTGACTAAAATGTACGGAACTATGGAATTACTTCGGAAATACAGTAAATATATCACTCACACGATAACGTAAAACTAGACTTTGATTGTTTGTAAGTTTCATCCAGAACACACTCAAACGACACGTGCTTTCTTCTAAAGTAAATGATTCTAATTTCAAATCTTAATTCGTATTCACCTTTTCAAATGTTATTAAGTCATTAGAGTTATTAAAATTAAGCAACCCATTCAACTGGTACCTTAGCCCGAGTGGCAGTTGACCACCAGTCACTAAGGCACAACACAGCGCATTGTCGGACGAAGAACAAACGGGGGTCTGTTCTTCGTTCCAACCTCCGCCAGACAATATTTAGATTTATACTAAGCATTTATAATATATTTCGCATTGTCATATTATTTCTAAAATACATCAGTGTAGTCTGAGCACTATTTGAATAATAGTGCTAACTTGTTTTAATCTAAATCATACAGACGTTCATAGTGCGCTTATCATAGTTTGAACTTGCAAAAGTGTGACGAGCTTCTATTCATCTGCCTGTAAGGTCTAATTAGTTCCTAGATAAAATAAAACTTGTGTAAGCTCAAGAATAACGCATAACGAATTTGATTATTATGACTATCGTTTAACTAGTTACATGAGGTTCTTGTAATCACCACGTACGATAGACAAATCTATCCTGCATCTATTACACGGAAGATATAAACCAACTCATTATATTTTGTTTCTGTGTATCTCTTTTTACAATTGCATGAAAAACGTTAAAAACGTCCCTAAGTTTAGACACACCGTTGCCAAATGATTGTATTCGTGTTATTGTTCACACTTGGTATCTTCGACCTGTTGCAGCTGATTGTCCTCGCCGGGTTCGTGGCAGTAGCGAGTACCGGGTACCTAAGTGCTGCCTCCGGCTCCCTCTATCTGAGACCCACCACCTCCGTGGTGTTCTCATCTCACCCCGCCTTCACTTCATTCCCTCACCACGTGTTGCCAGGGGACAAACCCAAGGCCGACACACCCAAGAAGGAGCCTACAGACCCTCGGGCCGTGGCCGCTTACGAGAGCCACAAGACCTTCCTCAAGCGAATCGACGTCCAGCCTCCGTACGCGTACAGCTTCGGCTACGAGTATCAAGACGACAACAAGAACATCATCCAGAGTCAGTACGAGAGCCGATACGACGACGTCGCCGTCGGTACATTAACGCAAGTGGACTCGAAGGGGAGTCGAACCACCGTCTTCTACACGGTCGACAGCGTCAACGGTTTCAACGACGTCGTCCGCAACGAGTCCCGACAACTCTACGGGTATATGGGCTACGCGCGTATTGCCGCGCCGATATCGTACGCGTCACACCCCGCGCCGGAGGTGTACGCCCCGCACTCGAAACTCTACGCAGACCCGAACGCTACCATAGCCAAGTCGGGTCCGCTCGGGATTACCGCGTACAGAGCGCACGTTGCGTTTCTCTCCCATACCGGCGTGGAGCCGCCGTACAAGTACAGCTGGGGGTACGAAGTCTACGAGGCGGCGAACGGACGAACCAAGAGCCAGTACGAGTCTCACTACGGTGACGTAGGCGAGGGGAACTTCGCCCTTGTCGAACCTGGCGGACGACTTCGAACCATCGACTACAGTGTTGATGAGACGGGATTTTCTGTCGCGACTCCCGTGACACAAAACGCCGTCAACTTGCTTTACAGTTAAATCAAGGCTTCATTTGTATCGGAATATGTTCGGAATCATTTACTGAAAGAAAGTTCAACACGCGTTTCGGTATCCTTTAATATATTCCTCATCATGTCTTCAAAAAATAATTGTTTCTTTGTTTTTACGACAGTGAAACAATCGGGACTCAAAGAACGTATTATTTTTGAATAAGTGAGGCATAGATCATAAATCTGTTTCTTCAAACCGTTACATTTTTTTGGATGATCTGCAGTAGGCCTACTGTGCACAAAGCAAGGTTGGGCTTATTAGAATCAGTGGAGAGCAAAACTGTACACAGTCAGTTTTAAAAGGCATGCGTTCATGGTTCCTTTTAATTACAGATGAAGTCCTGCATTTAAGAGACCATCTTCTTCAGGATTAATGTAATTGTCTGTTAGTGGTAAAATGTATGTTTATAAATAAAGAATTAAACGTAATTGAATATACAAACCAGTGTCCAATACGCAATAATTTATTACCTAAATACTCAATTTAAAACAATTAAAGCTTTTTACTAACAAATTAACACATACTTTGTTCCAAACAACATCGTAAAGATATCACAAAAAATTATGTCATTGAACTTGGTTCAGTCTGCCACAGTCAAAAGTATTTAGTCACTAGTTTACTAGTATATAGTGAGCTCGCATGTACGGCAGCACGCACAACTTATCCTGACGTGATGCTATCCCCAACTCCCCCTCCTATTAAAAATGAATAACTGAAACTGTGTGGGCATATACATACAGTTAAAACAAATTTAATTATTTTGTAATTATTTTTAGATTTTCTAAAATAAGAATTAAACAAATTTAAGCAACAACCAGAATTTTTTTATTTTAGCGAAACCAAAACCATTGCTTGTTATTGAAGAGGGAACGAAAAAAACAAAACATTAATATAATGCAGGCATTACTTATATATACAATTCATTTTCTAAACTTTTCAAATTCAATTGACAAAATTAAGACAGCGTATTTAAAAATATATCAAATCCGTCCTGTGCTGTCAGTATAAACCAGAAAAGCCAGCGTTGAAAAACGAATTTCTTGTACATACATACAAAGATAAAATTGAAATCAAGTTCTTGCAATGTACATTCCTGGTGACCTTGCCCTTCAGAGCAAGAAAAAAATGAAATCAAGTTCAATAAAAAAACATCATTTAAATTTAGAGCGACAACATTAGCCTGCTAATTACGATGTGTTTTAGCAATTACTCTCTATAAACGTGAGATGAGAGGGGCGTGGTAGGTGCGACTTGTGTCGTTACGACCACGCTATATATCGTTACCGAGCATCGAACTGGGAGGACAATGCACTGACCAGTATATAAACCCAGGACGAACCTTGGACGCTACCATACGGGGCAGAACCACGCGGCAATGGCGACTAAGGTAGGTCAGCATTGTGACCATCTTTTACAATATATTCAATTACATTTAATAGTGATTGAGCTTAACTTTTTAGTAGTCCTACACATTATTGTGTGAATTTTAGTTTCATTATTATAGCAAAACATATCTCGTTGCATCTGTTTCTGTTTTGGGATACCTAATATAAGACTTGAAATCAAGCATCAATCTTAGCCAATGCTTTTGGATCAGTAATTTGTCCTCACCTATAAGTTTAAAAAATTAGATTTCGTTTAAAAAAAGCATATTTATAAATCGCATTCCTTCTTGGGTGAATTGTGTTGTGATAAGTAAATAATACGTTCAGTTCTCGTAAAATGTTTCCTCCCAATATTTAGTTACATTGTTCACCACAGTTTTGAAAATTCTATTCACAAAAAAGTATAAAACGCTTGTCCACGACTCTGAAGTTATTTGAACTGGAAAAAATACCCAAACGAGATGATAACTTAATTGTGTAAACTAATCCAATAGAGAATCACAATTGAAATCGTAACAGATCAATAATATCCATTGTAATTATAAATATAGCATTAAATTAACAAATCAAATTACGAGCAGGCATTGCAAGATTGCTAAAGCTCACTATAGCCTTTTACTGCATTGCGTACTTATACGAGTTGTTACCGGTAACTCTAACTTTCGTAAGAACACACAAGACAAAACCAAACGTGGTACAAATCACGCAGTTTGAATCAAGTGGCCCGTGATTTCTAAAGCACTTTTAGATGTAATTTTCAAGACTTTTAAATTCTACTATACCATAGCACAATTATATTTCATTTTAACCAATTTTCAATTAAATTTCAATTGAAATATTTTTCATTCATACTCTTTTAATTTTTGGACACTACAGATTGAGAATCCAGACAATTACAGTAGGAAGCCCACAACATTCAAAAGGAAATGTCTTCATTGTTTGTAACAATTGCACCTTAATTCCAGCTGCTCGTCCTCGTCAGCTTCGTGGCTCTAACCAACGCCAACTTCCTGTCCCCAACCGCCTTCCGTTACAACGTTGGATACGGTTATGCGTCACCAGCCGCCTCCGCTCACCACGTTGGATACGGTTATGCGTCACCAGCCGCCTCCGCTCACCACATTGGATACGGTTATGCGTCACCAGCCGCCTCCGCTCACAACGTTGGATACGGTTATGCGTCACCAGCCGCCTCCGCTCACAACGTTGGATACGGTTATGCGTCACCCACCGCCCCCACGAATGACTCTAAAACAGACGCCGCTGGGCAGAACCACGCAGACCCTCTTATCATCGCCGTCTACGACTTCCACAAGACCTTCCTGGAGACGCAACGCTTGAAACCTCCCTACCACTACAGCTACGGATACGAGGTCTACAACTGGAAGACAGGTCTAACCCATAACCAGTACGAGATTCGATACGGTGACCTTGCTATAGGTACCGCCACTCTCCGCGCCTTGGATGGAAGTCGGAGTATCGTCGACTATACCGTTGACACCCCTAATGGATTCTACGGCATCATTCGCAGGGACTTCGTAGGCAAACCGGCAAACTTTGGCTATGCCCGTATTGGTGGATCACTAGCCTACACATCACATCCTCCCCAAGAAGAGTATGCATCCCGCACAACATTACTGGCTAACCCAGGAGCTATTGAGAACTCGAGCCCCCTTGCAAAAATTGCTTACGCCACCCATAATCTGTTCGTAGATTATTTTAATTTGGTGTCTCCATTCCGGTACAGTTTTGGTTACGAGGCGAAGGATGCACAAACGGGGGTGACTCGAAGCCAGTACGAGACCTACCACGGTAATATAGGCGAGGGCAGTTACACGCAGATTGTACCTGATGGTACTCGGAGTAGCATCGACTACAGTATCAGTCCTGATGGGTTCGCAGTCACTTCGCCCCAAACCTTTGCACTCAAAGCCAACCCCGAGGTACATTACAGACCCCTAGCTTACGCCGGCATTTATTATTAAACCATTGCTATTAAGTTACCAGACAAATAAATGTAATTTATTTGTTCCAAATATGTATAACCTACCGTAGCATTGAAATGTCTTTACCCGAAAAAATTACTAGATATCTGGATATGTAATTTGGACTGATTTGTAATTTTGGCGACACTGCGATTTAAATGAGTCAAAGTTCGACGAAAATAGAATTTCCAGATGAAATGGTTTGTAATGGACTGTGATAGTTTATAGCTACTTTCAATATTGTCTTGATCCACTTTGTGCACAAGTCTGAGAATCGAAACATTGCATGGTAGATTATGATATTATTATGCTATTAAAGTACATTAAAAACATTGACGAATGATGATATTACCAGTTACTTTAACCTTATTCCAATGTAAGATCCTATTTAAAAAAAAGGCATGCAAGTTTAAAGATCAACACAAATATAGTATACATTATTGTTTAATCTACATTGCAAATAACATGTAATATTTTGCCACTCATCCGATGAGTAGAGGTGTTTGTTTTTCGCGGACCGCGAAATCGCGAAAAGTGTTGATAAAGAAGGGGGAGATAAACAAAGTGTATATCTGTTGATAGGCACCTTAAAAACATCAAAACTTCACCACGAAAATTCGCGAAATCCGTCAATTTCCAGTCATAACATCGAAATTTGTATTAAAGAGCGAAATAACACGAAATCTCGATTGTTTTTAATTAATTATAAAAAAAAATTATTATTACAGTCAAACGTCATTACAACACAATCGTGGGGACCTTATATTTTTTTCATTATAATGATGATTTCGTTAAGAAGATCGACGATTTATTTTTGCTGAAATTCGGCGTCAAGCAGAGCAAACGAGTACAATTCTGAGGGATTTTACGTGACGGACAAGTAGAAACTTATGTCACAATCCCATATCTGTGCTTATGTCATGACTGCCACCTTTAATTCGACCGTAAAGACACACTAGACAAACACAGATAATGGTTATGTTAATACACTTAGTATTAACTAGTACTAGTTTGTATATACAATTCAAATAAATTAAATTACATTAAAATTCCTTTTTTAATTTAAACATGTTTCTGGTGAAATTTATCTTTGAAAATCTCCCAAAAAGCATAACACCGCCATAACATCGAAATTACTAAATCTATAAACGAAATTTAAGAAAACATAACACCATTTACAAACATCTCTACCGATGAGTGATATATGAAGATGAAAACTTATCACATGGCATCAATGCCTTAAGCCAGATTCGAACATGGAACCATGGATTACTAGAGCAATGTCCAAAGGACCATGACTACGCTGCAGGGAATCACCTGGCAATAACAAAAATTAAGGATTTAAATTTAAATTTAAAATATTAAGCTTTAACCAGAATGATGCTCAGTTGAAATACAGCCTCAATGTTTTGCACATAAACCATACGCACTGTAATATTATTTGTATATTCTATACCAGTAACAGTACATCACAAAAATTAACATACAAAATGTATATGAAAAGTAATAGAAATGTAAACCAAGCATGGTGAAGTATTTCTGTTTTTAAATGGTAGAGTCAAACCAGAAAAGTGAGTTCCAGAAACATCGCTTAAAAATAAATCCTAAAGAAGCTTAGCCTCGTTAACCTTGTGCAAGAAAAAATTAAATCAAGTTTAACTAAAAGAAGTGGTTTTAATTTAAATTTACGCCTTCAGACTGTTTTCAGTGTCATGTAAGTGGTGTACATAGATTCAAAGTAATCACTTGCAGAATGTGCTGAAGTTGCGTGGAGGCATTGGGCGAGGAGAATACATGGGGACAGACATGGTTCTGCAGGGTAAGTCAACTACTACATGAAAGCGTTGGGGGGGGGGGGGGGGCTCCCTATCCCTCAAGGAAAAGTACCGACAACGGTAGGTCAGCATTGCAACTGGGTGACGTAGGCTTTCAATGTCAAAGACTAAATTCATATAATGCGTGTAATCCAAGGTTATTTGAACAGCTTTGTACGTTTACCTAAAATGAATGAATTTAAAGAAACATTACAATGAAAGTACTGAAACTGTGTATATTCTAATTTCCTTTTATTAATGAACATTTCTCCACAATCTTTTTATTCTGCAGACACGTCACCGATAGTTTGGTACTTTGGTCAATGAAATAACTTATTATAATCTCTAGACTCTACAATATCTACAAATATTTGTCCAGCATCAACTTCACATGGATAGTCACATTTTATGCATTGTCAGTAATGTTGCTAGTAACGGCTACCCTATATTTTCAATATGATTATCACATTAATATCATTGATACAGAATATACATTGAATGCATCTGAAGTTAAATAAAGCTGATTTTGTTCTACGACACGTTAAATTTCAGTGATATTGTTTTTCGTCCTACATTTTAAATTAATTCACTTTGTACATGTATTTTCCTTTCTGACAATGATGGGCATGTCAAAGGTCAACAAGAAAAGTCAGTGTCAAATGGAAACGATCTGATGGAATACTGCACCTGAAAAAAGTATACTTAATCTTGCATTTCTTCTGAAGACAACGCAAGAAAAACATATCTAGTTTAACATCAAATTATCACGTAAAGAAGAACACCATAGATTTGCTAGTGTTTTTAACAGCAAGGAATTATTTAGGCGTGGTTTTCATTCATGCAAGCCAGACGAAGCTAAACCACGTACTATACCAACTTGATAAAAACTATAATATAAACGGTGCCCGTACATAAACCAAGGACGAAACATCTACGCTAAAACGTGAGGCTAGACAACATCATGGCGCTTAAGGTAGGTCAGCACTGCAATCAACTGTACGACATAGGCTTAGCTATCAAATCATTCAACTTTAGACTATATACAAAAAACTGTTTCCTATATTAATAATAATCATCATAGTGTTGTATTCTAGTCATCGATATTTTATGGTATTTAGTCTACACAAGGATATACGTGATAAAAGTAACAAAGCTTTGAAAAAAAGTAAGTGAATGCAGAAGAAAGAAAAAAAAAGAGTCAATATACTATAAAGTGATATGATTCACTTCACTTTCCATACAGAGACTAGACACAATTACTACGTTTACCACGCGAGCCGAGTCAGTACTGAATCGTACGGGCTTGGGCGTCTACTTTTAAAATGATATATTGTTTATATTGTACTAGAAGTAATATAAGAACGAAAAGATAGATTAATATTTACTTTCTGCCTGCTAAAAAACACTATATTATTATAAAGGTAGACGTCCGAGTACGTACAATTCGGTACGGACTCGGCTCGCGTGTTAAACGTACGTATTATACATGTGTGTTATATGTTCATGGTACTACAACTTGTTCCAAATATACACACATTAAAACTAAGCTCACTGAACGTCCAACATAGCGATACACAATAATGGGCAACGATATAAATATATTTATTTCTGGTAAAGTTATTTCCAAAATATTAACAAAAGTATACAAAGAAATAATACTACACGAGTATACAATACATCCTACAAGTTCTAGTATATTCACAACTAATGCCACTATTGGAAAAGCTCTGCCTCGTTATCCTTGTATGCCCTTCATGTGGATAGGAGCAAATAAAAATACCATCAGGTTCAACAACATTTGTCCCCATATATTCAGACTGACACTACTGAATTTTAATTAGTGTATATGTAACAAGTCTTCTACATCAAGGGAGGTATAAGGCGTGGCAGAGTCCTGCCTGCAATACGTTTCATCTAGTTACTAAGCACAAAGAAGAGGCTACAGGTATATAAACCCGGGACGAGTACTTGCAAGAAGCACATTGTACAGGACGACGCTGCAATGCCGTTTCAGGTAAGCCAATATTATTATTATTATTATCAGCTCGGGTTTTCGGCACACGCCGCTTAGACATGCAATAACCAACAATATCAAACGATCAACTAACTAACAATAACAACTGGAACGAGTAGGTTCTTTCTATGATTGCAATCTTAGTTTTGGTTCTTTAAAGATGGACCGTTTAACCGAATCGCAACGTAAGAAATGTCATTTTAATGGACGTGGCGATACGCGACAACCAAATTTAATTCAAGACTCTGGCCGTAAACGCGTAAATCAAAATGAAATAATAACCTACATTTTAAAAGAAAACAATTGTTCCGTACAGAGTTTCAGGCCAATTGTGAGCACCGCGAGGTAATATGACGTTCTTTCATATTTAAATCAGCTTGAATAACAAACGTTTACTTAAATCGAGAATTTCAATAGCCGAAAATTAATTCCAAGTATCATAGCAGTTGTGCAGACAAAGTAAAATAATCTGTCTTGCATTTTAAACAGATGTTCTGTGATTCCAGCTGATTCTTATTGCCAGCTTCCTGGCTATAGCCAGCTGTGACTTGGGGGCCCCAACCGCCTTCGGTCACAACGTTGGATACGGGTCTGCATCACCAGCCGCCTTTGGTTACAACGTTGGATACAGATCTGCGTCACCAGCCGCCCCCAACGTCCACGTGATCCCTGCACTACCACCTACTTTTGTCCAGGACGCCGCTCCCAAAACCGACCCAAACCCCAAGGAAACCGTTAAGAAGGAAACCGATCCTGCTTTAGTGGCTGCCCACGATGCTCACAAAGCTTTCGAAGAGAAGCAGAACGTGACGCCTCCTTATCACTACAGCTACGGATATGAACTCTACAATTGGAAGACGAGTCTCACTCAAAGCCAATACGAGAGTCGGTACGGGGGCGTGGCTTACGGGACCTTGATCCGTCAACCTTCTGAAGGAAATCGCAGCATCGTGGACTACACGGTTGACGCCAGTTACGGTTTCTACGGCATCC
The DNA here is from genome assembly GCA_945910005.1 of Isoperla grammatica. Classification (NCBI taxonomy): domain Eukaryota; kingdom Metazoa; phylum Arthropoda; class Insecta; order Plecoptera; family Perlodidae; genus Isoperla; species Isoperla grammatica. The sequence goes on along the minus strand of OX246741.1, from coordinate 17,087,309 downwards.
TCCGGAAAAATGTCGAAATTCCACAGACGACCCTCGGTTATGCTCGCCTTGCTGCACCCCTAGCGTACGCGTCACATCCTCCCCTAGAAGAGTATAATTCCCGCACAACCATTCTCGCGGATCCAGGATCTATCGAGGACCCTCGTATCCAATCCCTGGTCAGAACGCACTTGATTTGCATATCGTATTTTGACCTATCAGCTCCGTTCAATCATAGCTGGGGCTACGAGATAAAAGACTCAAAAACGGGTATTGGTAGAAGCCAGTATGAGACATATTTCGGTGAGAATGGCGAGGGAAGGTATAGCCAGATTGAGGTCGATGGTACTCGGACTAGCATCGACTACAGCGTCAGTCCCAAGGGTATTGCAGTCACTTTGCCCGAAACCTTGAAGCTCAAAGCCAACCCCTTCGTACAAGCCCCCGCTTGGGTTATTATTCCTTGAATGTGACTTAACTACAATATGCTTCGAGGGTGTGACAGATATAAAAAATAAATTAAAGTATTTTATGAGATATGTAAAGAGAATTGCTTAGATTTTTGGTGTTGAAGTATACAATCGACCATTACCTATACTTGCACACCCCCGTCTTTGGCGTGTCAGCACGGTAGATACTTTCCAATGTTTACTAGCTCGCACTATATACTTGTATGCTACCAGGCATCCATCCCTTGTAGCACATTCTCCAACTACAAAGTGATCGTCTTCTGTATACGTCCATTCACGTCCAGGTTCAGATTCCTCGTCGAAAGATAGTGGTACCCTTACAATATAGTGCCAAAAAAGTATTTGCAGTGTTAACATTTTTAGTAGTTGAATTAGTTATTATTTATAATTGTCCATTGCAAAAAAATGTGTTGGGCGTATTAAAGCACAACATTTGTGTACTTTACACTCACTTTTTATTGTTTATGACTTTCTACTTGTATCTATTTAGAAATAAGTTAATCAAAATGTACAATTGCTATCATCTAAAAAAATATCTCATTGATGAAATACATTGCTTACACAAGTGACGATCATTTTATTACCCGTTCTGAAACCCTCAAACTCCTCACAAGAGCAAACAAATCTAGTGAACTACAGATATGCATTAGATTTTATGAGAAACCCTTCTTCCCTAAGTTTACTGTAGTAACGAACAAAACTACTATATACACAGTATTACCACTGGAATAAAATAATAATAAAACTATGCTTATTGAAAAAAAAACTGAGCTATGTTTTAATTCTGAAGTAATATCTTTTTAGCAAGTGCATTTATAAACGAAATCATTTTATTAAACATACTCAAGTTAGACATGCAGTGCGCATTGCTTCTCTGTTAAGAGTAGATCTTTCTTGTTGGCCTTGCTTGCTTGCTCTTCATGTGCACATGTTGTAAGAAAAAAATATATATCAGGTTCAACCACATGTGTCCCCATAAATTCAGACTAACATTAGTGAATTGTAATTAGTATATATCATGTCCACGAGTCCTCTGCAACTGCATCAGGGGAGGTATAAGGCGTGGCCAGTATGTGGCAGCGTAAAATATACAGTAGTTTGCAACAAGAGGCGACTACACACGTTGGTATCTGTATATAAATGCACACGACTTTCCTTGTAAGATACACTTTGATCAAGACGGCGTCAACATGGGGATTAAGGTAAGCCAATACTGATACTGCACTATCAGGACAAACGTTTTAACTATCCTTAATTTGTCAATATAATTGGATGTTTTTCTTGTAGACATCTATCCAAAACCCTTGATACACAGTTTCCAATTGAAGATGCGATATAGACTAAGGGCCATATGAACTGTCAAGTGTCAAGTTAAGTACAGGATTTGTTGCTATGGAATTGTTTTTATTACATGATATTTC